>CM076584.1:796064370-796422239 GCA_034641835.2 Pinus albicaulis | reverse complement strand
CCTTCCCGGTGTCCAAATTGGGTGCGGGATAGCTCGTTGGAAATATTATTGAGTATAATTTCCAACCCAACTGGAATTTTTCAATTTGGAGTTCATTTTCCCTGTCAAAAATCAAATCTCCCAAGACTGGTCAAAATGTGAAAAATGAGGCTTCCTCAAGGCAGAGTGTTGTTGCAGTCAACTTTTGAAGGTCTTACTCAACTCTAAATTGAGCTCATGATAGCTCATTGGAAAGATATTTGTGTCTAGTTATCATTTGACTCATCACAAAAGTCATTTGGCCAACCAATCTAGGAGAAAACTTGATTTTCCCATGGTCACTTCAGAGGTGCATCAATTCTCTTGAGGCAACTATATTTTCGGCATTTCTCTAAAACCATGACACTTGTGTAAAAATTGAAGGAGGTTTTTCTTCCTTGACCTATTTTGGACAAAAACCTCTCTCATTTTTCGAAAATTCATCTTTTCTTTCTTATAAACATCATTGGAGTAAAACCTATCCCGATGTGTGGAACAAGGGATTTGTCGGAATGAAGCGAAATGATGGGGATAAGGGCTTCTAAGTTCTTGAGAAAATTTCAGGAAGTAGAGAGGGATATTAGGAAGTAGGAAAGTGGAATTAGAAATATTGGAGTGAGGGGAAGAGGATTCAAAGGGAAAACACAAAGCCTAGCCTAGAAAATTGCTCATTTATAGCAAGAAACTAGGGTTTGTGCGAAAATGAGGAATTTGGGGGATCTCAGTGATGGAAGTGTTTAATAAGGTACTTTAAGGATAGAGGAAGGTGTATGAACATCAGGATACAAGTTTTGTTGATGATTTGACCATCCAAGAGAAATTATCTCCAAAACCCTAGGAGAGGGAAATGAACCTTACCTAGGCACAACTGAAGCATGAAAAAGGTGTAAAATGAACCAGCGGAACTTGACATGATGATGAAAACCCTCTGAATGATGGTACACTCAGCTGAATGGTGACATGGACCGACATTTGGAAAACTTTCAAAGGAGTGAAAACAAACCCTAGACCTAATACCTAGTGACCAAATTTTGCTTGAAAACTCACTGAAATGACAAAATTTGACCTTAACACCTTAAAATCACCTTGTAAGAGCATGTTTGATCACTGGAGGAAAGTTGCAAAGACTGACACTAACAAAGCCCATATTATTTTGTCCTCAAAATCAGTTAAGTGAACATGAGAAATCTTAAGAGCTATCACATACATGTTCCATTCACATATCTGCTCGTCTTCTAATCCTAAAGCTCTTGGTGAGAAACAACCTTGTTTCCATAAAGTTGTATAATGATGGTGGGAAATATGGTTGAGTCTTGACAAGCCTCTTTCCCAAATCAGGTTTACAATTGGTTGAGATAGTTTGAACGAAGCCCCACGAAATGTCCAAGGATCTACATCAATTCTAAATTTTCTCCCATCTCCAATTTTCCAGGGTCGTCCCAATTTAATGAGCTCAAAATAATTTATAATAGATCTCCACAAAATATAAATGTTTCACCATGGTTTTACTCTAATATGGATCCAATCATCTAATGAAAGAGGGTTATGTATTTTTAGGTAACCACTTAAGTCCACAGGTTGTCTGTAGAGATTAATCTCTAGCCAAACTTTGCATCCAATGGTAAAGAGAAGAGAAACATATTTTTCAAACCCGAAACACCTAGTAGCTTAGGCAAAGAAATGTGTTGCCATATGAACCATAAAACCAAAAAGTGGTATTTTTGGCCAACCCATAGGAAAGATAAACATATTCTTCTTTATTTTTATAAGGTTCTCTTAGAAATCCAAGCTAGAGATATCTAATAGATTGGGATTACCTCCAAAACAAATTTTACAAGGATTAAACGCCCCGTCCTAGAAAGCCACATGAAGCTCCAGCTTTTTAGCCTTTTTCTAATTTTTCCAGGAGCATGTTACAGTCTTCATCTGTATATTCATTGGGCTTAAATTGAAACCTCAAGTATTTCAGACCTTCCCCAAATCTCCTCATTGCAAAAGGGAACATCCTTATGACATGTGTCATCTCTTCATTTTCCATACTTCGATAAGAAATTGTGGACTTCCTGTTATTTTTTTTCATACCAATAACTTTCTCAAAAAATGTTAACACTTTAAATAATTTGTTAGCATCCTAAAATGATCCTTCACAAAAAATGAGTATATCATCAACGAAAATTAAATGAATTAGTGCAATACCATGAGAAATATTCACTCCTTTGAACTCACCTTGACCTTTGGCAACATATAGTGATCGACTAAGGCCCTTGACAACAAGAAGAAATAAGAGCGATGATAAGGGGACACCTTGTCTTAAACCCCTTTGTGCATGAAAAAAGAATGATGTTGCACCATTAATCAACATCGCAAAAGAAACATATTGTATACAACCCATGATCCAATTGACAAAGGGAGGTGGGGACATAATATGAGTGAGAATAAGGCAAAGATAAACACAGATGAACTTGTCGAATGCTTTTGAAAGATAAATTTTAATAACTTCCCCTTTCAATTTCTAAATTTCTATATTGTGCAGACCTTCTTGAGCTACCCCAATAGATTTGTGTATTTTCCTCCCATCCAGAAGGCTGAATTGTTCCTTTGAAATGAACCTTGAGAGAAAAGGCATGCTTCTCGAGGCAATAACTTTTTCAATAACCTTATAAATATTGTTGCATAAGGAAATGGGATGGAATTCTTCAAATGTTTTGGGTTGTCCACCTTGAGAATGAGCGTGATATGTTGAATTTTGTAGCTATGGTCGGACTTCATAATATTCCATTTGTACATGTAATATTGAAATATGAATTTTATTTGTAAAAAAATATATATATATGAAGCATGTTCTTCATGCTTGCAAGAAAAAGAAAATATGTATTGATTTTTATATTCCAAAGAAAAATTATGAAAGGCATGTTCTTCATGACCTTTGTGAAAGAAAAATTGAATTTTTAAAATTGTAGTTTTATCTCCACAAGTGGCCAAGTCATCCCTCCAAGTCATCATGATGTCTTGCCTAAGGAGACACCCATTCACATCACTTGAAGGCTATAAATAGACGACTCGAACTCCTCCCAAGAACACTTCAGATCATCACATTTATATCTGTTCTAAGCGAAGAAATACAAGGAATACAAGGTTGAAAATAAAAGGAAGAGATTCACTTCATTTTTCCTCGCTCTAATGATCAAATGAGGTTGAGTTCTAGACGGTTTTCTATGGTATTTTATTGTGGAATAGTTCGAAGTTTCTTTGGAATAGTGCAAAGTCTAATTCATAGTTGCAAGACGAATTTCAACCCTCTTGTAGATCTGAAGTAGACCTCATTGCAAAAGATTCAGTGAACAAAATTGAGGACACTTGCCTTAGCTTGTGGAGGGTTGAATTGGCTCTTGGTGGATGGTCATCTTGCTAGTCATTTTGGCTTGATGTATCTCTTGTTGCATTGGTTCTCCAAGGAAAAGGTTGGATGGGTTTTTCCCCCTTTAGTGGTTTTTTCCTAGGGTAAAATATTCTTGTCTCTTTGTGCATTTGTGATCGTCGTTATTCTACTTTATATGGTGTTGAATTTATGAAGTATAATTACTTAAAAATCATACTTCTATGCTAAATAAAATTTGTATCATTGGGAGTAATTATCATAGTTCATAAATAAAGTACTTGCATCAATTGTACTTGAAGAATCAACATGGAATCAAAGCCTTGGTGAAGGAAAGGGTACAAATATCGCTCCTTGAGCAACCCTACTTTGAGATCACTTTGAAGAAACCCTAGATATATATTCAAGTTGCATCTATGGCTTTTACAATGAAATCATAGAACAAGTTATCTTGGAATACAAGAGTTGACCTAATTCTCGCAATGGAAGATCTTTTGGAAATTGTTCAAGGCAAGGTGAATAAACCTATAAATGAAGCAAGGAAGAAGAAGTACAAGAAATATGGCATCACTACCATGAGAATTATTGTGGAATACATCAAGGATAATAGTATTCCATACATATCAAAGTTTAACACTTCAAAGAAGATGTATGATGTCCTTAATGATTTACATACTATCAACAATAATGGTCAAGTCATAAGTTTGAGAAATGAGCTCCGTGATGTAAGCATGACAATGAATGATACAATGGCTTCATACTTTGTAATTATTTCTCAAATGAATGATAAAGTACAAGCTATTGATGAAATTTTATTTGACAAATAACTTGTAAGTTCAACACTTAATGGACTACCATGATCATGGGATTCATATGTGTTGAAGGCTCGAAATTCTCTGCCTCAACATTGCAAGGGATACCACCCGATCTGGAACTTAGATCAACTCCTTTTCCATTGGGAATGGTGGTTCCAACTAGTTAAACTAGGTCCAGTTACCTTTTCCCTATTGCTATTGGTTCAAGATGTGTCTTTAGTTACGAATAGGTAGGGACATCGGATCAATTATTTTTGTTGATCAGGCAAGAGAATGACCCTTAAGTTGATTTTGTGGCTCAACCAAACCACTCTAAGATTTTCCTCTTTGAGGAGAGGACTTTTAGAATGCAAGATATATGATAACACATGCAAGACTAAATATATAATGTCACTAATCTAACCTATCTCGATTGAAGGAAAGGGGAACCCTTCTCTCAATCTAGAGCCAAGTAACTATACGAGAAAATAAGCTTTAAGGAATCATTATTAGGATGGAGGAATTAGATGGAAATAGTTCACGAGATCTGATTCCTCATTAGCACAAATACAAATGATAAATCATTTAGTAAATAATTACATAAACACTTATATGTAAGTATATCTACCTCCTTCCCGAATGCAAGTGCTATTCAGTGACCGGAGGGGCCACCTGGACGCCATGTGGCGGGACAACTGTCCATCCCACGCGCCCGCACATGGTCGCTCCCCCAGCGTTAAATGCTCGAGAAAGCCTGCCTTAACTTCACACTTTGCCACCTTCATTACGTCGTCCTCCTGCTGTAGAGCATTAAGAGCTCTCGAATTCGTCACCATGGCTATTAAACCTGATACCCGCAATCATTCGGCCTCCATTCGGCTCTCACTCCTATTATCTGTGCATGCCTCCTGCTCTGCCTTGCATCCTTTGGCTCTTGGCCTTGCTAGGCACTTCCCTACCCTCCCCTCGGCATTCTCAGGTGGTGGCAACACCTCTCCGATGCAGTTGAGTGCTCCTTCTCGGTCCTGCACATCTATTTCTTCGTCTATCATGCCTAGGCGTCACCGTATACGATGTCGAAGGGCTGGAGGACGCGACCTCCCTTTCAGACCTCCTCTTTCACAAGCTATGGACGGGGAACTTAATCTCCCTGTGGGCTGGGAAGAGCCGTGCAATATCGACCCTGTCAATCTTTCTGCTCAATTATCCCTGCAGCTTCCTGTCTGCCCTCCTGCTTCCTCAAGCGTTCAGACCAAAAAACGACCACGCAAGTCAACCATCCCGCCTGAGCCAGCCTTCATCCCTTAGAAAATGAAATCTCTTCCTGTGCAGAGTGCCTCCAGAAGCAACCACTACACCAGCAGCAACTCGCGTTCCAGCAATGGGCGGAATTCAAATAGCGACGCAAGAGATAAGGTTGAGGACACTAGTCAACTTGCTGCCACCTCTAATCAGCCAGACACTCCGGGTTCGCCATGGCTCCAACTCACCAGCCACGCATTAAGCAAGGAGGATGATGTCTCCTTCTATGTTTGCAGGAAAGGAGGAAAACCCCATCACCAGCAAAAAGAATGAACATCCTCACTAGCCTCATTTGCAGGGTGCTCTTCTCTCTTTCTAGATTTTTTGCATCGTTCTATAGTTTAAACGTGTTTTGGAAGGCTTTGCTCTCATACTTCAGTTTCAATTTTGATACTGTGTATGTTGGTTTCCCACTTTGGGTAGCGTTTATTTTGAGTCTCTGGTGGACTGGTTTCCCCAGCTGGGGTAGTCCATTCTCTAGTTTCAAACTCTTGACACTTCCCTCCGAAATTGGCTTGCCAAGTCCAGAGGAAGAGATATGCATTATTTTGCCTTGTATGATATAATAGATATAGTATAACTATATATATATATATATATATATATATATATATATATATATAACTCCTTTTTTAATGCATGCATAAGAAATAAAAAGATTCATAATGAGGTACATAAATAGTTCAAATAAGAGATCATGTATATAAGTGAGAAATTTATTATCCTAAATCATTGGATAGATAGCCAATCTAAAATCATAATTGTTTGTTCCTACACATATTTTAGTTTTCTAATTGCATTTAAGATTAAATATGTAGAATAGTCTAATCAAACTTATAAATGAATTAACAATTAAAACTCAACAATAGTGCATAAATCTAACAATTAATTCATACATCAGAAATGCAAATTAAAATATTGAAAGAAAAACTCATTTCGATTAATAATGCAAACAATAGTGTTACTCATAAATCAATGAAACAAATCTTTATTGATCAATGAAATCGAATACATAAACTTCACATAACAACAATAGTGCATAGTCCTATGTCGCCAGCACTCTATCTCTGCCTGTAGAAAAGGCTTCTGCCTCAAAACAGTTATTCATAATGGCGCAACACCCCTTTACAAACAGATTAAACGCACAACAATATGGAGTGTTCTTTCCCCAGGATTCCATTCTCTCATATATACTCATGCTCCTTTTATAAGTCTTTTGAGTTTGTTTGGCTTCCTTGACTTCATGCTCCAAATCCTCCACCTCCACTTGCCATATCAAAAATCCATTATTATCAATTATGAATTAAATCTAAATAAATTTATAAAAAATAAAATCTAAAAATCTAAATAACAAAAATGTATTATAGATGAGATTGACTTACAGATTGATCCTATCTAGGCAGAAAGTTGGAAACAATACATATCAGAGCTCCGCAGGACGAACGTCCAGATCCGGGAAGATCCCGACACTCTCGGATGGGGCTATGACCAAAAGGGGGTATACACCCCGAAGGCAGGTTATGTGCGGCTAATGGATTAGAAAAACTAGACTGAAGCCGACTGGTGGCACAAGCCCATATGGAAACTAAGCTACCTTGCAAAAGGCAAGCTCTTTTTCTGGTGTCTATTGGAAAACAAAATCCCCTAGTGGGACAACCTTCAGAAAAGGGGGGACAAAGAAGGCCCGGGGAGATGCCCACTCTGCAAACAAAATTTTGAATCGGTGGAGCATCTGTTTATTTGCTGCTCTTTCGTCACACAGGTCTAGGAAGATGTGCGTAAGATGACATTTTTTTCTCTCCATTGGGAAGGGCCCTCGATCAAGGAGGCCTGGAAACGTTGGTGGAATGGGTGTCAGGCAGACAAACTCAAGGCACTACCTTTAATCATAGCATGGGGAGTTTGGCTGGCCAGAAATCATGCAATCTTCAGGAATAGAGATATTCCTTTCCAATCAGTAGCTCAGAATGGAGCTGCTATATTTTCCCTTCTTCCTAATAAAGTGACCTCCTCCAAAGAAAGAATAATAATCCCAGAATTAATAAGGGGAGACATTCCTTGGGCGTACTTTGACGGTGCATTAGACCAAGCAAATCAGAGTGGGGCTGGGATTGTGATCCATTTATCACAAAAAACAAGATTTGAAGCATCAATCGTATTAGGACAGGGAAAAAATAACACTGCTGAGATTAAAGCTCTTCACCTTCTCTTGTGTTGGCTTATTCACTTACACATTGCTGAGGTTCAGATTTTTGGGGACTCACTCAACATCATAAAATGGTTTAACAGGGAATTTGTTTGCTCAAATTATATTTTACGTCCAATCCTTAATGAATGTTTGTTTCTAAAGCATTCTTTCACTCACATTGATCTATGCCATATTTACAGGGAAAGGAATGTTGCTGCAGACTTCCTTTCTAAGGAGGGTGTACAGCAAGCTCTGGACATTTGGAGGAAAGAAGAAATAGGGCCAGACGGCTCTGTGGATTCGGTTCAACCACCTTTTGCATAATTGAGCTCAAAGCTTTTTGTTTTAGTTGTTATAGTTATATTTTGATGCAATTATTAGAATTAGAAGACATGATGATCCAAAAAACAATCGATTCGGTTCAATTTTACTATTACACATTTATTGCTTGATGATGTATGTTCCTGTTTGGGTTGTTTTCCTCCTAAGAGGAGGCCCGAGAATGAGACAATGAACCTATTTTAACTTTGTTATATTGTAAATGGGTTGTTTTTCCTTATAAGAGGAGACCCAAGATGCTCTCCAACATTCGTTTTTCTTTTTTGGTTTTATGGACCGACATCAGGTAAGTTGTTTTTCCCTACTGAAGGGAAGGTTGTGATCCCAGCAGGATGGGATGCCACTTTTTGGATAAGTTGACTAGTTGGCCGGTAAGAGAGTAAAGACCATACCTTACTCAAGAAATGCTTATTTATATGTGTACAACTAACTTTTTATTAATATAAAAAGTTCGATTTTTTCTCTAGAAAAAACAAAAACAAACACAAATATGTATTATAAATCAAAGCTAAAATAAATTCCCCGGATGCGGGTGTTTAAGGAGGCATGTACGCTGGCGCGTGGGGAGATATGGCGGGTCGGCATGTGGATTGGTGCCACCGCCACCCAGCTCATTGCACTGCTCTGTATTTACTACCCTGCTCTCATTTTGAATGATGCATTAACGCAGCGCGTCCTCCCCAGACAGACTCACTACATTTTCGACATGGAGCCTCAATTTCGCTGCATTTCTTCTCTTCCTCTGCGAGCTAGTTGTTCCAAGGAGGCAGACGTGCCTTGGTCTCGATCTGGCATTGGCAAGAGATGCGCTCTTGCTTTCTGCTTTGAGTTGGAGCCTAGTATCCTTTCTACTCGCAGCCCTCTATGTAATTCCCGGTCCATTTCGCCTTTTGACTGTGCCTCTGCTCCTCTGGTTAATTCCCCATTGCCATCTTTGGAGGTCAGTACTCCCTGCCTCTGCTCAGGGGTCTTGAATGCCAACTGCATCATGCCGAGAATTCGACATCGTATGAGATCCAGAAGAGGGGCTAGTCGTGGTCAGACTGCCCGTTTGCCCTTCCCCTCCGAATCTGGTTCGACCTCTCACTCCTCTGAGTCTCTCTCTGGGCGTTATCCTGCTACTCAGGGTGGTCGAGGCCAAAGGTTCGATCGTTCTCTTTATGACCGGGGCCTTACCCACACCATGCCTTCTCTTTCTTCCCCTCCTGCTTACTCCCACAATGTTCAATTCTGCTTTCCTTGTGCCATATGCAGCGCCACCATGATTGCCAATTTCACCGTCGACATTCATGCTGACACCGCACAGGATAATATTCAGGACTTGGGTGCATCTAAGGAGAAAGGCTTCAACGATTTACTGCCCACTCCTCCTTTTTTCAATCTAAAGCGGGCAGACATCAGCAGCAGTGAGGTCCCTGGCAAATGCACCCCTGGCGGCCCGAGCAATGTCAAGGGTGGAGTTTCCACGAACAGCGACGAACGCCAGATGCAGGATGAAGACACCCACGACTATGGCTGCCCAATCATTGAAGAAAAGCCCTCTGACTCACAGGTTTCTTGAAAGCTTTTACACCTTCGGGTTTTTGATGGTTAACTGCAAGTCTAGGTCTGCTTTTTTGTGTTTCAGGTCTCATGCTCTACCTTCTTTTGTCTTGGCTATTATGTCTCATAGCCGGTTTCCCCTGCATGGGCGGCTTTTCCATGTTTGGCAGTGTCTCAACAGGGTTTTTGATCCAGTTTTTGTTAATTTCTGGTTAGTTTTAAACTTTTCACTTAACAGATTGCCGCTTCAGTGGGCAAGAACTTCTAAGGCTAAGACCTCTCTGTAATTTTTGTATCAATAATAAGAGTAAACCAATTCAAAGAAAAAAAAAAAGCTAAAATAAATTTAAAAAACTAATTTAAAAAAAAAAACAAAAATATATTATTTAGAATAAAATTAAAATTAACCAAAACTAATATAAAACACGAAAAATAAAAATCTAGAATCCAATAAAATAAATTTAAATCTATCCTAATACAAAATATTATTAAAATATAAAAATTATATCTAAATAACAAAGTAATAGTATATTAAAAATAAAATATAGAAATTAAAAATCTAATTACTAAACAATAAAATCAATCTAAAATAAACTATAAAAATAATAAAAAGTAAAACAGACTTTTAAAATATATTACAAATAAACTTAAATCAAAATTATTCTAAAACTAGACTAAATAATATTCAAACTTTAACTAAAATCTAATTTAATATTAAAACAATAAAATAAACTTCATTAAAATTTTCTAATCTAAAGTATAAATATGCTACTCTAAAAACCAGAAATAAAAAAAAAAATCAACCAACTTTTAACTAAAAACAAAACTGAAAATAATTAGTCCTGAAATATTTTAATAATAAAATGAAACTAGTCGTTATTAATTGATGATGATAATGACGATGGTTAACATCCATTGAGATCAATCTTTGGTCTATGGGACCTAAAGAAAAGAGTTATTTAGTTTGATTTAAGATTTTATACCTATGCTCAAAAAGCTTGGAGAGAAGCCTCCTGAGCTCACTATAATTTTGACATCTTAAAAGGCTAGAAAGGTCAGTATTGCAACAAAGATTATGAAATTGAGCTCTAATGTGGTTGTACGCGGGGCACTCTAAGAGGAAGTGATTTTCATCCTCGATGTTCATATTCTCACAGAGATGGAAGATCCTTTCCATCCATGGTGTTTTAGGAATTGTCCAACGACCTGTTTCACTATGGAGCTCATGAGAGTTCGTTCTAATCTTGGCTATATTAATTTTCTTCTTTGAGCTAGTTAAAACAGAGAGATACTTTTGATCTTCTAGGGTGGGGTTGATGACCTCCTTATAATATCTTAATTTTCTTTTACCTGCTAGATCTTTCTCACACCACATTTTTTCTTTGAACTTAGAAGTAACAATTTTTTTAATGTTATTAATGTTTTGCAATGCAACATTCTCGTCGATCTCCCAATGGTTTAACCAGGCCCTGGTGTCTTTATACCAACCTCATTTAAGCCTTAGGTGTTTTTGGCTGGAATTTAAAGCTAGCTTAGGAAGTCTATGGTCTCCTATGCTATTGAGCTTGTGCTTGTACAACAGAAGCCTAGTCATAGCTAGGCTCTCGATAGGGGAAAGACCCACTTATATAAGGAGAATAGGATAGGGTGTATTGCTTTTAATTTTAAGGTTATACATTATAAAACACTTCTAGATTTTCTCAATCTTTCTCTAGGATTCTGTAGAGATATTGCAACCCCAAACCTCACATCCATATAAGATAACAGGAGTGACTAAATTTTCAAAGAGGAACTTCTTTCTATCCCACATTACGAGGTTTTTTGTTTTACAATTATTTCAAGACCAAAATAAGCTTTCCACCCACCATTAATCCTTTTCTGAATGCTATGTATCCTTCTTGGATTTGATAATCATAACTTTTGTTTTGTCAGTGTTAACAAACATACCCATGGTAGAGCAGAAATCCTTAAGAAGTCTAAGTTGCTTATCAAGATCATATGGGCACCTTGCGAGAAGAACAATATCGTCAGCATAGAGAAGGATGATGACTATCCCAGCTAAGATCGTGCCAACATATCCTGCTTCCTCTAAACAACCTTCTAGCTTGTCAATGTAAATGCCAAATAGGATAGGGGAGAGGGGGCAACCTTGTTTAACTCCGATATTACACTTAATATATTTCGACCACCCCTCATTGCTCTTTAACTTGGAAATTACATTCTCATATAACCTTATAGCGGCCACTCTTAGCTCGAAAGGAACATTTAGCTCTTCTAATCTATTCCATAATGTCGTTTCTAGGAACCGTATCAAAATCCTTCTAAAGTCCACAAAACAACAGAAAAGATTGGATTTATCATTGTGGCATTCATCCACAGTGATCCTAAGCGTAACGAGGTGGTCCGTTGTTGAGTGATGCCTTCTAAAACACGCTTGGCCTTTAGCCCGCTTACCTTCACTTTCAAGCAAAATGTTCAACTTCTTTTCCAAAATAATACCATATAACTTGGCCAAGAGAGGGTTGATCATAATTGTCTGATAATTAGAGGGGTTATTTGTATCCCCACTTTTAAAAATAGGGATAATGAGGCTATGAGTCCAAGGTTTAGGGAACCCCTGCTTGACCGCTTGGTTGAAAAGCTTGTGGATGTGGGGGATGAGGACAGGACCTCCAATTTTTAAGATTTCCACCAGGCAACCTTCAATGTCTTTAGCTTTCCCATTTTCCAAGTGTTTAACCCCAAAAATATAATATATATAAATAAATAAATGTAAAATTCAAACTAGCCCATTAAAAATAAATTAATTAATTAAATTAATAATTTAATCAATTTAATAAAATAATAAATATATATTAATTAAATAATTAATTAATTAATCATTAATAATAAAATGAAACTAGCTAATTAAATAAACAAATAAAAATAATAATAAAATAATAATTAATTAATTAATTAAAAGTTAAATTAGGGGTTATCTCTTAACGGTTAGTTTGGCCATCTCTATATCTATTTAAACTTAATGTCTTGATCTAATCTCTCACCTAGCCCTGAACCACACTAATTGGTTCGAAAACGTGTGAAAAATATTCTAATGCATGTGATTATGATGAATCAGGAAAGCTTAGATTCTAAAAATAATTAGTTAGTCGTGTTAAACCAAAAATAATGAAACCTGGAACGAACGACTTCCCTTTTTCTGTGTTTTTGTTTTTAAATGTTGACTTTGTTTTGGATCCAACTGTAATGAACCCACTTCTTTTCTTTAGATAAATCCTAAGCAAAAGTCTTCTTCCAGAAATTGATCCCAGCCTTTGATCCCATGTCGCCTCTGCTAATGAACTAGAAATTCTCGGAATAGAGTGTCGATCTCCTTCAAAATATGGCACACCGTTTACACATTCTCATATTTCCTGATAATATTCTGGAACTGCCTTCAATAATCTCGCTCGTCGTTTTCTACAATTAGTTAACATGATTTCCACCTGTTGTTAGATTCACTGATTACATTCTGTGGTGGAATTAATATCTGTCAGGGTGGAGAAAGAATCTCTAAATTGCCTTGATGCGTTAATTATCTAACCCTCTCCTTTTTCCTTCGATTAGTGTGTTCCTTTTTAAATCTGTTGCATAATTCTCCTTATCTAAAATTAGCATATTATTATGCTATTCCCGAGTTTTGCTGGAAGAATCTGCGATGGTTTACATTATTTCTTCCAAAAACTATAAAACCTTTAAATATTTTCCATCCAATGCACTTAAATTTGGAGTTACTCCCGTGTATGTTCCATTTCATCATTGCCTTGTATGTGCAGTGTTGTTGGATGGTTGCCTTGTAAATGTTACTGATATGTTGTTGGAGATGGAGTTGAATTCCCCCCTTTCTCAATTGCGCTTTGCCTTCTATATATGGAAGAGAGGATAAAAAATCTGGAACATCTCTGGAGCCTTGAACTATTATTATGCCAAGAATCTCCAATTTCTAGTTTTATTCCTTTCACAGTCGAATGCACACTCGCCTTCTGGAAAATAGGCAAGGAAGTTCCATTGTGTTCAACTTCTTTTCCAAAATAATACCATATAACTTGGCTAAGAGAGGGTTGATCATAATTGTCCGACAATTAGAGGGGTTATTTGTATCCCCACTTTTAAAAATAGGGATAATGAGGCTCTGAGTCCAAGGTTTAGGGAACCCTTGCTTGACCGCTTGGTTGAAAAGCTTGTGGATGTGGTGGATGAGGACTGGACCTCCAATTTTTAAGATTTCCACTGGGTAACCTTCAATGTCTTTAGCTTTGCCATTTGCCAGGTGTTTGACCCCAAAAATATATATATATATATATATATATAAGTCAAACTAGCCCATTAACAATAAATACATAAATTAAATCAATAATTTAATCAATTTAATAAAATAAGAAATATATGTTAATTAAATAACTAATTAACTAATCATTAATAATAAAATGAAACTAGCTAATTAAATAAATAAATAAAAATAATAATAAATTAATTAATTAAAAGTTAAACTAGCGGTTATCAAGGTTAGTTTGGCCATCTCTATATCTATTTAAACTTAATGTCTTGATCTAATCTCTCACGTAGCCCTGAACCACACTAGTTGGTTCGAAAACGCATGAACAATATTCCAATACATATGATTATGATGAATCATGAAAGCTTAAATTCTAAGAAATAATTAATTAGCCGTGTTAACATGATCTGATATATATAAATATATGCCGCGTTTTTTTTCTTCTGAAAAAAAAAAAATAGCCGTGTTAAACCAAAAATAATGAAACCTGGAACAAACGACTTCCCTTTTTCTGTGGTTTTTTTTTTTAATGTTGACTTTGTTTTGGATCCAGGTGTAATGAACCCACTTCTTTTCTTTAAATAAATCCTAAGCAAAAGTCTTCTTCCAGAAACCCAGCCTTTGATCCCATGTCGCCTCTGCTAATGAACTAGAAATTCTCGGAATAGAGTGTCGATCTCCTTCAAAATCTGGCACAACATTTACACATTCCATATTTCGTGATAATATTCTGGAACTGCCTTCAATAATCTCGCTCGTCGTTCTCTACAATTAGTTAACATGATTTACACCTGTTGTTAGATTCACTGATTACATTCTGTGGTGGAATTAATATCTGCCAGGGTGGAGAAAGAATCTCTAAATTGCCTTGATGCGTTAATTATCTAACCCTCTCCTTTTTCCTTCGAGTAGTGTGTTCCTTTTTAAATCTGTTGCATAATACTCCTTATCTAAAATTAGCATATTATTATGCTATTCCCGAGTTTTGCTGGAAGAATCTGCGATAGTTTACATTATTTCTTCCAAAAACTGTAAAACCTCTAAATATCCGCCATCCAATGCACTTAAATTTGGAGTTATATCTGGATTAATTACTAATAGTTTCGGTTATGCTAGAAATTGAATGTTCCAGTTCATCATTGCCTTGTATGTGCAGCGTTTTGGATGGTTGCAGGTAGGAGAGAAGGTACGAGTTCGTTGTAAATGTTCGTTGTTGGAGATGGAGTTGAATTCCCCCCTTTCTCAATTGCGCTTTGCCTTCTATATATGGAAGAGAGGATAAAAAATCTGGAACATCTCTGGAGCCTTGAACTATTATTATGCCAAGAATCTCCAATTTCTAGTTTTATTCCTTTCACAGTCGAATGCACACTCGCCTTCTGGAAAATAGGCAAGGAAGTTCCATTGTGTAACGACTTCATAAATACCTGCAATGGACGCCAGAAAAGTGAAAAATCAAAATATCTAATGCAAAATAACAATTCTAGAATAAGAAAATGTATGTGTGATTATACGATAGGTTGCATTATTGCTACACAAAAAAAAAAAGGTATGACGAGGGGATGCAATGAATCGTGAAGGAATGCAACGACAAAAAAAGCTTTGAGATGGACTCGCACTCCATGGGTGTATTGCCATAAAATAAAGTGTGATAGGTAGATACGTTCCCTGAATCTGGTTTAGATGGATGGGTCCTTGATTTCTTTTTACATTTTTTTGATCTTTTATTAAGAGACTTTACTCATATGGTTGAAGAAATAAGAGAGGAGGGGAAAATCTGAGGGGCAATAAACTCAATGGGAAAATCTAGGGGGCAATAAACTCAATATTTCTGGCCCTTATCTCCAAGAAGAAAGGTTCATCGATTTTCGATGATTACAGATCTATTTCTCTGTGTAATACATTATATAAAATCACATCAAAATTGATTGTGAAAAGAATTAAAGGGGTCTTATCCATTCATATATCACAAGAACAATTCGGTTTTCTAAACAACTGTATTATTCATGATGATTACATACCTATTTCTCTGTGTAATAGATTATATAAAATCACATCAAAATTGATTGCGGAAGGAATTAAAGGGGTCTTATCCATCCATATATCACAAGAACAATTCGGTTTTCTAAACAACTATATTATTCATGATGCAATGGCTACTATTCAGGAGATTATGCACTCGATTCATAGCAGGAAGAGTGAGGTTGTTATTATGAAGGTAGACCTTCGCAAGGCCTATGATCGGGTGGACTGGGCATTTTTTAGAATGGTCCTTCATAAAATTGGGATGCACAGAGATATGGTTGAGTGGGTCATGGGATGTGTTTGTAATACATCGATGGCCATTCTTATTAACGGATCAAACTCCAGATTTTTTAAACCGGGGAGAGGTCTACGACAGGGTTGTGCACTATCGCCACACCTAATTTTGTTGGTCATGGATGCACTGAGCATAAAGATCAATAAGGCAACTGAAGTGGGTTCTTTCCGGGGGATCAAGATTACGACAAACCAGGAAACCACTCATAGTTTATTTTGCGGATGACGTGATGATGTTTGGTCTGATAATCCGACAATGTTGGGAAAGACTCCATAACATTTTTCAAAGATTTTGTACTGCATCGGGGATGATTTCCAATGGTGATAAATCATGCATATATTTTTCTGAGGGGGATATCAATCACATCGAACAGATTGGTAACATTTTCAACTTTCAAACAAGACCTATCACTAAGGGTTTAACCTACTTGGGTTTTCATCTGAAACCTGCGACATATCGGGTGGCTGACTGGCAATGGATTATAGACAAATACCATAAGTGGATCAATGGATGGTTTTTTCCCGGTAATCCCCTCTGCGGATAGAGGCGATCCCTCTAGCCCTAGGGTGGGTCTAGCAACTACGGGAACATACTAACATCTACCTTCCTAGATTGTAAATTAAATTCAAGGCAAGGAAGATGACCTACCTCGTTCTGATGCTATGTTGTCGTCTTCTGTCGAAGCTTCTTGATTTGTTGCTCTTCTCCAGCTCGCTACACACTGCTACCAACATTCGATTACCTGCACAGACAGTGAAGACAACACGACAAGTATAAAACCATGACAAACATAAAACAATTATAACCTATCTAACTGATCAAGGAATGCTAGAAATCTCATTATAATTGTAAACAAGAGTGGAAGATAAACATCAGATGCATTTTATTATGATAAAGACAAGGGGAGTTTACAACCAAGCCTTGATGTTGAGGCTCTCCTTTGGCAGGTCTGTATCCAAACACGTTTGCAACACCCTCACACACAAAGGTCCAGGATCTCACTACGTTCCCAACACACACAAACAATCACACTCTGCACTATTCTCCTGAAGCTATGGTTGCTTCTTCTCTATGCTAACTTTTTCATCTATCTGTTCAACTATTCAACCATTCAGCTATTTTTTCAGCTAGCACATCAATGGAAAATGGTTAAATTTATAGAGGAGAGGAGGAGGTTGGGATCCCTACAAAGGTGGGAGGGAGTCCTATCATTTAGGAGAGTTCCAAGGGAGGTGGAACCTACTAACTAAAGGAGGGACTCTGTGGTTGTTCAGTCGAACCACTCCCTATGACTCATCCACAAAGTTGTTGTGATCGAAACTTCGCCTCTATTTTTTTTTTAAATTCCATAAACAGATTAGCGCGGGTGCTTAACTGGGACAGAGCGCCGACTGGCACGGGCTCAATGTTAATTTTCTAGCTCGGCGTAGGAGTGTAGTTGGGTACTCGCGCCAAGGCAAAAATAGGTGTTTTTAGTGGTCTGCTCAGAAAATGGCCAACAAAAGTAATGTTGTCCTCATGGCAAGGGATGCAATGATGGTATTTGCAAGGCATGACACTGCTTATTGATCACAGAAATTACCCTCGAATGGGCGAGATGGGAATTGCAGGGACAATGACAAAATGTTGTGTAACAAATGGTCGCTCAAATGGTTGACTAAGCGGGGGAAGTTGACCCTAATCCAGGGAGTACTGCAACAGACTATTGTATACTAGGCCCACTTTTTTATGATTCCAAAATCCATTATCAACAGGATAAAGACATCAATGACAAATTTCTTATGGGATGGATTCAAGGGGGAAAAGAAATATCATATTGTCAAATGGGAACTCCTCATTGTGCCAAAGGATTGAGGGGGTTGGGGTCTACTAAATATAGAAAACTTTGGGAAATCATTGTTGATGAAGTCTTTATGGAGATGCTTGCACACACAAGGCATTTGGTGTGACATCATTAGTTTCAAATACATGAGGACACAAGACATGGGTGAGATATATTTTATGGGGTGGAGGAATGTGGATAAGGGATCACAAATATGGAGGGGATTTAGAAAACTATGGCCATGTTTTAAGAGGCATATCAAAAGGAAATTTGGTAAAGGATAGAAGATTATGGTTGGGGAAGGAAACATTCGGGGTTTCCCTGTGGATATCATATTAGGTGAACAATTGAGAAACTACCTCCACAGCAGAGGCATATTTTTACTTGCACCAGTCATTCTCCAATGGCAGGATGGGACTTCCAGATGGAAAGGAGCAGCAGAATTGGGGCTACGGGGTACAATGGCCAATGAATGGACGAAATACATAGACGCTGCGAGGGGTATGGGTTGGGGACGGAACAAAGGAGGTGATCATATCAATTGGGGGGACAGTTTACATAAAGGACTCATTAGCTCGAAGGAGACATATTTTGAGATGATGAATATACAATGTGGACTGACATAAAAGTATTAGTTCGTGAAAATGAGGAAGGAGAAGACACAGTTAGGGATTATCATTTTCTTATGGTGCGTATGGAAGGATAAAAATTTAACATGGACGAACCTTAAGCGGAGGGGTAAGATAGGCCCAGGCATGTGTGAATTGTGCATGAATGCGGATGATGATAATCAACACATTTTTTATAACTGTGTATTCTCAAGGGAGGTTAGAACCATATTATGCAGTCATTTTAAGTTTCAAGAACAAGACTATTAGTCGGTCTTTGAATACTCACACTGGTGGTTCGCAAAAGGTAAGGATTTTTGTGTCATCCAACTTATCTTTCATTGGAGGATATGGATTTGCAGAATTTGAGAATTTTTTAGGACCGACACACCTCGCATCTGTGGATAGTGACACAAATCATACAGTCTTGGGGGGAAATGAAAGTCCAACAAAAGCCTCCTCGAGGTTTATCTATTAGACTGCGACCTCGTGACATACACTATCCAACCGGGTTTTTTTACGGGCAGCTCAAAATCGTAGGTGTGGTTATGTAGCATGGTTGATGATTAATCCATTATCCCATTATAAAATCCATTGGTTCGGTGGCCATGGGACCAACACCATGGCAGAGATATTGGCTTTATGGGGTCTCATTTGGTTCGCTAAACAACTCTACATCGACAAAATCTGGATATTGGGGACTCAAAGATCCTGATTGATCATCTCAACCATAAAAATCAATTGGCTCCTATTCATTTATCTTATTGGATAGATCGGATCACTGATTTGGTTAGAGCCTTCTCATGCATTACATTTACACATATTTACAGGGAGAAAAACATGACTGCTGATCGTTTATCGAAGAAGGGTCTAAAGGGTGCTTATGGGGAGATGCACTATGAACTATCTAAAGCCACAGGTACAAGGGCGGGGGGCACAGTGGCAAATTCTTCTGAACACCTGTATGCTGGCGAGTTTTCGAAGAGAACACACAGATGTTTCGGGCACAATAATAAATAGGGAGAAATATAGAATATCTGTTTGGGTAATATTTTCGGTTTATGCATTACGGATATGGATTTTTTAGTCTTTATATCTCTTTTTGAGTAGCTGAGACATACAAAAGAACATATCAACAATGGAGGCTAAAGAACTAAAAGAATATGGATGTGTGATGAGGAATCTTGGGTGAAGACAACAGTTTTGTAAATGACAAGTTTATAGAGCATAAGATCATTACATCAGTGACCATTATGGAACTTACAAAAATAGTGAGACACATGAATATGTAATTGTATTGAGAACACTAACTCACTTATTTTAGAAACTAAAAATATGTACAGAAAAACTATATGTAAAAAACATTTTGAACATTGTGTTGATACATTAATATATACCCAGCTTTTTTTTATGAAGAAAAAATAAATAAATAATAAAATATCCCTCGAAGTTTGACCATAACGAAATTTCGGTGTGCTTATTGATTAATGCCTTTTTCTGATGTTTAATTTTTACAATTTTGATGATTCACAACTTTGGAAATGGAGATTATGTCGATTTTTTAAGGTTGTAGAGCCACCTAGGAAGTGTTAGTTGCAGCTTCTTTGCTCACCTTGTAGTAAATATTTCCCATGCATCGTACCATGATAAAAACATGTAGTGTAAATGTGTTTCCCTTTCAATCATTTTTTTTTTTTTTAATGAAGTGACGTGGTGTTGGTCATGTGGTAATATTTATAAATTGGATTTTGTTCCATTATCTTACTTTTAACATTCGACATTACAATGTGAACCTTCAATTTGATGTGATTTGTATTTTAAATATTTACAATTAATTATAATTTGAATGTTTCGGTTATATTTTTTAATTAATATTTTAATATATATACAATGCATGTGCTATGTAAAATGCATTTAGATCACTCTAATATTACTAATAATATTATAATATTATTTACAATAATGTTGTTTATTAATTAACTCTAATTATATACATGTTGTATTATAAAATTTACATTAATGTATTTGTTAATGTTTTGGGTATATCTATAATATTTACAAAAGTTTATATTTACAAAATTAAAAAAATAATATTATTTACAAAAATAAATATTCACCAAGTATATAAAAACAAATAAAATAAAACAAATGGGATAATATACAATATAAAAAGCCAAAGCAATTAAAACATATCTAATCTTCAAACAAGACAATTAATCGAAATGAGGTCAAACAAATTTAGATAGACATATAAGGACAAGTCAAACTCATGTAGGCCATTCACATTCTCAATATCTAATAATAATATTACCAAGTGATCAGTTAAAAGTCCCCATCAGAGATTTATAAGTGAAAAATGGGGGGTTGTGTTTTTCCACAACAATATGAAACAAGTATAAGCAACCGAAAGGAAGCTCCAAGTTCAGAATAACTATGGGCATATTGTGCTCCAAAAGAATCAAGACTTTTTTATATATAAAGGAAGCCAAAGGAAGAAGAAGGTTCTCAAGCCTATGCAACTCGTTTCAATAAAGATGGAGGAAGAAAGAAGATAGGTTTTCAGAAGAAGAAAGGGGATTTAATAGAAGACAATCCTCAAAGGAAGAAAGACATGTCTCAAATTCATTGTTTTTATTGCAGCAAATTTGGTCACTTTAAATTCCAATGTCCTCAAAGATTCAATGATAGGAAAAAAAGAGGGAATCAACATTCCTCTACGACAGAATTTGAAGAACATTCCAAGAGACCCAAAGTTGAAGGAGATAAAGATCACTTATGTTATTCTACACTTGCAGGATCTCTTGCAAATGACAACAACATATGGTTGATCGACAATGGAGCTTAAAGACATACGACAGGGGAGCGTGATCATATTACAAGTTTGATGGAAAGAATAATGGCACAAAAGGTGGAGCTTGGAGACAACAACAACTATACAGTCAAAGGAATTGGAATAAAATTTATTGAAATGGAAATAGGTGAAAGCAAGCACTGAGCAACATACTCTATGTTCCAGTTTTGAAAAATAAATTGGTTTAAATTTCATGTTTAGAAGATAGAGGAGATAGAGTAGCCTTCATTGATCGGAAAGTCCTTGTTTAGGACAAGGGCTCTAGTATGAGCTATGCCGAGATCATTAGGATTCATGAAGGAAGGTCGTGTAAACTCACAGGGTAATCTTCCCAAGATTTTGTTAGGTCTCTGTAGTTTGCAAGATTGGAAAATACAAATGCTGCAGAGCCTACATATGAACCACTTTGGGATTCTAGGATCTAGCCCTCCTGAATCCAGAGAGGGATCTCTCTATAAGTGCAAATATTGATTTATCTTTTAAGGTTCTAAAATGTGATTTTAGGCTAGTTATTAAGAACAAGGGTTTTTGTTTGTTTGGTTGGTCGGGTATGATCTTTAATTGAGTGGAAAGTCTTGAAAATGAAAGAGTTTCAAAGGGGTGAAGGTAAGAATAATCAAAACAAGGTTCAGTTGATAGGATAAGTATGAAATAGCACTTAATCCATTGGGCTATGGAGTCATAAAAGTTTTTAATTGTACAACAGTTATCAAGAGTGGTCCATGGGGCAAGTCATCCATATCAAAAGATCCTTTAGATTAAATGATGGAATGGAACATTAAGAGTGTTGTGAAAGTGGAAAAAGCCAATAATTTCAACAAGGATTTATCAACTTTCCAAACAAGAAAAGGCCTTTTTAAGTAACTGTTTGAAACCAGCCAAAGGACAGGGCTAACCATAGACTTCTTTGGACAAGATTGTATTAAAGCTAACTTATCAGACAAACAATCCAGTAATCCACATGACTACTTTCAGAAAGGATGAAAACATTAAGAAAACAAATTGTAGCTTAAGATCAAGCAAGATATCATTAAAATCTAGGCCTACTTTCAGCATACTCTTAGGGAAAATTTCAAGCAACCTTTGGAGAAAGAACTAGAAGACAGGGCAAACCATAAACTTTTCTAGTTTAACTCTACTTAGCATGTAATGAAAATATCATTCAAGAACCATGTTTAAAGTTCAGACAGTAAGACAGGAGCACACCAACATTCCTTAACTGTTTAGACTGTATTTAATCATTCTTAAGTACACAAAGGAGGAAAACATAAAGATAAAGCTTATCAGTGAGAGTAGGGTACTTTTAAGGGTAAATCCTAGCTCTATATTTGTTTTTCTTTATCAGAGAAAAATGGACAATTTTATGGAAAACATAAGAAGGAAAACAAGTACAATGAGAGGTACATCACCAATGGTATAGACCAGGATCCCATGAATCAGCTTGTGTATTGATGTCAATCTAGTTACATACTTCAAATCCAATGTTTCAGTACAGCAACAACTTCTCTTCTCAGCCTAACTTCTTTGATTACAAAATAGAGCTTCAACAGCCTTTGAGAACTATTTACATGCAGAATGTTTCGAGCAACAAGTATTACATCAAAGTCCAACAACCAACCATGTGCTCCTCAAGGGGATTTTATAATAAAATGAGGAGGTGGAATAAAAGGAAGGGTCTCTAGGTTCAATTAATACAAGTTAATGCTTCTCTGTCTTTGAGGGATTCAAATAGAGAAGATTTCTGATCTTTCCTCTGTATTAATTGGTTTTCATTAAGTATTAAGCTACTTGGCAGATTTTGTTGACTTTAAAACTCTTTAGGCAGGCTGGCAATAACTCTAGTTGTCTTTAAACAAAATATCATTGACTAAGCAATAACTATGCCTTCTTCTGATTTATTGAGAGTTGTAGGTGGCACTTTGGTAGCTGAAGAGGATATCTTGGCCTCTGATGTGGCAGTGGAGGCCTCTTTACTGATATTTTTCTTTGTTTTTCCTTAAAACACCTTTAATCTGATTTTGGTCTGTGTTTTAGGCTTAATTAGCCTTGATCTTTGCTTCAGGTCTTCATTCTCTGATATTATCTTTGTTTATTTAAAACAGAGGATTAAAACTCTGATCTTCATACTTCGGCTTTAATCACCCTTTAACCTTAATTTCTTTGCTCTGATACACTTTGTTTGTTTTGTTTATATAGGTGTCTTTCTGCTATTGGAGGGTCTCTGTTAAACCCTGGATCGTGATCCAATTGATTTAAACTTGGATTTGAGAACCCGCAACTCCTTTTCTTTATTGGATTAAGGCATAGAATCGTCACTCTGAGCATTTTTGTCACCTGTCTGCGACTGTGGAAAAACACATAGCAACCACCATTAAATCCTGCAAAAAACACAACAAACCGTTAAGAAAACCATGCGAATGTGGTATAGACTACTTCAGAGGCTCGTGATGGTAGAGGAGAAGTGAGGAAGAAGGTGGATGCAGCGGAAAAAGGGAGGAAAACCCTAGCAAAACAACTAACCAGGTGAAAATGGAGTTTTTATAAGCAGTTTTCTCTTCAGTAAACAGCAAGTTCTTTAGGACTAATAGTGAAACAGCAATGAAGATTAACTCAGAGGGTAAAGATCTTCATAAGACTTTAAGAACTAACAATTTTGGACATGAATTGTTTCTTAAAGGCTAAAAAAGATTTAGCCACCATTTGATATGGAAAATTTTATAGGTGGCTAACAGATTTAGTGCATAATGATATTAATCCTGGTGAGCTGTGGAATAGGAGATATGCACACCTTCATTATAGAGGGTTTCCAATTTTAAAGCAATTGTTTCAGGCATACCAGATTTGCAGATGGATCATAAAGGTGTGTATAAGGGATATTCTCTTGGAAAGAATATTAAAAACCCTTTCCAAGCAATGAACATAGGTCCAAAGAGATTTTAGATATATTCCACTCTGATCTGTGTGTTCCTAAGCCGATGAAATCCTTAGGAGGCGCTCTATACTATCTATTATTTATTGATGAATTCTCTCACAAGACTTGGATCTATCTTATGAAGTCAAAAGATGAAGTTTTCATAATGTTCCAAGAATTAAAAGCTAAAGTAGAGAACCATATAAGGAAGATAATCAAGATGCCGAGATCAAATAATGAAGGAGAATACACCTCCAAGGAACTCATTTCTTTCTATAAGGAAGTTGGGATTAAGAGGGAGCCGATAGCACCCTACAATCCTTAACAGAATGGAGTAGTTGAAAGAAAGAACCATTCTATTAAAGAATTTATGAAGACAGTGATACATGATCAAGATGCACCAATGTTCTTGTGGGGAGAAGTAGCGAGGAAAAATGTTTAATTTCTGAATAGAAGCCCTCATCGACGACTTCCAAAAGGCAAGACTCCTAGAGAAGCGTTCACCAATTTGAAACCACAAGTTGATCATATGAGAATCTTTGGTTTTCCAGTGTTCATTCATGTACCCAAGGATAAGAGAAATAAGTTAGAGCCTTTCGGAAATAAGGGGATATTTGTTGGATATAATGAGTCATTAAAAGCCTACATGATCTATATTCTAGGGCAGTGACAGGTTGAAGTAAGCAAGGACATGACTTTTGATGAAGATGTCGCTTATTGGAAATCCAAAGAAGAACACTTGACACTAAAGATGAAGAAAATAAGCATGTGTCTCCCAAAGAAGAGGTCACAAGTCCTCCCACATTCTCTAGTGATTTTGAAGAGCATAAAGAAATGCTAGAGGGAACTTATGAATCGTTGGATGTTGTGGTTATTCTAGAAAATATAAAATACTACCTTGGCTCAAATCTACTTTGCAGGATGCAGAAGGGCATGCAGCTCCACTTAACCTTCATGGAATCTAAGAGACCTAAGAGTTATTATGCTTGTGAAACTTTAATGAATAATTTGATTGAATCAGAACCTTCCAACTTTGAGGAAGCAACCACCTGACAAGTATGGAAGGACGCAATGATGGAAGAATACCAATCTATTAAAACAAACGATGTCTAGGAAATTGTTCCAAGACTTGAAGGAAATTTCATGGTAACCTCAAAGTGGATATATAAGATCACATATGCAACTGATGGAAGCATTGAAAAATATAAGGTGTTACACAAACATTTTTTCATTGTCCCTGTATTCCCCGTTCCTGAACCTGGAGACCCCTCACAGTGACCCTGTATCTATTTTCCATCATGAAAATGTGCCATTATATCCCTTGCAACATATTGAGTAAACTCTCTATAGACCATTCCTGAGCATCTCCTTAAAAACATGGTTATCTGGAGCGGTGCGCCCCCTGCGTATCTTGATTGCGTCAATGGCTCTTTTTTGGTCTGGGGAAGCGCTGATTGGCGCTAGAATGAGAGTCATAGCCACGTCAATCCTCTTCTGGAATTTTTTTTTTTAAATGGAAGTGAAGCTTTGAGATCTAGAAGCTTCGTGGTAGAGAGATGGTTGTTTGTTCTTAAGGATAGAGCCGAGCCTCTTCCTTTGGGCTCCTTGTTCCTAAAAAATTGGAACCACCCAAAGGGATAACCCATTTCCCCACCTTAGGTGGATCCATATTCCCTCTTACCTTTATATAAAATGGATATCCTCCCATACCTCTACTAGTTAGAATAGAGATAGAAGAACAACATAGAGATATTTGTCGCTATAGGCATCGAGCGAGAGTTCAGACCTTCGGCCCCATCGTATCAAGTTGAAACGAGCGCTTTGGAGACATGCCTGGATCTGAACCCGTCGAAGGAGAGCTACGACATCAAGGAAAAGGTTGTAATTCCCCCTATCTATATTAATATAATACAATTGATTCGTTCTTTCCATTCTCGTCTTTAATATATGATTGGATTTCTAGTTCTCCTTGATCAACTAGGTAGATTTTTTATGCAAGATATATGTTATGCTTTCACGTTTGTTGTTGTTTGATCTCTTGTGTAGGTAACCAAGCGCTGGAAACAACGAGGATCTGACTATGGAGTGCAAAGGATCAAAGGATTCAAGTGAGGAACAACATCAGATCGAGGTAGGTGATCTATTCACGATCTGTGTCCTTTTACAATCTAGGAAAGTAGGCTTTAAATTGTTCCATGTTATTACTAGACCCATCCTAGGGCTAGAGGGATCATCTCTGTCCGTAGAGAGGATATTCACCATTACATGATGGCTAAGATGACTTCTCAGTTGGGCTTGCATCATGACAACTCAACTCCATATTATCCTCAAGCCAATGGCCAAGTTGAAGCAGTAAATAAATTCTTAGTTACTATGCTTCAACGCACTATTGGGATGCACAAGTACTCAAATTGGCATCTCATGTTATTTTAATCTCTTTGGGCGTACTGAACCTCGGCCAAGAATGCTACTGGATTCACTCCATTTCAGTTAGTATATGGCCTTGAGGCAACCTTGCCACTTGAATGTGAAATTCCTTCGCTCAAATTAGCTATCTAATTTCTTCTGAATACCTCACCAGAAGAGGAACGTCTCTTGTATTTGGAAAGGCTTGATGAAACTCGACGCTTCGCCGCTTTAATTACTGAAGCACAGAAGAAACGGGTCAAATCCCATTTTGATTAGACGGTTTCTCAACGTGCCTTCTCTGAAGGAGACTTGGTCCTTCTCTATGACCAAGCACACAATAAGCTGGGGGCAGGAAAATTTGAACCTATGTGGTATGGGTCGTACATCGTAAAACGTGTTTTGCAGAAAGGGGCCTATGAGTTGATTGATTATGAAGGTAATCCTTTGGATAAACTCCAAAACGAGCATTATCTAAAGAAATATTATGTGTTATTTTCTCGTGTAATTACTCTTGTACATTAGTGTGCTTTTCATTTTTGTACATTTTGGTTTGGTGTGTGTTTACAAGATATTTTTCTTTCTTATCTTGTTTTTCTTGATTTTCATATGTCTTTGACTCATTTCGGTTTCGCTGATGGTGCCTACCGTAGTACCCGAAATATATATTCTGTAGCCTGGGTTATCTATGACCCTAATGGTGAGTTAGTAGATCTGCAAGGCATATGTTTAGGTCGTACAACCAATAATATTGTTGAATACAGTGCATTTATTGAACTTTCGTCCAAAGCAATCTCTCTTGACATTAGAGAATTGATTGTTAACCTGGATTCACAGCTTGTTGTCCTACAGCTCGATGGGAAATATTCCATCAAACACCTTCAAATTTTGAGAATGTATCTGTTTGTTCGTCTTTTGGAAAAAAAATTTGATTACATTACATATCATCACATTCCACAACACATGAATACATTAATAGATGCATTGGCTAATTATGTTCTAGATAGACATTTGCGAAATTTGTAATCATTACAACATGCATCGAATAGGAAAATAGCATATATATATATATATATATATATATATATATATATATATATATATATATATATATATATATATATATATATATATATATATATATATATATATATCGATTGTTGCAAATATTGTTCAAAGTACATCATAACCCCAAAAATAGTATATGTTCCGGTACATAGTGAGACTCGCAAGTATCGGCAAAACTACTACTGTAAAAAGAAAAATTAAACTAATCAATGTGATGATCACGATAGCAGACTACTACTCGAATAACTCGAGTCAACAATCAATGAATGCGATCGGATACTCCTATAGTATGTCGTTGGTACTAGCGGGGAACGCCTCCCACTCTAGTATACTCTGGAATCCTGATAGTCGAAGCGTTCAGGTTCCGAGCAATCTCTTCTTCTGCATCTGCTCCTTCCACATATGGAGAAGCCTCGAAATATCTCGCCACCCTTTTGGCAATAGGCGACATCCCTGTTGGCCTCTGAGTCTGACATCTACGACACATAAAGTTCCAATATCAGCAGATACATACACACACACACACACACACACACACAGAATATAGACAAATATATATATATATATATATATATATATATATATATATATATATATATATATATATATATATATATATATATATATATATATATATATATATATCTATATATATATATATATAACATAAACATGCAAAAGATAATAAAAAACATGTTTTACCTCTGTCATCCCAGTGTTCACTTTCTGGAAGTGGTAAATCGGGATCACCGCGAAAATCCGTCTTGAAGTATGGCCAATCCTCCACCACAATCAGCTGAAGCCTCAGCCATGTAAAAAAGGAGGGCTTGAACGACATATGTTGTCTGCCTCCTCCGTGAGGCATCAGGTCTGCCCACCTCGTCAGTCGTGGCTCCCATGGTGTCGGTGCTGCTACCTCTGCCCTTTAGTATTTGAATAGTGGTACCCGTTCCAGGAAGATTACCGTCAAAATGGATTCGTACTCGAATTGCTTCAACTTGCTGTTTTTGCACTTTGTGTGTTGTTTTTTCATCTTTTCCACCACGAACTCTGACCAATTAAAAATGGTGGGTGTCATACAATCCACCACAGTCTGTAGCTGAGACTCGGTGACCTCATGCAGTGCTTGTGCCCCAGCCACACGTGTAATGGTATATAGCACCACTTTGAGTGGTAGATTGCCCACAGTGCTTATTGTTATCTTCCCGCTCGAATATCTTGTTGCCTCGGAGCATGCTCTCCTAATGAGCATGTCCATGCTTTCGCCCAAGATTCGGTCTTTGGTCAAACATGCTCGTGCCCCTCTACGTGAGAGGGCAGAATTGAAGTAAATGTCAGCCACTTCAATCTCAAAGCTCTTGATCACTAAGGATAAACTTCTCTCGTTCCATATCCCAGATGCTGATCAAATACTGCAATAGATATAGTTGTTCTCTTATGCCTGAAGTCATGAAGAACATGAGGAGCCCACAGTTCCTCAATGCAGTGATACAATCTCTATCCTCCGTGGTTGCTCTGTCAACATCATCATGATCTCTCTCTTTCCACTCGATCACCATGATTGTCTACTTTTCCTTCCTGCAACAACGTTCACATGGATCATTATCAGTATTAATGCTAAACAAATTGACTTTAAATGGTTTTTTTGAGAGGATTTTTCTGCATTATTGTGTTCTGTGGGTGGCACGGCTATTTTAAAAACAGCAGCGCCCTGCTCGTTTTAAAAATGACATTCTGGCACGATCCCGATATGGGACCCCCGCGCCGATCCGCCGCGACAACCATTTTGAAATCCTCGTACCAAAATTCAAATTGTGCCATGTAAAAGAACAAAACAGGTATTGAAATGCAGGGAATGAGTACGCCTCTTACCTGGCGTTGACGGTTCGTTGTTTGGCCTCCCGGATCTCCAGCGATCTGCTCCTGAAGAACTGAGGTAAAACAAGGTAAAAAACTTATTCTCAAGGGTGTGATGGTAAAAAGTGAAAATTTTTTACTTTCCCTATTTTTATGTGTGTTCAAAGTCACTTTAGGGTTTTGTATAATATTTTAATATTTTTACCTCAAAAACAGATTATGGGTTTGTTCTTGTGCAGCGACAGGGTTAATTTCTTCACGGATGACATATTTATGAGTTCTAGTTTACTACTAATAGATTATGGGTTTGTTCTTGTGCAGCGACAAGGTTAATTTCTTCACGGATGACATATTTACGAGTTCTAGTTTAGTACTTTTTCATACTCGATTAAAAATAAATGAAAAAGTAACCCTTGGAGTCATCTTTCATCTATTTTATGACTCTCTAAACGTGGAAAGATTGTCGGGTTCTTGTTTTTTTGAACTCGTTAACATGCACAAAACGTCATTTACCCAGTATACATTTACCCCTTTTTCGAGCTTTGATAAATTATTTACGAAAAAGGAATACCTTAGTCAATCGTGACTAAGAAGTTCTCTCAAACTTTGTTTTGTACCTTTTCGGGTATGGGGGACTATTTATGAAAAGGGCCATCTAGAGTTTTCTTTTTGCCTCTTTTCAAACTCTATAAACATGAAAAGACGTCGAGTTCCACCTTTTTCAGGCTCGTTAAAGTTTAACGGTATTGGATGCATCATCATGACGACATTGAGTTCCTCCTTCCTAGGGCTTGTAAAATGTACTAGGATGGATTTGTCCAAAGGAAAAACTTATATGACAAGCATACGCTATCCCCTTCAAGCTTGTATTCAAAAATAATTGGGGTACTCTCCAAAAATGGTGGGGGGAAATCGAAAGTATTAATCAGTTGTGTTGGCAGTATGTCGCTCTTGAACATGACACATCCTTTGTTTCGTGTCGGGTTGGGGACATCCTACATTCGTCATTTTTCCTCCATGGGTTTGGGAAATCTTTTTTGCCTCTCATGTTGTTAGCACTGAAAATGTTAATGGTGTAATCGCCATTGTGTCACTGTTCTCAAATTTTTATTATGTCTTAGTCCATGTCCAAAGTTTGATTCATTTCCAATAAAAGTTTAAAAAGAGTCCCAACATCAAGGTATTTTTAATTAAATAGGTGTCATAGTGTTTTAGAGTCCTAAATAAGTTAAAATCTCTATTTTGAATTATGTTAGTGTTGAAGGTTAGTCGATGTTTGGGTAATAAAGTTACAATCATATAGTTTGGAATAATAGCTACCTTTGTTGCAAATTCATTGTCAAAATAGTAATGCAGTAAAATGCAATTATTTCTCATAAATAAAAGTCTTATATTCCATATAGTGAAAAGCGCAGCTATTTCGCTGAGATTTTGGTTCTCTCATAAAAGAGGCTACAGGTAAATAGGTAATTAGTTTCCAAAGTAGGCAAATTAAGGCTTTGTGGCAACCAGAGTTCTTTAAAAACAAAGCGCAGCATGCAGAAAACAGATTGACCAACAGAGAGGGAGATCCAGAGAAGAGAAACAGAGAGTGTTTAAAGGGAGATCATCGGGAATTAAACTAAGGAATGAAGCGAGGGAGAATAATCGAGTGTAGAAAGAGCGGATGACCAAGATCCAATCGCAGATCCGAAAGGAAAGTAACTGAAGGCTCAGATTAAAGCGCAGATGGAGTGATTTCGCAAATCGCAGTTTTTAAAGTTTACCGTTAAAGGTGATCACATGGTATGTTAAGTGATTTGCGATGTGATGAGGCGAAGGGCAAGCAAGGAAGATCATCAGATATGGGCGTCGATCAATGGTGGAGATTAAAGCGCAGATGGAGCTATTTCACAAATCGCAGTTTTTAAGCTTTATCGTTAAGTCAAATCGCATGGTATGTTAAGTGATTTATGATGCGATGAGGCTAAGGGGCAAGCAAGGAAGACTCTCAGATATGGGCGCAGATCAACGGTGGAGATTATGTTAGCCTCTCTCATAAAACAATAACAAATCCAAAAATAAAATAAATTAATTAAATATTACAAGTTAGGAATTTATGCCTAACTCTTTAGATTTGGTTGTTCCTCTAAGATAGGAGTTAGTTTAGGTAGCTCCTATATTGGTGTGTGTTTGGTTGAGAAATTATCTCAACAAGGTGTCTAAGATAGCACGCAGTATCTTGAGATACTGTCTCCTCATCTATTTAATTGTAACACTACATTTTTTTAAAAATGTGAAAATATGTGAGGAAGCCATGAGGCTGAAGCCTTTTCTGCCATTATTTGGTGTATGGTTTATTATGTGTGTTTTCTGTATTTGTCTGAGTTAATTTGATTTTCAATATGTGGTATTAGAGCCTAAGTATTGTTCAGGGTTTTAATAGTATTATGGGTGTTTTCTGTTGAGTGTGGAGTTGTCCACAGCTTGATCTTCCTATGTGTGGAGCCGGTAAAGAGAGCCAACATTGGTAAATAAGCGGGTGGAGCCAAAGGGCGTGTCAGTGATAGCCTGCAATTCACACCCGCGTGTCAGCAGTAGCCTGCAATTCATGCCTCAAGTTTGGATCGCGTTGAACTGGTAATGGTGCCATTGGAGTGAATTAACGGTGGTCTGCGCTTGGACAAGAGCGAATTCACAATGTTGAAGCCATTGCTAGTGTTGTAACATGCCAGAACCAACTATAACGCAGCAAGGTAGAATGCTTGCGTAAGTGTTAAATGGTATTTGGTTGTCAACAGTAGTGGATTAAGCTTCATTTGTGTTGTAGAATATAAAACAATGTGGTTTTAAATGCAATGTTAATGGTATTATCTAATCAACTACCATCCAAAAGCCATGGTCGAATTTAAGTCTGCGTTGGAAAGGAGTGCATTGATATATGTGAACGCCACGGTGTGTGGGATGGTGTTAATGGCATAGCCGAAGTCACAAGGAACCCACGGCATTTGAATGCAAAATGCATTGTTTGATATATGAATTCAAGGCCACGAAGGTTGAATGGAATCGTGTTGTTTGACACACCAAGCTCAAGGCCACGACATCTGAGTGCAGTCACATTATTTGAACGCTCCGGATTCAAACCCATGACTAGAATTAACTCGCAACCACGGTTGGAAGGGTTGTGAAATTTTGTGGAATTTGAAGCCACGTCCATTTGTGTACTATGAAGGAACTTTGAAAGGCGTGCAGAAACCGGACCACAGCACATTAATACGCTGAACTCGCCTGCGGATGTAACGGTGGGTGGACTATGGTGAGTCGCGAAGTATGGCCATAGCCACATAGCATTTGGTTTTGAATTTATGGTAGTCAATAGACTCAACGAGTTTCATTTCTTTTATGATATATTTAAACAATGAAATATTAAAGCCCACTTTGAGTTGTTAAATGGCATGTTGTTCAATGACATTTATATAATTTGTGCCCGAAAATAAGTGGTAGTCGTATAGTGGTAGAAAAATTATATTGGCATGTAAGCAAGGGGTGTGGTAAATTGACCTTGCACACTTAGACCGACGAGAGGCAAATTAATCTCATCATGTATGGAGAAAAAGTTTGGGCCTTGGTAAAATTGCACATTTTACTACAATAATTTGATTGGTAGGAATTGTGTTGTTTTTTCCTACATTATTTTGCGTGAGTGGCATTTGTGTGAAGGAGTGTGAATGATGTACCATTTATAATATGCAGTTGTATGGTGCATGAAAGTACATGTGAGAGATGGAACAAGATCACACTGAGATCTTGAAGGTGAGCTGATATGTTTTATTTTAACTCTAGTTTTGAAGATGATATTTGCAAAATACAGGTTGCAGACAGTTGAAGGAAATCTTAGCAAACAAAGATCACAGTTTTAAAAGTACTGATGAAAGAGACTAGTAATAGTTTCTAAATGAAAGCAAAGTGTGGAGAAAAACCTTGAAGAATTCCAACCAAGATTGGATAAAAAGGACAGTTGTGTTCTTAAAAAGTGCAGATGAGTTGAAGCCTAGGAGGAGCAGAGAGGATGCTCAAAGAGGTTCCAAAGAATAGAGAACCAGTGCTTGCCAAAGACCAAGTCCAGAAAACCAGTGCTCACTTGATGCTGATTTAAAAACATTATTTCATTTTTTTAGGTGACATAAGCATATTGAAAAGAGAGTGCTCATATTATATGTTTTTCATGATTTCCATGGACCTATGTTTTTGAGATTGGAGATGACTTTATGAAATGGATATAAATGTAAGTGTCCAAAACTTCTAAGAAAAGAAAAAGGAAATGCGCCCCAAGGTAAGTTTTGACTCATTATTTGGGTATCTTCACTTCTAAGCCATCAAGTCTTTGGAAGACAAGTGCATTGCATAGAAGAAGATTTTTTTTTCATAAGGGTGAAGATTGTAATAAGTTGTAACTTGGAGAAATAAGGTGAAATTATTGTTTTTGTAATTTTGGAGCAATAAGTGATTTTGTGGAGTGATAAGGATTCACCTTTTTTGTAAATTTGGAGTGATCAAAAGAAATATCATTGTTGTAGGAGTTTGAGTCATTTTTTGAAGAAATTTCTCTTCCAAGAAGTTCGAGAACTTTGATTCCATGAAGATGTTATGAAGCTGCAAGATTATGTACTCTAAATTTTAATAAAGCATATATTTTTTGTGGTGATTGTGTCCTAGATCTGCCCGAAATTGAATAAGGGGATCTTAGGTGCACAAATAATGTGTTGATTATGGTGCATGCTTCATGTTGTTGCTTTTGATTTGTTTCTAGTTTTTACACACAAATTATTTCATTTAACACATACATAAAGTTCAATACAAACAAGCACAACATCTGTAACAAAGTAGCTACAAGGAAGGATAATTAAGCTCAACACATGCATTTTCATCACTACAACAAATAATCAAAGTTGTCAACATCAACATTCTACCTCAACAAGAAAATTCACTCAATACAATCAAGTTCATGAATCTGGAAACTCCAACGTTTCAAAGCAAAGTCTACATCAACGTTCTTGCAAATACATTTAAGAACTTGTAATCAAATTCATTGTTTTAAGTGAATCATTAAAATCATTGTAAGCTTTCTTGGGTGCATTTTTGACAGTGTTCGACACCCTTTCTTTAAGCAAAATCAAGTGAGTGCATGAGTTTTAACTCTAAAGCAAACAAGCAACAAGTTCACATCTCCTACAAGAAAGCGTGAGTATTCATTCAAGCCATTTGCATCAATTCAATACAAAGTTGCAGCAAGCGAGCGTGGGTTCCAATAAACTTGAAACAAGAGAAACAAGTTTCACCAAGCAAGATATCAAACAAATTCTGAAGCAAGCGAGCGTGAGTATTCATTCAAGTGAGCGTGAAGTAATCAAACAAGTCAAGTAAGCATTTAAGCAAAGCGATCGTCATCAAGCGAGCGTGAATACAAGAGTTCAAGCAATAAAATTCTACAATTCTAGCAAGTTTTCTAAGCAAGCGCAATAAGCAACAAATCAAGCGAGCGTGCCATTCAAGCCACATAGCAAGCGAGCCCGTCATTCAAGTTACAAAATCAAGTGAAACAGTTCAAAGCACGACATCTATGACAAGCGAGCCTGAATTCAAGAGAGCGAGTTCAAATGGCGCAACACATCAAGTTGATAGAAGTTATTCACAATTTGATCCTCTCAAGTGATGAAGACATGGTGCAAATTAGCAAAGAAAGTCTTGCTGATCTTTCATGACATCTACAACAAACAAATGAAACCATTGAGTTTCTTCAACTAGAGTCGCAACTACAAAGAAATGAGTTGCAAGAAAAGAGTGATACTTTCAAGTCTTTGAACCATCAAGATGATAAGTCATTCATCCAAATAGCTTCAAGTGTCGAAGTTGTTCCAGTTCAAATTTCTTCCAAGCTAATCATCAAGCCATGGGAAGAAATTCAAAGTAAAAAAAATCGACGAGGCTTGGGATATGTCAACGATGACACCAAATTGCATATCCCAGATTATTCCAAGCCAATTAAGTTCATCAGTGCAGGATTTCTTGCACAAATCACCTCAGCAAGTTCTGAGAAAGTTCCAAACAAACAGAAATGCACGCAACTCGAAGTTGCAGTCAAACGAACATGTTCTCATTGTAAAAGAACCGGTCATATGGAAGATCAGTGTTTTGATCTCCATCCTTGTCGCCATTTTGGCAAGCCCAATCATTCCTCAAAGAAATGTCGCAACCAACAACAATTAGTCATATTAAAGATCAACTATGAATGGATTGATCCTTGGGAATGGTCATCCACAGTCAAAAGATTGTCTCAGTTCTACAACCGAATACAATCACACATAGTGCAACCGACAGTGAAAATAAGATGGTACTCTTATGCAGTTGAACGGGAGAGTACACCAGTGCAACACTTCTACACCTGAAGGGGGGGAGTTCAGGAATAAATCATAGAGAATTGTGTCTCTTTTCAGCTGCAAAGGTGGGGAAATGTCAATGAAATTGATGATGGTTGTCAGACTGAAAGTCTCGACAAAACCAACAAAAGCAGCCAATGGGAAGCTTCCGTAGCTAGTGGGCATCTTCAATAGCCAGTGGGCATCAACAAATTTTCCAGTGGGCAGTCGATAGCAAAGAAGTAGTGAGCAGTTTTCAATACAACAAAAGCAACAGAGAGTTGTTTTTGACATCATCAGCCAGTGGGCGTTGAACAAATTTTGTCAGTGGACAAAGGATGCTAATTTCACGCAAAGGATAAATGGATCCTTTTGCAACTTGGCACATGATGGAGTTGTCAAGCGAAATTCAAAGATGAATCAGACATGCATCTGACTCATGGTCTCTTCAGATTACAATTTTTCAGCATCCAGCTTTGGCGGTTTTTCAGGCAATGTTTTTGAGGATCAACAAGAGAACTTGGAATATGATTCCTCGTTCTTATTTTGGATTTATCATTGAAAGGGGGAATGTTAGCCTCTCTCATAAAACAATAATAAATCCAAAAATAAAATAAATAAATAAAATTTTACAACTTAGGAATTTATGCCTAACTCTTTAGATTTGGTTGTTCTTCTAAGATAGGAGTTAGTTTAGGTAGCTCCTATATTGGTGTGTGTTTGGTTGAGAAATTATCTCAATAAGGTGTCTAAGATAGCACACACTATCTTGAGACACTGTCTCCTCATCTATTTAATTGTAACACTACATTTTCTTAATAATGTGAAAATATGTGAGGAAGCCGTGAGGATGAAGCCTTTTCCGCCGTTATTTGGTGTATGGTTTATTATGTGTGTTTTTTGTATTTGTCTAAGTTAATTTGATTTTCAATAGATTAAAGTGTAGATGGGACGATTTCGAATCGCAATTTTTAAAGTTTATCGTTAAGGCTTCGCATGGTATGCTAAGCGATTTGCAATGCAATGACGTGAGGGACACGTGTTGACGTAGCGCACCAACGCGATTTCAAAAATCGCAGAGTTTATGGTTTAGCCGTTATCAGTGTAAAGTTAAATTTGTGGGAAACTGATTTGTGATTGCTTCCTATTGGTAAACTGGTTGTGGGGCCCAAGAACCACAATTCTGTGTGAATGCATATTGTTTGGGAGCAATTGAGGTTTTGTTTAAAGTTTCTATAAACGCTGTTGATTGCGCACGTATGTATGTTTATAAAACTTCTGATGCAGGATCTGCGATCAGTCCCATTTCTCTGCCATGTCACCTCCACCCTCATTGTACTTTTCCATTTTCAACATTTGACTTCTCGCATTTCACAATAAAACTTTCGATGCGCGATCTGCAATCGGTCCCACTTCTTCGCCACGTCACCACCCCCGCCCCCCCCCCCACCTTATCATTTATTCCGCTCCATATATCCTCTATCAATTAAACCTGTTTCAAAGTATTTTCTTTGTAATTCCTCATAAAATGAACCTCCGTCATTCTATCCAAAAGTTTCAGGTTTTTCCGCCATTACAGAGGGTTTTCAACCAAAAAAGGGAAAGGAACAACAAAACAACGACAAATTTTCTCTCAAAAAAATTTCTACCACTACTCTTAGTACTAGGACGTTTTTACCGGACACCGGGCAATATTCAAGGAATAACCACACAATTTTTACTGATGTTTGCACTTTTTATGGAGTTGGTTGCACCAGAACGGAAGAGGATTCTTCCCATAAAACTACCACATCATATAAACCACTTCAAATTGTCAGCCTTAATGTTGTTATTTTTTTTAATGTAGCACTTTGTAATTAAGATTAAGGGATAAGCCTCACCTCTTGCATGAGGTTGTAATGAATTTTGAAACAGATTTACCTTTTTCTGTGGAAGATGACAGTATCATATTTTGTATATATATGCCAAACTGATATGAAGTCAAGGTTGGTTGGTGGTTATTGAATTTTGACTTATACGAACTGTAATATTTTTTTTAAATGAAATGGAATGATGCTACTAAGGACTTATTACCAATTTGATGTGTGTATTGTATACTTTATTTGTGTTTCCATATCTCTTTTCTTTCAGTTCCAGTTTGCAAATCATCATACTGTTATGTGTTTCTATTAGTCTCTTAAGCATGTTATGTTTTTATCAGTTTTTGTTACTCTCACACAGTGAGAATTCCTGATAAAATATATGTTATAACAGTGGAAGAGCATCACTCATGATAGTTATTCTTCATGATATTTCAGTGAGAATCTTGTCAGACTAGAAATAGCTTTCTCTCAATGGAATATTTTCAAACTGCTACTTTTGTCAATTTCTACTAAATCAATAGATTTCTGTTTTATAGACCTATTGATTCTTCTCTCATATTATAGTTTTCTCTCCTCATAGACTACAAACTTGCACCTTGTTACCAAATCAAGTTACAATACCCTCATTAGTAGAACTGTGGATTTGACTGAAATCTCTTTTTAGTGAATCAAAGTTTGTACCACCTACCATTCTCACAAAACAAATCATTAAATTTATTTATAGTTTAAGATGTGTCTAGTCAGGTGCCTGTTGCAGTCCAAGTGCTAATTCCAGTGCCAACACATGCCATTACTACTTTTGTCAACATGACCTCTGATTTCATTTGAGTCAAATACTGCCAAACTTCGGAGTCGTGTCGCCGATATATTCAAAAGAAGTTCCTTCTGTGTCTTATTCATTACGTGGTTCTCTGATCACTTTCATCTTATTGCTTTTATCTCATGTCGATGATGTGGGATTCATTATGGCCCTCCTTCAACGGATCGCTTCCTGTCGACTTCAACTCATTATCCAGGAAGTTGATCTAGAGATCCCTTTTCAGTACCTTAGAACCTGCATGCCCTAATGGCAGGTTGTTCGCATCCGACAATAGGCTTACATCATTGGCCTTCGATCGGATGATTTCATAGGTGTTCGACATCAACTCCTTATTCGCATCTCGTGGATTGTACTACTAATACCTTGAGGGCCATTGTCATGATTGGTGGTTCTCTCGTGTCTGTTAACAATTTACATCATTGACTGGTGATCAAGAAATTTTCTTGCATGTTTGATCTCAACTCATTCATTCACATGCCTGAATTTTTACTTTATCGGGTCGTGATGGAGTGCAAGACCCTGGGTTTTGTTTGATAAATCTTAGGCTGCGAGGCAATATGTATTATTCATGATTGTACACATGAATCTTTCATTTGGATGGCTACGATCATACCTTGAGTCTATATTTGTGATCCTCTTTATTTGGATGGCTCTGATCATACCTTGGATCTTGTTTCATGATCTCTTTATGGATGGTTGTGTCCATACCTCATGTCATGTGATTATCTCATAGATTTTAGTTATGCATATATGTGCTTGTTTGCGCAGGTTTTCTGACAACGACGTCTTGGTCTTGGCACGTACTTGTAAATAATTTCACCCCTCACTCTCGTTCGACCTTCCTGATTTAGGGGGCATTTGTTACACAACAATTTTTCACTATCCCTGTACTCCCCGTTCCTGATCCTAGAGACCCCTAGTAGTGACCCCTGTGTCTATTTTCCATCATGAAAATGTGCCATTATATCCCTTGTAGCATATTGAGTAAACTCTCTGTTGACCATTCCTGAAGCGGCTTCTTAAAAACATGGTTATCTAGAGTGGCGTCCCCTGTGTGTCTTGCTCGCGCCGATGGATCTTTTTTGGTTTGGGGCAACGTCGATCGATGCTAGAATGAGAATCATACTCGCACCAATCCTCTTCTAGAAAGTTTTTTAAAATGGAAGTGAAGCTTTGAGATCTAAAAGATTCGTGGCGGAGAGTTGGTTATTTGTTCCCGAGGATAGAGCCGAGCTTCTCCCTTAGGGCTTCTTGTTCCTACAAAAGTAGAACCACCCAAAGGGATAACCCATTTCGCCACCTTAAGTGGATCCATGTTCTCTCTTCCCTTGCTATAAAATGGAGATCCTCCCATACTTCTACTAGTTAGAACAGAGATAGAAGAACAACAAAGAGATATTTGTTGCTATAGGCATCGAGCGATAGTTGAGACCTTCGGCCCCTTCGTATCAAGTTGAAATGATCACTTTGGAGACGTGCCTAGATCCGGACCCGTCAAAGGAGAGTTGCGACATCAGGGCACATGTTGTAACTCCCCCTCTCTATATTAATATAATACAATTAATTCTTGCTTTCCATTATCGTCTTTAATGTATGATTGGATTTGTAGTTCTTCTTGATCAAATAGGTAGATTTTTTATGCGAGATATATGTTATGATTTCACGTTTTTTTTGTTTGATCTCTTGTGCAGGTAACCAAGCGCTAGCGACAACGAGGATTTGACTAGGGAGCGCAAAGGATCAAAGGATTCAAGTGAGGAACAACATCAGATCGAGGTAGGTGATCTATTCACGATCTGTGTCCATTTGTAATCTAAAAAACTAGGCTTTAAATTGTTCCCTGTTGTTACTAGACCCATCCTAGGGCTAGAGCGATCGTTTCTAGCTATAGAGAGGATTTTCTTGCATAACATAAGGCAAGATTTGTGGCTAGAGGATCCTCCTAGAAAGAAGGAGAAGATTATGATGAGACCTTTGCAGTAGTTGCCAAGTACACCACGATTAGATATTTTGTTTCTATTGCTTTGTTTATGGGATGGAAGCTACACCATATGGATGTGAAGACTGCCCTCTTCAATGTTGTGATTGAGGAAGAGGTGTACATAAAACAACCTCAAGTTTTTGAGGTTAATGATAGAGAATCTCGTGTGGGTAGACTGAAGAAGGCCTTATATGGACTCAAAAAAGCTTTAAGAGCTTGGTATTCCATAATTGATGGATATCTGATCAGACTCGGTTTATCTAAGAGTGTTGTTGATCCAAACCTTTATATTAAGGTTGTGAAGGGTGATCCCGTGATGCTATTACTATATGTTGATTTTTTTTTTGACAGGTGTAAAGCATCTTATTGTTCAGTGTAAGAGGGAGCTAGCCTATGAGTTTTACATGAAGGATATTGGCTTGATGCATTAATATTTGGGATTGGAAGTCTAATAGAAATATGGTGAAATCCTTCTCGAGCAAGGAAAGTATGTCATCAAGATCCTTCAGAAGTTTGGAATGATCGAATGCAAGTCTATGGCAACTCCTATGGTGACAAATATGAAAAAGCTAAGGGATTATGAATTTGATTTGGTCAACCCATCGATGTACCAAAAGCTAATTGTATCATTGATGTATTTGGTGAATACGGGGCCAAACATTTGCTTTGCATTGAACATCTTGAGCTAGTTCCAGATGGAACCAAGACACAAGCATTGGATTAAAAAAAAGCATATATTGAGATATTTGCATGGTACTATTGACTAATGTTTGAGATATTCTTTGAGTGGTGAGATACAATTGCAAGGATATACAGGTCTTGACTAGGCAGAGCGTGCATATGACATGAAGAGTACACCCAGTGTATGTATCAGTTTGATATTTTTTATGATATCCTGAATGAGCGTGAAGCAAACTTTTGTCACACTCAGAACTGCAGAAGCAGAGTATATTGTAGCTTGTTTGGCATGTCGTGAGGGAGCATGGCTTTGTCAACTAATCTCCAGATTGTTTGACCATATGCTGGAACTAACTGTGTTGTTTTATGAAAATCAAAGTTGTGTGACGCTGATAGACAATCTTGTGTTTCATGGCAACACGAATAATATTGATATCAAGTACCACTACATTCGTGATATGATACAAAAGGGAAGATTGAGGCTTTAGTATATTTTCATTGATAAGCAAACAACTGGTAGGTGAAGTTTGTATACTTCAGGAACAAGCTTGGAGTTGTGGATAACCCCTCTATTAGTGAGAGGGAGCATTCATGTGACATTAACAGGGGCATGGATCGAATTGATGGTGACAACAGGAGCATGAAATAAACTGTAAATGAGTGGACAACAAGGGCATGGCTCAGATTATAGTGACACTAGGAGTGTGGCCCAGACTATTGATGAGATAGCATGAGGGACAAACATTATAGAGAGAATGGTCCATGAGGCCCGAATATTCAATGGAGTGGGTGCCTTTTTCAGCATCATGGCATAAAGAGAGGCCTTCGGAGTTGGACATGGGTGTCCCTAGGGTTTGACCATGGGTGATGGAAACCCTGAAATAGTTGGAGTAGCATGAGGTGAGGCGATCATCAAATCATGGTGACTAGTTGAGTGAATACTGATGGTTATGAGTGCTAACCTGGGTTTTGGTACCTACTGATGTTCATGTTGATGTAGTTCAAGACTGTTGACCTAGATGATGATGCTATCAATAAATTGCACCGTTCCTTAGAGAGATAATGTATACAAAGAACACCTGGATACTCATTATGAATACCTCCCTGGCTAAGAGGGAGTGTTTAATTTTGTAGCTATGGCCAGTATTCATAATATCTCATTTGTACATGTAATATTGAAATATGAATTATATTTGTAAAAGAAAATTTATATGAAGCATGTACTTCATGCTTGCAAGAAAAACAAAATATTTATTGATTTTTATATTCCAAAGAAAAATTATGAAAGTCATGTTCTTCACGACCTTCGAAAAAGAAAATTTGAAATTTGAAATTTGTAGTTTTACCTCCACAAGTGACCAAGTCGCCCCTCCGTGTCATCATGTTGGCAAGCGCAAGGAGACACCCATTCACATCATTTGAAGGTTATAAATAACCCACTGAACCTCCTCCTAAGAACACTTCAGATCATCGCATCTATCTTTTTTCTAACCGAAGAAAGACAAGGAATACAAGGCCGTAAACAAAAGGAAGAGATTCACTTCATTTTCCCTCACTCTAGTGATCAAAGGAGGCTGATTTATGTAGACTTTTATGTCTTATGTTTTATGTGGCATAGTGCGAACTCTGAGGAAAAGTTACAGGACAAATTTCAACCCTCTTGTAGATCTAAAGTAGATCTTATTGCATGAGTTTTTTTGGACAACATTGAGGACACTTTTCTTAGAACTCGTGGAAGGTTGACTTGGATCTCGGTAGATGGTCATCTTGCTGGTTATTTTGACTTAATGCATCTCTTGTTCCATTGATTCTCTAAGGAAAAGGTTAGTTGGGTTTTCCCCCTTTAGTGGGTTTTTCCAAGGTAAAATACTCTTGTCTCTTTGTGAATTTGTGATCTCTATTATTCTAATTTCTATGGTGTTGAATTTTTGAAGTATAATTACTTAATGATCATATTGTTGCGCTAAATAACATCTATATCATTGGAAGTAATTATCATAGTTCAAAAATAAACGTACTTGAATTTATTGTACTGGAAAAATCAACATGATAAAGGTGGAGTTGAAAGCTGCTATAATTCTACCATTTTCTCTTGACTCATCAACTACTTTGAGAATATTAGAGCCAATCAGTTCGAACAAGGTCGAAAATGCTTCAACCAGCCACCCATATTGACCAAGACTTTTGTCTTTCTAGAAACTGGAAAGTACTTCTTTTAGCTCATCCACGGTGACCTTAGACAACAATGAATCATGTTCATCCTCATTCACAAAACTAGGAAATAGTTATACTACCTAGAGGATCTCCACAATTAGATTGTCGTCAGCCTCACCAAACAAACCTTGGAAGTGTGTCTTTCCCATATCTGTCAGGCCTTCAAAACATGAGATCTCTTTGCCTTATGGATTTGTCACACTCCATATGGTATTGGCCAGTTTTAGTCCTTTGGCATAAGCTTGAAAGAATTTTGTGTTTTCATCCTGTTGAAGCCTAGAAAATCTTTGCTTCAAACATCGAGGAAAACCACCCGGTCAGGACCTTAAGACAGCTCCTTTTCCGTTTGGTATGGTGGCTCCGACTGGATTTAAAGGACCAGTTTCCTTATAACTAAATGGATTGGTTTGGATGGGTGGAAATGGGACTAAATTAACTGAAATAAAACTATCTAATTTAAACTAAATACGGGTAAAGAAATTCTAACACTAACCCAGGTAATTATATGTGAATACAACTTAAGATTGTTCCAATTTAACAATAACCATGAAAATGTATTATTATTTAAATTGAAATGTGCAGAAACAAATAAAGATAACTCTGTTTAAGAAATTAAACGGAGTTGTATTAGCATATTGCATTCATCATTGTATACCATCTATATATACTTATGAAAGATAACGTTTCAATTATACTCAGAAATGATATATAAAACGAAGCGTTGTGAAAACAAATATATATAAATGATAGCAATTTTAAAGCGAATATCATAAGACAGAAGAAATCAACAGTGAAAGGATAGAAATACCTCATTCATCTTGAAGACTTTCAAATGCAATGTGATACTCTAATCCAGTAACTCTGATGCAAAATCAAATTCCAAGGTACAGAAATGCAACACTTCAAAGATAATTCAGCATGAAAATCACCAGATGTGATCCTTTTTAAAAATATATAAGACAATGGAGTACAGAAATGCAATCTCCAAGTCAAAAATATTAAGATCCAGGACCCTTCTCTAAATGCACGAGAAGGGTTTAAATACTACTTAGCTAAATCTAAAAATAGTCTTATTACAAAAATTAAGGATTCGGTTCAATGACCGTCCTTTTCCTAGGCTAAAATACAGTAAAATTAAAACTAATCTAACTATCTATGAACTTGTTCTTTAAACTTGCAGGCATCTAGCATAGTTTTGAGAAGATGTGGTTGACCGACTTCAGAATTCAACTGTCCTGAAAAGACAGAGTCGGCAAGCGTAGGAGCAATCTTCTCTGTAGCATTGATTATACAATTAAGCGCACTGTGCTGACTGTGTGGCTTCACCAAGTACATCCAGTATGAGTCCCAATTCAATCTTTTCAGCCCTTGGATAGATTTTTCTCTTTCTTCTGCGTTTTGCCTCCATTCTGTTTGCAGTTGATTTGCCTGTGGGAGATATCTTGGAACAGTTTCAGGAATCAAATTAGCTTTGTGTAAATTGTCATTTACACAATCAGTAAGAATGTTTGCCGCTGTAACCGCCTCCTCTACTGCCTTTTCTGCTCTTCTGATTTGTGCATCCCAATTTTTGAACAGTATTTCTTTATGGTTTTCATTAACAATGGGTGCACAAGCTTTTCTGCCTTCTTCTGTCTTTTGCCATGCCAGATAATCATTGATCTTTTCATTAATAAAATCATAATCATTTCATAAATCTACGATATGATTTGTGATTTTATCGCTCTCTTGGCACAAAGAATTCCATTGCAAGATTTTTTGGCAGAAAACTTCCTCTTGTTGCAGTAGTTGATTGTTCAAAGAGATAGTTTCTGAAATGAATTCTGGATGCTTAGGATCATCTTTATGCTGATCTCGGATAATTTGTATTTGTTTTTCTTTATCAGCCAAGCTTTTTTGATGTCCTATTTGCATTTCTTGAAGTTGTTGTTGTAACTCTTCAAGTTTCAAATGTGCTTCCTTATCGGCCTGTACCTGTTGCAATTGCTGTTATAGAACTTTTACCTGTTCTTCTTTTTCATTCAACGAAATTTGTATCTCAAATGCTTTGTCAATTGTTGCAGAAGCATAAGCTCCTGTCATTTGAGATAACTTAGTGAGATTATGAGTAGGTTCTGTGGCAGGATCTTTCCACAAAACATCTACTTGTTCTGGTTCAGTAGCAATTGCACTTTCTAATTTTCTCTTTTTCCTCTGTATTTTCACTACTTCTTTGTATTTTGGGCTGTAGAATACATCTAGAGGAGGAATTTCCTCCACATTAAGTACAATTTCGGAGGATGGTGTGATTGGTATATGCTCTGTTACTGCGACTGTGCTGCTTGTTCCTGTGTTCAAAACTTTGGTTGTCTGGACAGGGGTCTGTACATTCTGTCCTTCTACATTAATCAATTGGTTGAAGGTTTCCCATTCTTTGTCTAATTCAATAATGACTGGTTGTTGCTGTAGATTGGTTGGAGGAGGATTTTTTTGTTGAGAAGTCAAAATTTGCTATTGAGCAAGTTCTTTTGATTGTGCAGAATCCTTAATGGATTCTTCCATTTTATCTTCCTTTTCATTAGACTTATTGGAATGTTCAGAATCTCTGTCAGATTTTGATTTAGATTTATCTGTACTTGAACTGCCATTAAGACTAACACTAGGAGTTTGCTCCCTTGCGGGCTCTAAGCGTAGATTTTCCAAAGGAATAGGAGTTAGTCTTCTTTGTTTGTAAAGCTTGAATTCCTGAAATTCCTCTGGAGATAACTGCGCTTGAGCTGAATTCAAAACTTCTTTGAATGAATTTCTTGCTTGGAACATATCATCAAAAGGATCCTGTTCCCCGGAAAATTCCCTTACTCTGATTGCATTGGTAAAATTCTTAACAATATCATTTGGGTCGAATAACCTTATCGAAAATTTGAACAGCTGTAGGCATGTAATGTTGTCTATCTCTTGGAATGCATGACCAATATCGAACAGTGAAAATGTTCCACATTTTACGGGAAATTGTGGCCAAATGCCTTTTTTCCTCTCTTTTAAATCTTTTGTTATACCTCCTTGGCCACAGGTCTGATAAGCAATTTCCCGAGCTACAAGTCTATCTGGAACATATAGGGGTAAAACATGGGGAGAATCATAACTTCCAAAAACCCTAATATAAGTGAACAATTCTTCTCCAAACCATCTTGCGACGGGGAGAATATCAACCTTTGTTTCTGAGGATAACCTTGGGGCATCCTTATTATACAATGTTCTGTACAATGGCAGCATTATTCCATGACAAATTTGGTAAAAGTGGGGAATAAACTTAGACTCCCATAGTTCTTTATGGTACACATGAATGGGCAAAGGATCGTGGATAGTCCATTGCCAGCCCATCACAGGGAATTTAGAGATATAACAGATGGCATCCATGACATAAGCAGATAAATAAAAAGGCGGATAAACCCGCTGAGAAACATTTCGTTTGGACCGGTAGTGAAAAATAGCAGTGGTCAAATTATCAGATAGGATTTTGGCCTAGTCTACAATTGTAGAATTAACGGCCGCATTCAACAAAGGAAGCCATTAGGGTAAAATCATATTTATGTCAGGCTTTCCAAAAAGCCTGCATAACATGGCAGCAGTGAAACAATAAGGAGAGGTAAGTGAACCCGTGCTGTACATACCTTGTTTGTTTTTCTTCAATGGTTCACTTCTTTTGGTCCACTCCTTTGTGCATTCTGCCAAATTTTCATGTTCTCTGGTAAATTCTTCCATAAATTGCTTGTTGTAAGTTGCCTGAGGTTCTAGCAACTTATACATTAATCTCAGATCTTCTGTGGTGAATGACCCGATTAGCTCTTCAGATGGAGTCCTAAATTTCCTGTCTGAAATATCGGTGCTGTCCAGCACCCATCTCACCATGTCTGTATATGGGAGAATCCTTGGCCTTTCTGCTATTCTATGCAGAAATGAGCAAGCCAAGTCTCTAAGGGTTGCTTCAGACGTATTACTGGAACCTGCTGTAGCTACAACTTTCATCACCACAGGGTTTTCATCTTCTAACAGATTATACATTCCTTCCCAAGTGGATATACCGACATCCTTATTACAAGCGGTGTCTGCATACAGCGAAGCCATTTCTTTGTTTTCAGAACTCGAGCTCTTCTCCTTCTTACCCATAGTGTTTAGTGGAAGCTTTGTATAGACGTTTGCTCCTTCGTGCCTGCGTTTTACGAGTAAATGAGAGTAATGACATAAGAAAGGTGATGAGACTGTTTTAAATGTGAAAGTGGATGAAATATAATATTTTAATCGTGAAACGACTTTCAATCCAAACACAATCTCATTTACCATTAATAATCAATCCAATCATTTAATTTAATCATTAAAGCGCATAACAGATTTGATATATGGGAAGATTGCCTTTGGACAACGCGCCTACATGAATCTACGACATTTCGATCTACGATTTGCTGCGCAATATCGCAATATCGCAATATTGCAAAATGAAGCCGTCGCAGTTATGTAAAATAGCGCAAAAGCGGAAATTGCGCAATAGCGCAAAAGCGCACATCGCAAATCTCGCAAAAGCGCAAAATTGAAAATAGCACAAAAGGTATTCATTAATCACTTCTGTTTTTTGCGCTATGCGATCTGCGACCAATACGTTTATTGTATAAGCTTTTGGGATCGCATTATCGCAAAAGCGCAAAATCGCATTTTCAGTTTTATAAAAGATATATACCATTTTGCTATGGATGCGCTATTTTGTTTAAAGAGCAATTTTATCGTAATCTATCATAAACTTAAGTGTTTCTTAATGTTCTTTCTAAGGGATTTCTATAAGTTTATGATAGAAAGTCTTATTTGAAAAGGCAAACAAATCCTAATTGATTTTTTGGATTTTTTAACTAAAGGTCCCCATTTATTTAGTATTATTACTAATATTAAATAAAAAGGGGGGTTGTTGCTGGTCACAACAATTGGCGATTCACTAAAAGAAACAATTATCTCTGAAAAAATAAAATGAACACTATATCTTTAGTAAGTAAAGATTTTTAAAGATAATGAAAACTATCTTAGGATAATTCAAATAAAATGTAACTATGAAAAAGAAATAAAAATCATTCCATAATTTCTTTCTAATTCCTTAAGAATAAAGACATTTTGGGTTATCTCAAGCTTTGATTGGTGTTAATAATGAAGTAAGTGGTTCTCTCCAAGTTTTGGTTTTATAATATACTTTATTGTCATAGGTATTGCCTCTGCTGCCAACAAACGTTCATAGTCTCGACAAGGTTACCTTTAAACCATTAACCATTCATTGTCCCATCCAATTAAAATTATGACTTTTTAAAAGATAAATTCATAAGACCTATTATCTCATGTTTTTGTCTTTTATTTATTTTTATTTTAAGAGCCATTGTTCTGGTTTGGTAGCCGGTTAATAACAATGCCATTCACTAGTTATAATTAAACTGAACAAGCTGGCTCGTGATGAGACCCCTTGTCTTACATTTATAAGCCATTACCCTGTTTTGGTATGCAGTATTGGTAATGTCAGTTTTATTACTCCTTATGAACATGGTAAGTCGGCTCATAATGAGACCTCTTATCTCTTTAAATATCCAAAATTCTTAGAATTACTTTCTAATAAATCACAACTTAAATGGATGGGGTGAAATAGTTTTATCCTTAAGAATCAATGGATGACAATTTTAAGAGTTTTTTAAGTTCCAAAACTTTGAAAAAATCTTTACTTTGATAGATAACCTTTCTCTGCTTAATAAACTTATGATGATTTACATTCTTCTCAAGTTTTCAAAAGATCATGTAAATGATTGAAATAATCTTTCAAAGTTTAACATTTTATTTTAAACTATTCAAAAAAAACTGTGATCATTACTTTTAAAAATTCTTATTTACACAAAATAAATATTTATAATATTTTTCCGAAGAAATTTTCTTAAATAGTAAACAGTCAATCAGAGACTTATTAACAACCTTTATTTGCAAAAACAAAAACAATCAAAATTCTACAGAAAGGAATATGTACAGTTAAGAAGGGGTTACCTCCTTATGAAAAGAATTTCTTCAAGATAAGCCCATTTACAGGAAGAGATTCTCTCTTACCCGTTAGATCTTGGAGTATGAATGTATTAGAGCCTATCTTCTCAACGATTTGAAATGGTCCAAGCCACATTTTCTGAAATTTGGTATGTTTACCTTTTTCTTCGTGTGTTTTATCCCATTTCAGAACAAGATCACCAATTGAAAAAAAATTTGAGCCGGTAGAACTTGCATCAAAAGAAGATTTTACAAGCTGTTGATGTTTTTCATGAGTAATTTTTGCTTTATTCCTATCTTCTTCTAGTTTAAGGATTTGATCATATCTCAATTGAATGGATGAAGAAGGATTTTCTTCAATAAATTGCACTAGGGCTAATGATGGAAAAGTTAAATTTGATGGTATCACAGCTTCTTTTCCATAAACCAGATTGAAAGGTGAAGTCCCTATTGAAGCTTTTTCAGTGATACGATCAGCCCATAACGCAAAGATTAAAGATTTGTGCCAATTCTTTTGATTTTGATCACCGGTCCTTTTAATGATTTTGATAAGGTTTTTATTAGTGGATTCAGCCAAACCATTACCTTGTGGATAATAATTTGCTGAATATTTTAATTTAAAACCTCTTTTGACTGCAAATTCTATTAAACTATTTCGAGAGAAGTAAGATGCATTATCAAAGACAAGAGCTTGAGGTACACCAAACCTGGTTATGATGAATTGATCTATGAAATCAATAATTGCATCAGAATTGGCTACCTTCAACGGGATTGCCTCTACCCATTTTGTAAAGTAATCAGTTGCAGTAAGGATGTACTTGTGATGTTTGGAAGAATGAGGTACTATCTCACCAATAATGTCAAGCCCCCATTGTTCGAATGGTTGCTCAATAGTTACTGGTTGCAAAGGAAAAGCTGGTTTCCTTTGTCTTCCACTTGCAGTTTGACAAATTTGGCACTTCCTTACGTAATCATGTGTATCTTTAAAAAGGGTAAGCCATTAATAACCAGCACGAATTATTTTGTGAGCCGTGGTATCACCTCCAAAATGACCTCCTGCTGGTCCATCATGTAATTCCTACAAAACCTTTTCAGCTTCAGTCTTTTCAAGACATCTTAATAAAATTGAATCATAATTTTTCCTAAATAACACATTATCAATGATCTCATATTTAATAGCCTTTAACCTTAAAGCGCGTTTACTCTTATAGCTGAGATTAGAAGGAGCATACCCATTTTTCAAGTAATAGATAAGATCAGCATACTGAGATCCGGTATCTGAAACATTTATCTGACTTACTTGAATATCTTGATTTGAATCTTGATTTTCTGGTATGTTATGAGCTCCTGCCAATAATCTGCAAAACCCTTGTCCTCTAACAATCTTAGCTGGTTTGGTCCCATTCATTAATGGTAACAATGGTAATAATAACTCTCAGCGCTCTGATCTGCTCTGCGGCGTTCTGATTAGGTTTGCAGCCGCCATCAAGCTTTGCCGTCGCCATGAGCGGCCCTAGGGGTGGGGAGTCCGCTCCCACCCCACCATCATCTTCTGAAGACGCATTCTGTTGCCTATTAACTCAGAAAGGGAAGAAACGCCAGATCTCTGAAGTGCCGAAATTCATAAAAAAGCTCGAAGAAATACCAGAGATTGCTCTTCCAGAGGAACAATCGATCAAAATCGCTCTTGCTCTGGCTGACAGAGGCTTGGTAGGGTAGTTTATGGGCCGCTGGCCTTCCACAAAAACCACGGATGATTGGATTCAGCGAAACTGGAGACCTCAGCTGAAAAACAACGTGATTTGTTATGTTGTGGGAAGAGGCTATTTCATCTTTGAATTTACCTCCAAAGAAGATCGTGATCTGGTGTTCAGAAATGGGCCATATTTTATGGGAAATCAGGGACTGTATCTTAACAAATGGAGCCCCGATTTCGATCCCTCTGTCGATGTTCCTAAGGAGGTGCCGGTCTGGGTTCGTCTCCCTAACCTCCCGATTCACTGCTGGAGCTATCAATCCTTGCAGAAGATTGGTAATGGGCTGGGTCGTTTCATTGACAAAGCTGACCACAAGGGCCAATATACCTGTGCTAGAATCTGCGTGGAAGTCGATCTGGAAGCTGGTCTGCCAGAAGCGGTCAAACTTACAATTAGAGAATGGCAGCATTACCAGAAGCTGGACTACGAGCAGCTGCCTTTCAAATGCCGAACCTGTCATGAGCATGGACACTTCCAGCGAAACTGCCCTAAAGCTCCAACAGGGAACACGGTTGAAGAAGAAGGATGGAAAGAAATTAAAAAGGGAAAGGTTGTTCCAAAGCCCACGGGGCAGGATCACTCCGTGCCTCTGGGGAAGCCTCAAACTAATACAAAGGCCACTGCTGCTCCTAAAGATGGCTCCTCCTCAGGTGAAAAGGTGGATGCCATGGAGACCCAAGAGGATATAAAAAATAAGTTGAAGCAAGTGAAAGAAACTGAAGTCGAATCAACTATTCCACCAGTTGATGATGGTCAGAGGGGAAACGAAGGCAACGAAGAGCACATCAGTCTCGCCTCCGATTCTGAGGGAGAAACAAAAGAGAGAGATTCCGAAACTGACAATTCGCAAGTCACTCCTATCAAGTCGACTAGGGGTCGGAAATCCAAGAAGAAACAAAGAGAGGAAAAAACTTATCTAGATGTCCTTCAAGGTTCCCAAAAAACCCTCAAGGGAATGATGAATACCAGATCTGGGCGCAAGAGTAACAGGGCTCCAAAAGGAGCCTCAATCCCCCAAGTCAATAAATAATGAAATACGTCTCCTGGAATTGCAGAGGTTTAGGCAACAGGTTGAAAGAGGAAGCCTTGAAAGACATAGTGAGAATATATTCGCCTGAAATCCTCCTCATCCAGGAGACAAAGCTGGAGGATCTTCTTCTCCTCCAATCTAGTAAATTTTTTTGGCAAAAAGGTCATGGAAGAGCGGTTAGTGCTAGAGGCGCTTCTGGTGGAATAGCCACCTTTTGGAACAGCACCATATATGACCTTATTCAAGAAAATAGTAGCCCCCATTGGCTTTTCACTCAGCTCCTCCACAAATATTCTGGTCAACAAGTAAGTATGTTTAATCTTTATGCTCCGGTATTTCCAGGCGAAAAAAAAATTTGTTGGAACTCGCTTCAATCCTTTCTTTTAGAGCAAAATCCAAGAAATATCATTATTGCAGGTGACCTGAATGTCACCCTTGCTGTTGATGAGAAAAAGGGAGGCTCCATTGTCAGGGACCCTGCCAGAGAATGGGTTGAAGATATTATGCTGGGCTGGGATCTGGAGGATATTAAACCTTCTTCAGGGAAATTCACCTGGTCCAATAAAATACTTGCCCCCAATCACATTGCTGCCCGTTTGGACAGATTCCTTGTCCAATCTTCTTTCCTAACATGCGGTCTTATGGCCACTTCTAAAATTCTTCCAAATCTCATTTATGATCATAAGCCCATCCTCCTCGAGCTCTCCCTGGATGGTAATTTGGGCCCCATCCCTTTTCGCTTCAGTCCTCTGTGGATTCAGCAAGAAGGATTCCAAGAGGTGGTTTCTGAAGCCTGGAATAGGCCTGTCCAGGGTTCTCCATTCTACGTGTGGGAAGAGAAAATCAGGGGCCTAAAAAGAAGTCTTAAGGAGTGGGCTAAAAGATTGAAAACCCCTTCTCCCAAAAGGAAAGAATCTCTTAATAGTCCTGTAACACAAATTCTGCTCCAAAAAGAAGTCGATCTACAAAAAGAGGTTCACAGATCTAGCAGGAAGGAGGAAGAATTCTGGAGACAGAAGTCTAGGAATCTTTGGTTACAGTCCGGAGATAAAAACACCAGCTTCTTTCATAAGCAAGTCGAAGCTCGAAAGCATTTCAAATCAGTTTCTAAGATAAATTACCAAAACACTGTAGTTAAGGATTTCGATGGCATTAAGAGAGCTGCTTACTCCTTCTTCAAAGATCTTTATTCGGCTCCTGAAGAACCCCCTATAGATCCTCATGCCTACCCGATCGACTTAATTCCCAAGTGCATTCAGGATTCGGATAACGCGATGTTGACTGCTCCGATCAGTATGGACGAGCTTAAGAAAGTTCTGGACTGCATGGAGCCTGATAAAGCCCCAGGCCCTGATGGGTTCTCTGTCAGGTTTCTCTTGACTTGCTAGTCAACAATTAAAAAAGATCTGTTGAGAATGGTCAGAAAATCCCAGAATTGTGCAAAGCTGGGCGGTGGCATCAATTCGGCCTTTCTCGCCTTAATCCCAAAAGAGAAAGGTGCCTCCGACTTCAGCAGATTTAGGCCCATTTCCTTGTGCAATTCCAGTTACAAGCTTGTCTCCAAAATAATTGCCAACAGGCTTAAGAATATATTGCCAGCCATCATCCCTGAAAATCAAGGCGGCTTCATAAAAGGAAGAAAGATATTGGACAACATTGTGCTGGTACAAGAAGCAGTTCACTCTAGCTGCCAAAGAAATGAGAAAGGAATGGTGATTAAGCTCGATCTGGCTAACGCATTTGATAGGGTGAGACATGAATTTTTGTTCATTGTGATGAAGAAGTTAGGCTTCTCAACAGCCTTCATAAATTGGGTGAACGCCTGTATTGCCTCGCCATGGATCGCGCCATTGGTCAATGGTCGTTCTACTGACTTCTTCCAAGCCTCTAGGGGCCTTAGACAAGGCTGTCCTTTGTCTCCGCTCCTCTACGCTGTTCAGGCCTCGGTGCTCAGCTTCCAACTCGATCATAACCAGCAGCTTCAAACCCTGCCTGGCCTCAGAACGACTCACAAGGTGAAAGACATTAATCATGCCCAGTTCGCCGATGACACCTTGCTGCTTGGAGGAGCCAGCATAAACTCTGCCAGATCCTTCAAGAAGGAGCTGGACATTTACAGGTTGTTCTCGGGCAGCAAGATTAACTATCGAAAATACTCTATCTATGGCTGGAACTGCTCGATCAAGGAGCTGTCAGACATTGCAAGGCTCTTAGAAATGGATGGAATTCGAAATTGGGAGTCATTTAAATATCTCGGGATCCCAATCTTCAAATCCAAGCCTAAAGTTGCTCATTGGCTACCACTGCTCGACAAGCTAAAGATCAGAATCCAAGCTTGGGGTGCCTCTTGGCTGAACAATGCAGGGAAAGTCATCCTTATGAAATCGGTCCTTATAAGTATGCCTCTATATCAACACTCCATTCTTCTTGCCCCCAAAACCTTTCTCAGTAAAATGGACAGTCTGTTGAGAAGATTTCTGTGGGAAGGTGGGAACAACAACGATAGAAGGCTCCACTTAGTGAATTGGGAGACTCTCAAGAGACCTCTTCTGGAAGGAGGCCTTCACCTGCGTAACTTGGCTGCTCAAAACCTTGCTTTGGGATCCAAGATCCTGTGGAATTTAGTCTCTGGAAACTCTAGCTGGAGTAAAAGAGTCATTTGGAAGAAATATTTCCATGGGCAACGCTTGAGATGCTTGGATAAGCCCCCAAGTTCTTTAAAAGGATCTTCGATCTTCAATCTGTGCAGTTCTGCTATAGAGAAATTCAGCCAGTATCTCTACTGGATCCCTGGTAATGGGAGGAAAATCAAAATCTGGGAAGACTCGATTATGGGGGATCAGCCTTTGATTCAAGTGGAAGGACTAGCAAATATCAAAGCCTGGCTTCAATCCTGCAATTTGAACACTCTATGGGATATATCTAACTGGAAGGACGATCCAGGTAGACTCTGGGATTGTTGGAATCTGGGGGAGGTTCCCCTTAGGTTGCAGGGGGAAGCTTCATTCCTGTTAGATCTGCTTCAAGGAAAATCTCCCTCTAAGGCCTCTTCTAAGGACAAAAGAGGCTGGGGCTCCCTTTCAGGCTCCTACACTGCTGCCGAAGGATATAAAAGAATGATGGTTGTTCCATATGCTCCTCCTGACCCAGCTCGATGGAAATTTATATGGGATTTCCCCTCACTCCCCAAAATTGACTTCTTCTGTTGGACTGTAGCGCACCAAAGCATTCTAACCAGAGATAATTTGCATAGACGAGGGATGGAAGGGCCTTCCAGGTGCCCCTTGTGCTTGTCTGATGAAGAAAATGTCAATCATCTGCTGTTGCTTTGCCCCTTTGCTCTGGTAGTCTGGAGGGGAGTTCTGATGTTAGGCCCAGCTAAATTTGACCTTCCAGGCAACATTCCTGCTCTGCTCCAAAATTGGGCCAGTTTATCTCCCTTTTTCCTCACAAAAAAAAGTCTTCTTAAAACAAGCTGGATGTGGATCCCTAAATTCATCTGCTGGAAGCTGTGGTTGGAGAGGAATAATAGAATTTTCAGAGGAGAAAGCTGTAATTCTACCAGATTTATTTCTAAAATCAAAGCTTTGCTGGGCGAGGCTTTGGAAGCCAATACTTCCTCAAGGAATGAAATGATTTTGGTCAAAGCGGAGTAGCTTTGGCTTAAAGAACTGGTTCCGAATCTGAAGAAGAGGTCCATTCCTCCTGCATTTGCCCATGCCAACTGGGAGATTAGGCTGGAGGAACTGGAGTTTATCGAGTGGAGATCGGCCTTGGATGATCATTGCTTATTCTTCGATGGGGCCTCTAAAGGTAACCCTGGGGTTGCTGGCAGTGGTGGGGTTATTCTGCGCCCTAGTGGTTCATCTGAACTGCGGTTCCATTGGGGTCTGGGTATCGAATCCAATAACAGAGCGGAGGCTCTCGCACTGTGGCAGGGACTGAATCTGGCGATTAATAGAAATATCCTCTCTCTCTCTGTCTTTGGAGATTCCAGAATTATCATCCAGGCGTTGGCCTCCCATAAGACCCCCCATCAGGTTCACTTAGCCTCTATTATAAAAAAAATCCGGCTCTTACTGCCCAAGTTCAGTAATATCTCCTTCTACCACATCTTAAGGAATCTCAACTCTCAAGCTGATATGGAGGCCAATCTTGGCTCCCTCTGTAACCGAAGATCTCTGGTGGTCAATTCGATTGAGTCTTCCTGTTCCATACCTTAATGCTCCTGCTGATCGGACTTCCTAACCTAATCGATCCTTTGGCTATCTCTCTGCTCTTCAGTACCCTGCTCTTAGGGATCTCATATCATTGTATTATCAATCTAATTAATACGGGGGTCTCAGGCCTGTTCTTATCTCCTGATAGTCTCCATTTCAATGTCCTTTGTTTCCAGTCGATGCCCTCTGTTCCAAGAGTCCATAAAGGACCCTCAAGATGCCATCTCAGTTCCAGTATGGAGGTTTACTATACTCTCAAATCTGAAGCCCAATTAAATCATTTTCAAAGTTTCTCATCTCCGAAATGCTGCAATCTTGACTTGTATATCTATGCGCTGCAAAATATGGGCCCTGCGCGGGAGCATTTCCTTTTCAACAGCTGCATCTACAAAGTAGAAGCGGATAATCTCTACTTACCTCCAATCATCTGCAGCGTTGTTTTATGTATTGCACGAAGGAGTTCGCCACAATCATGAAATGCTTAGGGAAGTCTCCTGGCCCTTGTGCGATGCTTCGCCCAATGCCCTATCGCACCTCTCTTTGCTTTGAGGGACATTCTCCTGTCAAAGTAGGCGAAGTGATCAATTCTACGAACCTGATCACCTGTCTGCCTGGTAATATCATTCTTATCCCTAAAGTAAGGCAAACCATTCTTGGTGATCTGTCTCCTGGTTTCTTTGACAGCGAATCCAAACAGCTAACCACGAAAATCTATCTCTGTCATTGCTGGAATGTAAGAGCATGCGGCAGCTAGTTTGCCGCCCTAAATAAAAATATCCGTTATTGTAAAAAAAAAAAAAAAACAATCTTAGCTGGTTTAATATCAATATCATATTCTTGCAAGGTTGTTACCCAGTTAGCTCTCTTTTCTCCTACTTCTTTTTGAATTAATAATTGCCTCACTACAGAGAATGGGACAATGATTTTTGTATGTGTTTTCAAGAGAAAAGGTTTGAAATGTTTGATTGATTTAAACACAGCAAAGGCTTGTTTTTCAACATCGGAATAATTAAGCTCAGCTCCTTGCAGATTTGAGCTAAAGAAAGAAATTGGTGCTTTGATTTCTTGATCATTGAGTTGTGTTAAAACGGCTGCATAGGATGTTTCAGTGGCCAGAGTATACAAAGTAAAATCTTTAGAAAAATCTGGGGTATTCAATGCTGGTGCATTAATGATAGCTTGTTTGATTGCCTCAAAAGCTTCTTTTTATTTATCGTCCATTTGAATATTGAATTCTTCTTGATCATATTTTGCATAGGTAAAACAATAAAAGAAAAATTAGGAATAAATCTTTTAACAAAATTGATCTGTCCAAGAAATGATTGCATGGATTTTTGTTATGAGGTAAAGAAATATCAGAAATTTCTTTCACTCTATCTGGATCAATATATATACCATCTTTTGACACAACAAATCCTAAGAGTTTTCCTTCATTTAAAGCAAAGAAAGATTTCTTCGGATTTAAGGAAATACCAAACCTTCTACATCTTTCAAATATTTGTTTTAAATCATGTAGATGATTGGCTCTCTTTTTTGAAAATACTGTTATGTCATCAAGATAAACAACAAGTGATTTATTGATCAGACCTTTAAATGCTATGTCCATGGCCCTTTGAAAAGTTGCTCCTGCATTTATTAGACCAAAAGGAATTTTCTGATAAGCATAAGTTCCCCATTTTGTTCTGAAAGTTGTTTTCAATCTGTCATCTGGATGAACTAAAACTTGATTATAGCTCGAAAATCCATCAAGAAAAGACATAAGTTCATAACCAGCTACCTTTTGAAGTATCTGTTCCATGGCTGGCAATGGGAAATTGTCTTTTAAACATGCCTTATTTAAATTTCTGAAATCAATACAGATTCTTATATCACCATTCTTCTTCCTTATAGGTACCATATTGGAAACCCAATTGGAGTGCCTGGCTGGAAAAATGATTTTTGATTTTAAAAGTTTATTAAGTTCTGATTTGATTTGACTTTCGAGATTTGGATGGATCTTTATTAACTTCTGTTGAACAGGTTTAATATCAGGAAGCATTGGAATTGTATGTTGAATAATCGAAGTATCATACGTTTTTAGATCATCATAATTCCAAGCAAAAATGTTTTTATATTTGTTCAGCAGTTTAATGAATGCATTCCTTTCCTCTGGTGTTAAATTGAGTCCTAAATTAACGTTTTGAGGTTTAGAATCAGAACCGAGATTCACTAATTCAAACTTCAAAGTAGAACTTTGCAGTTTAGCATTAGTGACTTTCTTGAATCTGTCTTTAATGTCATATAAATCCTCTAATTTAACAACAGATTTTGGAATGGGGTTTTCATTACCTTTTGAAGCAATTTGTAAATCATGATCATCTTCGTCAATAATTTGCTCATCATATGATTTCTCTGAGGTCATGAAATTTAGAATATCTTGATCATGATAGAATATTCTCCAATTTGTAACATTATCTGGGACAGATGGACGAAAAATCAATTCTACAGAAAACCTATCAGGACTGCAATCTTCAGCAGGTAGGAGTTTAGATGCAACATTAGCTAACAAGTCAGCTGATGTATTTTGATTCCTAGGAATAGGAGAAATATCGAATGCTAAAAAATGAGTGGTGAGATCTTGTACTAGGGTTTGATAGTGTTTAAGATGTCCTGAAAGGCAATGAATAGTATTCCTAACTTGTTTTATGACAATTTCGGAATCACCGAAGACTTTCAAGTATTTAACATCTAACCCTATAGCTTTATAAAGTCCTTGAACCAAGGCTTCATATTCTGCGGTATTGTTAGTACACTCAAATTATAACCTACATGACAGCATGGTTTTTTCTCCATCTGAATCAATTAAGATGCATCCAGCTCTAGCTCCATCACTAGACTTTGATCCATCAAAATATAACGACCAAAATAAAGATTTGTCTATTGGCTTATCTACAATTACATGAGAAATATTTACAATTCTGGAAGAATCAGATTGTGAAAAATTTTCTATTTGAGAAACAAAAGTATTTACAGAAAAAGGTGATTGAGGAGCTTCGAAGTTTCCAAGAAATGATTCGGCAGAATAACCTCCAAGAATATTGTTGTTGAATGCCACAGGCTCATTAGGTTGTTCGAATTCAGTGACAGTGTGCGTCATATGTTTTTCTCGTTCAATTTTAATTTGATTTGGTTTCCCTTTGTAGGGAAGCCACATATGCGAATAATCAGTCGAGATATAACCATTAAGTTTCGCAGACCAGTCCCTGCTCAAGATTAATGCATAGAATTCAGGAATATCAGCAATCAAAATATCAATTCTTTGGACAATCCTAGGATCGGAGGCTAATCTGATAGTAACTGAATTGATTTCTCCTACCACTTGGACTTTAGAGCAATCCAATTGAACGATATGAACTGCTGATTTCTGTGGTTCGATATTCAATTTAGCACAGACAGAAGTAGGCATTATATTGGAGGAAGCTCCAGAATCAATCAAACAATTGTGCAGATTTTTATTGTACATCTCATAAGTCAAAAGAAAAGGAGGAGTTTGAGAATTTGACTTTTTCCCAATGAGCACAGTATCAGTAGCATCTACCTTATCTGGTGGCTTACCAGTTCCTCTCGCTGCTTTTGCAACTACACCGCTTGGTAAAGGAGCAATTGGTGTAGCGTTTAATTCTTTCAATAACAACTTTTTCTGGTGTTTTAGTTTGCTGAGTTCATGTAAGGAAATATTAGCTTTGATATTTTTCATGTCCTCGACAATGTTGTATTCCATAGGATCTGACACTACCAAAGTCTTTGTTGTTGATGTAGGAGGATTAGAAGAGGATGGCTGATTTTGAGTAGGTAATGGAGAAGTTTTCTTTACAGGGGATTTGTCTTTGGTACTTGGAGTTGTAATTTTCTTTTTAGGAACTGTTTGCACTGGTTCCACTGTGGATTTACTCCTAGTATTTACAGGCATAGCTTCTTCACTATCAGAATTAGGGAGAATAAAATCCCACATTCCATTCAATTCAGCTATTTCTTCATTTTCATTTTCTTCATCTAATACTATAGATATATCTTCTTCTTCTTCCTCTTCTTCTGATTCTGCATTAGAGATTGCATTAGGAGGTTTAGATTCAACTTGGTTTCTTCTAAAATTTCGGAATGGTTTCTTGGTAGAAGTTTCAGCCACTTGTTTTTTAATTTCAACCATTTCATTTGACATGGTTTTAAGAACTTTCTGTAAACCTTCCATGTCATATGGATCTTTGGCCTTTTTCTTTGAATCATCTTTGAAGCTGACTTTCTTTGATTTCCTTTCCTCGATAGCATTTTTCTTTTCCAGAGAAGTAATTTGTTTTTCCACTGCAATAGCTTCTTTCATATTCTCAGCTAATGTAGGCTTTGCAGCTCTGTCCACGAAAATTGCTATGTTTGAGGGTAAGGCAATTATGTACCATTCAATTCTGACTTGTTCACTGGGCTGTGAATCTGTGTGAATTTTGTTCAAGAGTTTGTTGAATCTAGCATTGAATTCTTTAATGGGTTCCTTGGGTTCTATCTTCAAATTTGAGAGGTCATTGAGTAAAGTTTCTATTGATCCGTCATCTCCAAATTTGGTTAAAAAATGATCTGCAAAAATGTCCCAACTTGTTATGGATCCTGATGGTAATGAAAAGTACCATGATCCTGCTACTCCCTGGAGAGTATAAGGGAATAATCTAACTACAACATCTTCATGTATGAATCCATTCAAATTAATAGCCAGCATAAAGTTATTGATATGTTCTTCAGCTTGAATGTTAAGATCTGGGCTAAACTTTGGAAGCCATTTTCCAGGATTGTCTAGTAAATCATGTAAAGGTGCAGCCATGTTGACTGCCCCTGGAGTAGACCATGGTCTCTGTGCCATTATTGGAACAACTATTGGAGGGATAGTATAAATTGGTGGTGTTTGAATAGAAAGTGTTGGAATAGATGATGTTGAGATTAATGATGATTGAGGAGATGATGTTTGTGTAGATGATGATTGAGGAGATGATGCGGAAACAACTGTACTTTGTTGAGAAGGGATTTCGGAAACATGTATTTGAATATTAGATGTTGAACTTATATTATTTACTGATTCCGATTGAGTTTTTCTTGTCTTGACTCTACTAGGTAAAGAGAATTCTTTCGGAGAAATACCAAGTTTTTCACTTTGAAGCCTAGTAAGAGGTTTTGAAGAAACAAATTTTGAAGTTACACTACCTTCAAATATTTCAGACTCTTCTAAAGATAATGAGAATCCTTTCAATTTATGAATTAAATCTTGAACTTCGGGAGACTCAGGATGTTGATTGTCTGAATGTTTTGAGATTTTGGTAGTGGGTGTCTGAATATTTTCTGCAATTTCTTCTCTAGGATTTTGAATTTCAGAAGAAATTGAAGAAGTTAATGAGGGTGTTTTGCTCTCGGAATGGCTTGTGGATAAAGATTTACTTGCCATTCATAGCTCAGGCCCTCCTTCTAGCGCCAAAAATTTTGAAGCCTAGAAAATCTCTGCTTCAAACATCGGGGAAAACCACCCGGTCGGGACCTTAAGACAGCTCCTTTTCCGTTTGGTATGGTGGCTCTGACTGGATTTAAAGGACCAGTTTCCTTATAACTAAATGGATTGGTTTGGATAGGTGGAAATGGGACTAAATTAACTGAAATAAAACTATCTAATTTAAACTAAATACTGATAAAGAAATTCTAACACTAACCCGGGTAATTATATGTGAATACAACTTAAGATTGTTCCAATTTAACAATAACCATGAAAATGTATTATTATTTAAATTGAAATGTGCAGAAATAAATAGAGATAACTCTGTTTAAGAAATTAAACAGAGTTGTATTAACATATTGCATTCATCATTGTATACCATCTATATATATACTTATGAAAGATAACGTTTCAATTATACTCAGAAATGATATATAAAAGGAAGCGTTGTGAAAACAAATATATATAAATGATAGCAATTTTAAAGCGAATATCATAAGACAAAAGAAATCAACAGTGAAAGGATAGAAAGACCTCATTCATCTTGAAGACTTTCAAATGCAATGTGATACTCTAATCCAGTAACTCTGATGCAAAATCAAATTCCAAGGTACAGAAATGCAACACTTCTAAGATAATTCCGCATGAAAATCACCAGATGTGATCCTTTTTAAAAATATATAAGACAATGGAGTACAGAAATGCAATCTCCAAGTCAAAAATATTAAGATCCAGGACCCCTCTCTAAATGCATGTGAAGGGTTTAAATACTACTTAGCTAAAGCTAAAAATAGTCTTATTACAAAAATTAAGGATTCGGTTCAATGACCGTCCTTTTCCTAGGCTAAAATACAGTAAATTAAAACTAATCTAACTATCTATGAACTTGTTCTTTAAACTTGCAGGCATCTAGCATAGTTTTGAGAAGATGCGGTTGACCGACTTCAGAATTCAACTGTCCTGAAAAGACAGAGTCGACAAGCGTAGGAGCAATTTTCTCTGTAGCATTGATTATACAATTAAGCGCACTGTGCTGACTGTGTGGCTTCACCAAGTACATCCAGTATGAGTCCCAATTCAATCTTGTCAGCCCTTGGATTGATTTTTCTCTTTCTTCTACCTTTTGCCTCCATTCTGTTTGCAGTTGATGTGCCTGTGGGAGATATCCTGGAACAATTTCTGGAATCAAATTAGCTTTATGTAAATTATCATTTACACAATCAGTGAGAGTGTTTGACGCTGTAGCCGCCTCCTCTGCTGCCTTTTCCGCCCTTCTGATTTGTGCATCCCAATTATTGAACGGTATTTCTTTATGGTTTTCATTAACAATGGGTGCACCAGCTTTTTTGCCTTCTTCTCTCTTTTGCCATGCTAGATAATCATTGATCTTTTCATTAATCAAATCATAATAATTTCGTAAATCTACGACATGATTTGTGATTTTATCGCTCTCTTGGCACAAAGAATTCCATTGCAAGATTTTTTGGCAGAAAACTTCCTCTTGTTGCAGTAGTTGATTGTTCAAAGAGATAGTTTCTGAAATGAATTATGGAAGCTTAGGATCATCTTTATGCTGATCTCGGATAATCTGTATTTGTTTTTCTTTATCAGCCAAGCTTTTTTGATGTCCTATTTGCATTTCTTGAAGTTGTTGTTGTAACTCTTCAAGTTTAAAATGTGCTTCCTTATCAGCCTGTACCTGTTGCAATTGCTGTTGTAGAACTTTTACCTGTTCTTCTTTTTCATTCAACAAAAGTTGTATCTCAAATGCTTTGTCAATTGTTGCAGAAGCATAAGCTCCTGTCATTTGAGATAACTTAGTGAGATTATGAGTAGGTTCTGAGGCAGGATCTTTCCACAAAACATCTACTTGTTCTGGTTCAGTAGCAATTGCACTTTCTAATTTTCTCTTTTTCCTCTGTCTTTTCACTACTGCTTTGTATTTTGGGCTGTAGAATACATCTAGAGGAGGAATGTCCTCCACATTAAGTACAATTTCAGAGGATGGTGTGATTGGTATATGCTCTGTTACTGCGACTGTGCTGCTTGTTCCTGTGTTCAAAACTTTGGTTGTCTGGACAGGGGTCTGTACATTCTGTCCTTCTACATTAATCAACTAGTTGAAGGTTTCCCATTCTTTGTCTAATTCAATAATGACTGGCTGTTGCTGTACATTGGTTGGAGGAGGATTTGTTTGTTGAGAAGTCAAAATTTGTTGTTGAGAAAGTTCTTTTGATTATGCAGAATCCTTAATAGATTCTTCCATTTTATCTTCCTTTTCATTAGAATTATTGGAATGTTCAGAATCTCTGTCAGATTTTGATTTAGATTTATCTGTGCTTGAACTGCCGTTAAGACTAACACTAGGAGTTTTCTCCCTTGCGGGCTCTAAGCGTAGATTATCTAAAGGAATAGGAGTTAGTCTTCTTTCTCTGTAAAGTTTGAATTCCTGGAATTCCTCTGGAGATAACTGCATTTGAGCTGAATTCAAAACTTCTTTAAATGAATTTCTTGCTTGGAACATATCATCAAAAAGATCTTGTTCCCCGGAAAATTCCCTTACTCTGATTGTATTGATAAAATTCTTAACAATATCATCTGGGTCGAATAACCTTCTCGAAAATTTGAACAGCTGTAGACATGTAATGTTGCCTATCTCTTGGAATGCATGACCAATATCAAACAGTGAAAATGTTCCACATTTTACAGGAAATTGTGGCCAAATGCCTTTTTTCTTCTCTTTTAAATCTTTTGTCATACCTCCCTGGCCACAGGTCTGATACGTAATTTCCCGAGCTACAAGTCTATCTGGAACATATAGGGGTAAAACATGGGGAGAAGCATAACTTCCAAAAACCCTAATATAAGTGAACAATTCTTCTCCAAACCATCTTGCGACGGGGAGAATATCAACCTTTGTTTCTGAGGATAACCTTGGGGCATCCTTATTATACAATGTTCTGTACAATGGCAGCATTATTCCATGACAAATTTGGTAAAAATGGGGGATAAAATTAGACTCCCATAGTTCTTTATGGTACACATGAATAGGCAAAGGATCGTGGATAGTCCATTGCCAACCCATCACAGGGAATTTAGAGACATAACAGATAGCATCCATGACATAAGCAGATAAATAAAAAGGCGGATAGACCCGCTGAGAAACATTTCATTTGGACCGGTAGTGAAAAATAGCAGTGGTCAAATTATCAGATAGGATTTTGGCCCAGTCTACAATTGTAGAATTAATGGCCGCATTCAACAAAGGAAGCCATTCGGGTAAGATCATATTTATGTTAGGCTTTCCAAAAAGCCTGCATAACATGGCAGCAGTAAAACAATAAGGAGAGGTAAGTGAACCCGTGCTGTACATACCTTGTTTGTTTTTCTTCAATGGTTCACTTCTTTTGGTCCACTCCTTTGTGCATTCTACCAAATTTGCATGTTCTCTGGCAAATTCTTCCATAAATTGCTTGTTGTAAGTCGCCTGAGGTTCTGGCAACTTATACATTAATCTCAGATCTTCTGTGGTGAATGACCCGATTAGCTCTTCAGATGGAGTCCTAAATTGCCTGTCTGAAATATCGGTGCTGTCCAGCACCCATCTCACCATGTCTGTATATGGAAGAATCCTTGGCCTTGCCGCTATTCTATGCAAAAATGAGCAAGCCAGTTCTCTAAGGGTTGCCTCAGACGTATTACTGGAACCTGCTGTAGCTACAACTTTCATCACCACAGGATTTTCTTCCTCTAACAGATTATACATTCCTTCCCAAGTGGATATACCGACATCCTTATTACAAGCGGTGTCTACATACAGCGAAGCCATTTCTCTGTTTTCAGAATTCGAGCTCTTCTCCTTCTTACCCATAGTGTTTAGTGAAAGCTTTGTATAGACGTTTGCTCCTTTGTGCCTACGTTTTACAAGTAAATGAGAGTAATGGCCTAAGAAAGGTGATGAGACTATTTTAAATGTGAAGGCGGATGGAATATAATATTTTAATCGTGAAATGACTTTCAATCAAAACAAAATCTCATTTACCATTAATTGTCACTCCAATCATTTAATTTAATCATTAAGGTGCATAACAGATTTGATATATGGGAAGATTTCCTTTGGACAACGCGCCTACATGAATCACCTGTGTTATTCAAGTCTAGTTTCTTCTTGTAATGCTCATATCTCATAATGTACTTTAATATGCAATATGCAAAATGAAGCCGTCGCAGTTATGTAAAATAGTGCAAAAGCGGAAATTGCGCAATAGCGCAAAAGTGCACATCGCAAATCTCGCAAAAGCGCAAAATTGAAAATAGCGCAAAAGTTATTCATTAATCACTTCTGTTTTCTGCGCTATGCGATCTGCGACCAATACGTTTATTGTACAAGCTTTTGGGATCGCATTATCGCAAAAGCGCAAAATCGCATTTTAATTTTTATAAAAGATATATACCATTTTGCTATGGATGCGCTATTTTGTTTAAAGAGAAATTTTATCGTAATCTATCATAAACTTAAGTGTTTCTTAATGTTCTTTCTAAGGGATTTCTATAAGTTTATGATAGAAAGTCTTATTTGAAAAGGAAAACAAATCCTAATTGATTTTTTGGATTTTTTAACTAAGGGTCCCCATTTATTTAGTATTATTACTAATATTAAATAAAAAGGGGGGTTGTTGCTGGTCACAACACATCCCCACATTCCAACTAGATTTCTTTGCTTTTTAGCCTCTAAGTAGCTTCCCTGGATTCCAATATATACCTTCAACTTTTCTATAAAGAGAGCAAGACATCCCTATATTGCTTAGAGGAAAAATGCTCTTCCCATATCTCATATAGGACTCTAAGTTCGTGCTCCACCTTAACCATATCTTTCTCCTCTTTCTCCTCTTTTTTTGAGCCCAGTCCTTCATGCGAGCTTTTATATTCCAAATATTTAGTTCAAATTATGAAGCTGTAGATATCCTAGTCGAAGGATCATAGGTTTTCCATTGTTTTTTCACTAAGTTGAAAAGTTCTCTTCTTTCAGTGAGGAATAATTCATTTTTAAGGGACTTGTATGCTTTTAACTCCTCCTTTGATGTCCAGAAAGGTAGGGGAGTGATCTAAATGTCCACCTTCTCTAATCCATTGACAAACTAAATGGAGCCTATTCATCAGAGGTTCTACAAGAAGAAAATGGTCTAATGTTTTTTCCACTCTATCGGAACCAGTCTTACGATTTCGCCAAGTAGGTTAATCTTAACAAGTTCAATGTCAAGCTACTTCTTTTCAGCCAAGTTGTGGGCAAAATAGCAAGAGAGTGGATCGGGGACAAATTTGGGTCCCTGCGTTTGGCCCATAGAAACTCTTGTAGTCAATGTTTGGCCCATACAAATTTACTACATAAAATGTGATGCCCAACTTTGAGGAGAATAACTCCAGCCCAAGACCATAAAAAACACTCTAATAGTTTAGGGATTTCAATCGTTGAGGCTACCACCCAGTAACCAGACCACTTGAGCGCCCATGGGCATCAAGAGCTATAGACTTCCAGGGTTCGAGCAAGGATTCCAATAGATGAACAATAACTTCACTTTCACCTAGAGTCTCTTGCAGTAAGAGAATATTAGGATTGGCATTGAGTACCAAAATATTAAGGGCAAGTTTTTTAGAGGATCTTGTCAATCCTCTACAATTGAAAGAAATAAGTTTCATTGTGTAATTCCTCCACAGGCAGCCATTGCTCTAAGTGCCCCATCAATAGATTGTTACCTCCTTGCTACCAAGTCCAATTGAGCCATCTCTTTTGGCTTTAAGATGTGATATTTTTCGCCTCAACTCTTTTTAACTCTGAGGTTCAAATCAACCATCCCAAGATCGCCTGAAGATACCCCCAGTGGCGTAAAGATTTGTTTGTTACGTAGGTTATGGAGGATGAGGTTTTCAAGCGAATCATAAGAGGGGGCTCTACTGATAGAAACTAAGGGTGGGGAGGGACCACGAGAATTAAAGGTGAAAACACAGGGTACCTGAGGCATACTAAGGAATGCGACTAAAGGGAAAGAAATAAAAGAAACTCCACCCGAAGGAAGATCCCCCAATCTTTACCAAGATATGAAAAAGAATTGACAAGGAAAGATAGAGGAGGAAAATAAAAGGACATACCACTTGTATAAGTTGTAGTATTGCTAGTAGGATTTGTTGGAGTTGAAGCAACATCTTCATTCCCTTGTATTATTCACGTGGCCCTCCTCTTAGGACAAGAGTTAGAAATTAGAATGGGATGATCCTTTGGAGGAGTAGGAGAGTCAACTAACGGTTTGGTGTTTTGAATAGCGGAAGAGTGAATGGTCATCAATGGATGGTTTTGAGAAGGATCTTTTGGTGCCTTCTTCTTCTTCTTGAAAGGTAGGTTGCAAAATTTCAGGGTGTGTCCATACTTATGGCACCTTCAACAGTGGAAGAGAACCCCTTCATAATCTAATGGTTGGGGACTGTCTTTGCAATCTCGAAGGTCCATAGTTTCAAATAACCCTTCCCTTACATCAAAGTTAACCAAAACCCTTGCCATTGATTTATCCTTCGTCTTCAAATAAGAAAAATATGCGTACAAATATGTGCCCAAACTATTGCCCACATCTTTAAAAATATTTGGCTTCCATAGATATGGGGGTAGCCCTAGAAGACGTACACAAATTGAAACCACATCTAGCTGCTCCCTATTCGTGTCAAAGAGAGGGGTATAGAACTTAAAGATAATTGGAGTGGAGATAATGTTTCAGGTGCGTTGTGAAATAGAGAGGGCTTCCTCGTGGGAATGAAAATCGACTTGTATCCAACCCTTAGAAAGGAGGAAAATTTAAGGAGACTTACTTCAACAATTATTCATTCCCTTAGAGTTTTGCTATTGAATTTTCATCCTCTTGTTCTTCCAACCAAGGTCCTGTCTGCCATTGTTGTTACCTGATTCATTCGCACAACCACACTTAGACACAACTTTAACTTTGCAGGGGGATATTTTCTTTTTATAACCCTATCTTTCTTCCCATGGGACCCCCAATTTGAATCCCAGTCTATGGATAATCTGCATTGTGAATTCCTTGCGCATGGTCACCTTCTCTTGTGCCTATGATTGCCTGGGTTGTGATACCAACTTTATTAAGAAAAAGGTTTAGGAAGCTGCTTAGAACCTATTGAAACTACCCGAATCCACCTATCCAAAACCAAAGTGTTGGGCACAATTTGTGAGGGAAGTAAAAATTCCTTTGGAAACCCTAAAGGCCCAACTCTAGTTAATCCTTGACCACCATGCAAAAAGGGGAAGGTAATTCCAAGGGACCCAACCCCATAGAAGCTTATAGATCACCAGAAAGTGATGAGGCCAGAGGGGATAAACCTTGAATGCCTTTCGTGAAAACTCCATTGTTGACCTAATAGGGAGTAGTGACAGAAATTGTTGCCATTTACCTCATTGTAGGGGAAGTTAACCCTTTTGGTCTTAACCTCGAGTACCAATCCTCCATTGTGGTAGGATCTCAAGAAGATATAAAAAAGCAGTCTAAACCCCCGAGCATCTGATCCTTTCCAGCCCTAGATATTCCAAGGTTTTTGTAGAAAATAAGGCTTCCTTCAATTTTTCCTGTGTCATAATCGACTGCTTCTTCCTTAGCCATGATAACGCCTTCATGGATATTTCTAGATCAATTGTTGAAAGGCCCACCCCAGCCTACTACATCAAGGTTGAGCTTCATGTATGGAGGTTTCCGTTGGCAACTACTTCAAACCCTGGCCCATCGCCATGGAAACCTGATCATTCCTTCACCTCAATATGAATATCCCATAATACCAATAAAAAATAAACATTCATGATCAAAACATTGATTTTTTTTGAATAATTAAATCAACCAAAAAATAATATGCTAGTGTGTAATAATGACATTGTTACTCTCAATAATTTAGATAGTATCTCCCTTATACTCACTCTCATTCACAACAATTTTGGAACAAAAATAACCATTAAACAACAAAAACCTTTGAATATATATATATAAACTAAAAGAGAAAAATGCGATAATATTATAGTATTATGTTTGGGAATTAGAATTCATTTCAATTCTATAAAATTATTAACTTCTTAACCCATATAACCTCATTCACATATATTTAAAAAAAAAAAAATTTAAAACGTAAGTTTAATAAAATGTTAAAATATGTATTAATCACTTTTAACGGTTAAATAAATTTTTAAATACATTATAAATATTTTGGAAAAAAATCTCATGTATTAAGGATATTTAAGGTATATCATAATCTTTAAATTAATTGTGATGATGATGATTAACGTCCACTAAGACCAATGCTAATGTTGTCTATGAGATCTTAAGAAGAAGAACAATCTAATTGTAATTCTTTAGAATCTTATTTCTATGCTAAAAAATAAGGGAAAGAAGTCGGGAAAGAAGCGCACCAAAATCACTATAGGTGGACTGACTTAACAAGTCAAGATTCAAGAAGATTGGAAGTGGGAAAGATGTTAGGGAAATGAGAATGGATGTGAGTAAGGGTTGGACAATCTAAAAGAAAGTGTTTTTCATCCTCCACCCTCTTAGTATCCCTATACTCACAAATTCTATCGTCCTAGGGGTCTTGGGAGTAGACCACTACTCGGTTTCACTTGGAAGCTCATAAAAATTAGTTCTAATCTTAACGATGTTCATCTTTCTCTTCGAGCTGATTAAAATAATAAATTAAAAATTAAAAATATATAAATATTTAAGTCATATCAAATTTTTAAAGAAATATCACAAAATTGAAAAATCAATTAATATTTAAAAAAACAAAATAATATATATTTCAAGTATAGTTTAATTAATAAATAAAATGATTTTTTTCTTGCATATTTTGTTGAGTCAATTTTGCTAAATTGTAGAGATTTTTAAGAATTATTAGTTTAACCCATTCAATTTGCAAAGTTCAAATGTTTTAGATAAGATAAGATAAGATAATTATATTTATGTCCAACTAATGACTACAAAGTAGGTCAAAGGACTGCTAAGTACAATGATGCCCATATAATGTGGGAGAACCAAACAGTCTCCTATAAAGATACAATGCATGAATATAAAAGTTACAATGCAAGAACATAAAAATACAATGTATGGAATGCCTCGACGGAGAAGATCCAAGAGTTAATGGGCTTGAGTTTGAGGATCAAACTCATCTCTCCTGACATCTGAGGCTGAATGAACACTGAAGAAACTCCACAAAGTCTGTTGGCTCGATGAAGGGCCAGTGGAAAGTGCAGACTGTTCGCTAGATCGTTGCATGGGGGAATTCACACACTAATGAGGTCTAGAGGACCTAGTCTGTCTCTTAGGAACGATTCTGAGACAAATTTGTTGCTGAAATCTCGTGTGGCGGGGTGAGGTTCCACAGATCCTCACTGATCTAGAGCATGGATATGTCTCTTGATGCCCCTATTGAATCCATTTATACACTTAAAAAGACATTTTAAATAACAAAAAATGCTCAAAATTATATTCCAGAGGAAAAATTATTTTATTTATTAATTAAAGTATGACCATGTTTTTTTGTAGTAAATTAAATTCATGAAATAGAAAAAATAGAATATAAGTAAAAATAAAAATATTAAAAATAATAGCATATTTTTATTTATTTTATTTTATTTTTTTGATAAAGAAAACAAATTTAATAATGAAATAATTTTCTTATTAAAATCCTAAAAAAAATAAAAAATTCTAAAACCAAATCTTAATTTATGTTATTTAAATTGAATTTTTACTCTATATATAAATTCAACATCCTTAAAAATTTCTCATGACTTCCATTATAAAAAATTCACTTATTAAAGTAAGAAAGAAAGAAAGAAAGAATTTTTAATGTCCACGAGGCTAAAAATAGCCTATGGGACAGATCGCTTCTCTATCTGACTCTTGTATTCGGCCCTTCTCCTGTGAAGTTTTACAATGACCACTCCCAACTTATCGACAAACTCTTCGCTGAATAGCTTATCCCAAGAATTAGCTGCCAGAATACCTGCATAGTTTTCCCTGGTGTCTTTGAAGGCCTCACATTCTAGAATGAAATGTTTTTCTATTTCCACTTTTCCGGAGGAGCAAAAAATACATACTCTTTCTTCCCACATTTCTTTTGGCCTTTTCTAGCGCCCTGTTTCACAACGGAGTTGATGAGAATTAGTCCTTAATTGAGCAATAAGAATTTTAGATCTCCAAGAAATATTAGCCCCTATGTACGCTTTTTGTTGATGGTTATGTGTGGGGTTAAACTCTTCCATGTAGTACTTCTTATTTCTCTCTAGCTTTTTCTTCCAAGTATGTTTGTGGAATTTATCCATAACAAAAGTTTTTATCTCTTTACTATTTGTAGGACACATGTTCAAGCAAATACCCCATTTACTAAACCATTTGTTATTTTGCCGCATCTAAGTCTTCTGTTTTTTGCACAATCTGTCACTAAACACCACCTTAGGCCATCTACCCTCTTCCATTTGCTCAATTTTTTTTCAGATACCTTATGACTCGCACCATAGCAATTGCTTCAATAGGAGCAGCCCCTGTTTCACTTAACAGGATAGCATAAGGAACTGCACTTTTAATTTTGAATTTGTTCGTAATCAAACGTTTCTGAATTTTCTCAATTTGTTTCCACTGCATCTTGGTTGTGCTGCTGGCCCATAGTTCACAATCGTAGAGAATCACCAGAATCACTAGAAGCCCAAAAAGAGTTAGAGTGGTTTTCCAGTCCCACAGCTCTGCCTCTCTACACCTGTTTTGAAGAGCATAAAAGGCTTTCCAACCCCCTAAAGTTCTTTTCTTTCTACAACCATCCCAACTTAAATTTCTGTTGAAGTCAATTTCGAGGTATTTGTAGTCTGCAACTTCTTCCAAAATGCTGCCTTCAAAATAGAACTTATGTTAGTTATGCTTTCTTTTGTTAGAGAAAACCACTACTTTCGTGTAAATTAAACCACTTACACCCCATTCTAAACAAACTGGACAGAAAATAAACCAAAAATAACTTTCCCAAAAATACATCTTAAACGCAAATCGATTTTTAGAAACTTGACATGGCACCGTGTACCAATAAGTAGATCGACCCATATATAAACGAATATTGCAATTGTCGTTATTAGTTTGCACAAACGAATATGTTTTGCGCGAAACTTCATCGCGAAGGCCTATCAGTGTCAGAACGAGGAATTGGTGCAACTAACTATATTTCACCATTATACCGCTGCATGCTCTCATATCCCCAGCCCCTGTAACGAAGAAACACGCAGGGTTGAATATTCACCAACAATTATATATATAAAAGTAATCCACAGGCAAACGAATACCTAACCTGGCATATATTGAATTCAAAATCAATCAATGATGACGCTGGCGCAAATTAAGGATAGCAGGGCCTCTGTGTGGTTGGTTGCCTTGTTCTGTTTCATTGCGTTGATGATCCTGACGCCTGTCATCCCACAGTCCCAGGAGTATCACAATTTTGCAGACCAACGCAACTTTTTCGGTATGTTATTACTTTTTCTTCACTTATATACATATACATATACACACAACGGAATACATGAAATTCTTGCAACTTTTCGACTATGACAGCAATTCAGAAACTTACATGGTCTATCTGGAGTGCTTTTGGATTGGCAATCTCTGTTGGGTAGGGTTTCAGTTGGAATTCTTCATGAAACTGCTTTAAGCGTTAATTTCCCCTTTTTATTGAAATCACAATAATAAGAAAGTGTTTGCTTTTATCAATTTATATTTCTCCGTTTCTACTGTGCGATCAGATTATATGACTCTATCACACAATATATTTAGGCTAATTTCTTTGTTTTCAGTGTTGCTTCCTGCTTTAAAATTTCTGTCTTTTGAAGATAGACTAGTGGCAAACTGCTAAGTCGAAAAATAAGGTCCCACCCATCCACTGTATTATCTAGGGCCTAGGCTCTGTTGGCTTACTTGATGACCCTGCTCTCTGTCTGTTCGTTTACTGAATTCCAGATGATGTGCATACAGAATATGGAATGATTTATTCGACACTCCTCCAGTGATGAATCTAGTCAGATAATCAATATATGTGGACTTAGAATTTGTGTTAATCTTCTTCTCACTATTTTTCCTTAGACTAAGTCCTCTGGTTCGTGTTTATGTTCAGCTACAATTAAGTTTGGAAAAACATTGACAATGCGCAAGGATGTGGTAATGGTAAAAATTGGCGCTAATCAAGAGAAAACATATAATTCAAAAATTTCAAAATGCAAAATATTTATGATAAAATTCCATATACTCATCCAAAAAATAAAATTCAATACCCTCATTAAACATATATTTCGAAAATAAATATCTTCCACAGACAATAACATTGAAATAAATCAAGATTCCAAAAACAACTAGAACAGTGACACAATTTTTATTCTTGGTGTTCTTGTGGCCTACTTGTTACGTCATGAAACCCTAAATCATCAAGGGCACTTGGGGCAATGTAACCGCTAGAATAATGATCACCACTCATTTTGTGACAATAAGTGTCAAGATCATCTTGATCTTCTAATGCATTTGGAATGGGCTCAAACCATAGAGAAGAAAAAATAGATTAATCTTTGGCCACATTTTTTAAAGCCTAGTGCAAATTATTGTGAACATAAACAAGATATTGCAATTTTCCAAATAACAGCGTATTTCTTTTCTTGGAGGAATATTGCTGAAGTTGCTCAAGTTCCTCTCACAGGATTATGCACTTGAACGTTGGCTCAAGACACAAATTTCAAAAATGTGGCAATTATCCCGCCATACTCCTGGAACAATAGTGGTCCTATCATCCTTGTTTGAGGTGCTTCCAAAAATCCCTTCTTGTAACCTTTGTGCCCTAAGTTGCCATTTAACTTTCCTTACAATATGTGGATCGAGATTCATCATTCAACCTCTCAGTAGATTCACAAAGTCCACACATGCTTTCTCTATTCTTATTTTTTTCTAACCCAAGTAATCCAGGGTCCAAATAGCATGTTGGTTCATGTAAAGGGCGTCATCTTATATCTTGCATCAAATATCACCCACATGTTCTTGTGCTTATATTCCACATTTTCAGATACACTTGCAAAGATCCATGCCCTCATAAACAAAACCCATACAATTTGTGTCACCGTTAACCATGTTGAGCACATCTAACAATTGGATCATACAATTTAAAAACCTGGAGTTCTAAAAAGCCCAAAAGTTTTTGCTTAAAATGGGTTCCCCCACAGTCTTTCTTTTAAAATCTTTTGAAAGGTGAGCTTTCTCCCAATCGTTACTGCAGACAGTGGATGTTATGCTTCTTTTTTTCTTCAACCACTCTTTCCAAAGTAAAGTAAAATGCGGTGAATCTTGAATCATCCTCAATAATTCACCACATACATGTTTCCTGTATATGTTCAATGTGGGGCGATGATTAATTAGAAAATTTGCAATTGTTTTCCGTTTGTAGATTGGCTCATGAAATTTTGCTAGATCTTGCAACAATAAATCAACGTTGTGGGCAATACAAAGGGTCCAATAAACTGTTTTGTACTTCCCCATGATCATCTTTATAACACTGTCATAGTTTGTGGCATTATCAGCAACCTGAACAACACCATGTAAATTTTTGTAGATGTTCTATGCTTGATGCAATTTTACTTTTATAACAGCAATCACATAAATAGTTAAGTAAAATGCTGATAGAGCATACCAGTGGATCTATAGAAGACAAACCAGAAACAGGAGAATGTGTTGGTGCGTTACGGCGATCAGCAGGATGCTTCAACCAGCAAAGTCTTCTTGGTCGGCCAACCCAAAATGTGTCACAACAGTCCTCAAATCAATTATCCAGTCAACTCAAAGTCAACCCCAGGAAAGTCAACGCAGTCCAGAAAAAGTTAACGCAGGGCAGAAACAAGAACGTCAACGCAGCTCCAACTTCGGTCAACTATTTGACCTTGATTTTTGTGCCAATGAGTACGACCTACAAAAATCGAACTCTCCACAAAATTTCAGCTCAAACGGACCATGCGTTGACCAAAGTCAACGCTGGTCAAACTTGCCCAGAAACCCTAACTGCAGAAAATTTGCTGCGGTAAATTTCGTCCTTTAGCTGCAGTAGATTTCGTCCTTCTTCTCACGTGGGAGATGAAACTACTTCTCAAATGCTTGTAGATAATGAGAAGTGTGTGGATGAGATGAGTGAAAAGTTTTCCAACGTTGACTGTATTTATATCCATAATTGAGGTGTGTGACACATCTATTGGGGGTGTAAAACCTTAAGGCCGACCTGCACTTAAATTTATTATAAATAATAAATTCAAAATAAATGTTCTGCTCATCAGATTAAAATCAATTTTATATCGATTTTACACCTCTCCGAAAGAGGAATCCAATACAAATATTGGAATCTTCCTCTGAGCATCACAAGATGGAGTTTGGACCTAGTTGTCCAAATTTAACACTCCCTCTCAACTAGGGAGAACTCCATCCACCAGTGCAATCAAACATCGTGCATCATCCTGCCGTAACTTGCTTTGCTGGCCTCTTTATTTCAGAACAGAAGTGGGTCAGTCACAAAGACATCATCCCCCGGCTGACAAATTCAGCCCAGAGGTCCGAAACCTCTATCAGACTCACAAAGAGTCTCCAACCAACCCGAAGTTGGTTCATCTGACCTGAAGTCAGGCGGAGGTCCGAAACCTCACTATACTTGACCCCAGATCAAGTGGTTGGACCATGCCATCCTAGATAGAGAGTACGGCAATCTCTGATGCGTCCATCAGTCTTTGCTACTAGTCTCTAGCTTTTCCCATCTCATTGGCCAAATGAGAGGTACTTCCCATGAGCCCTGAACTCAATGGGTAGGATGCATACGGGGCACAGATAATGAGAGGTGAACCAACTCAATAATCACAACGGTGGGGTCCAAACACACCAACAAGGTTTGGCAAGCCTAGCCTTGTGGTTGCTCATAGCTCCGAGAAGCTGTCCCCAAAGCCCCTTAGAGGCTCTGAGCTCAGCAGTCCCAGCCAAGGGACCCCATCATGGGTGGGTTCCAGTGCCAGTCTCACGGAAGGTTAGGGCTTGGGCCTTCCCGAGCTTAGTGAGAATATCCGCAACCTGCTCATCAGTTCCTATATGATCGAGCCTTACGGCGCCTCGCTGTACCATATCCCGGATGAAATGGTACCTGATATCAATATGCTTGGATCGGTCGTGGAACACAGGATTCTTGGTCAAGCGAATCCCACTCTGGTTATCACAGAGTATCACGGTGGTATCTAGCACATGTCCAAAAAACTCACTAAAGAGCTTTCGCAACCAAACTACTTCAAAACAGGCCATACTTGCTGCAATGTATTCGGACTTTGCGGTGCTCAAAGCCACCGACTTCTGCTTCCTACTCATCCATGAAATCAAAGCAGAACAAAGATTGAAGCAGCATCCTGATGTGCTCTTACGATCCACCACACTGCCAGCCCATTCGGCATCAGTATATCCATGAAGTGTCACACTCCCGGTAGTGTATCTCAACCCATGGTTTATTGTGCCCCGAAGGTATCTCAGAATATTCCTGGCACCAACCCAGTGAAAGTGATGAGGCTCAACCATCTGTTGACTCAAAGTGTTCACTGCAAAACATATATCTGGACGGGTGTTCACTAAGAACATCAGGGCCCCTACGAGTTGATGATACTCAGTAGGATTTGCCAATACGGGCCCAACAACGCTGCCACTCAACTTCTTGAAGTTGAGTTCCATTGGTGTTGACACGGACTTGCAATCCACCATACCAAATCTTTCCAGAAGTTTCACAATATATTTTCCTTGAGAAAGGAAAATCTCTCCAGATCTCTGCTAGACCTCCAGGCCTAGGAAGTAGTGCATCAGTCCTAGGTCCTTCATCTCGAACTCAGCAGTGAACTCTCTCTTGCATTGATGAATGAGAGGGTCAGCGCCTGTCAGGAAGAGGTCATCCACATACAGCACCAGAATGAGAGGCTTCGCCTCGACAACCTTGAAGTAAAGGTTCAGATCAAAATTACTTCAAGTGAAGCCCAGCTTCATCAAGTAGCTATCTATCCTCTCATACCAAGCTCTGGGTGCTTGCTTCAACCCATAGAGGGCTTTCTTCAACTTTGGCAGACATGAGTGTCTCGATCCTGAACTTCAAATCCCAGAGGTTGTTCTACATACACCTCTTCTTTTATTGCACCATGCAGAAAAGCGGTCTTGACATCCATCTGATGAAGACTCCATCCTTGCGTAGCAGTAAGGGCTATGATTGATCGAATGGTGGTATATCGTGCCACAGGTGCAAATATGTCATCATAGTTTATTCCTTCCTTTTGAGAGAAGCCATGGGCAACAAATCTTGCCTTGAACTTTTCAGCACTTCCATCAGATCCATGCTTGATCTTGTAGAGCCATTTCGCGGTGACAATTGATTTGTCCTTCGGTCTTGGAACCACATCCCAGACATCATTCTTCATTATGGACTCATATTCTTCGTGCATAGCATCCTTCCAGACTTGATGCTTTACGGCTTCCTCAAAAGATCCAGGTTCAGATTGTACAATAGTACTCATGGTAGCCAAATACCCTTGGTATCTACACGGCTTCTGCTTTCTCGGAATGTCCCCCTCGGGGCAGCATGTCCCTCGGCATCTTCGAGAGTGTCCCTGAGCCATGATGGTCTCTTTCTCAGTGAAGGAGATGGATCGATTGGGTCCATTGTCTCATCCTGCGGTTCTTCTTGATTTCCAGGCCTTGCTTCATGATTTTCCTCAGATCTCGAAAGATCTACTACTTTCTTCAGGGAAGCATCTTCGTCAAAAGTGACATCATGGCATATCTCTACTTCCCTTTGACCAGGTACATAGACTCTATAGGCTTTAGAGGTTTCGCTGTAGCCCACAAACATTCCTTTCTTCCCAGAAGCATCCAGCTTACTTCTCTTTTCTTTTGGCACATGAAAATAAACAGGACATCCAAAAATTCTAAAATGTGAGACGTCAGGTTTCTTACCAGTGAAAACCTCTTCGAGATTTTTGGAGTCCAGGGCGGAATGAGGGCATCGGTTTTGAATGTATACAGCAGTATTCGCAGCTTCTCCCCACAGAAACTTTGGTAGACCCTGGTCACATAGCATGGCACGGGCAGCTTCCACAATGGTCCTTGTTGTTGAGGTAAATCCCCTCTGCGGACAGAGGCGATCCCTACTAGCCCAGACCGGGTCTAGCAACAATCGTTCACGCTATAGTGCAGGTTCCTAATTGCAAATAAACCAACTAGCGATGAAGGCTTACTTGGAATCCAACGCTGTTGCTTGTAGAAGAGGTAGCGCTCCCGTTCCTTAGCCTTGGCAGATCACGATCCCCACAATCTCCATGATAGGACACCTGCACAAGAGAGAAACAAAACAAACGCAAGCGTAAAATCCAGTAGATGCAACTATATGTCAGTCAGAAAGGACATAACTCATCATCATAGACCATAACAAGAGTGGAACCATAACCAATAGTCGCTTATTATTAATCAATCAAAGGAAGAATACAACCATAGTTCTGACGCTGAATTCTCCTTCGGAGGGTCGCCAGCAGAACACGTCTCGAAAAGCCTGTCAAGGATGGGACAAACCTCTCTCTTCGGATCTTGACAATAGTCTCCTTGCTTGAGTTTGGCCTTAGGGGAATAATCAAGGCTCTTGCAGCATAAGGCTCTTGGGAATTTAGGGAACTTGAAGACTAGCTTGCAATGGAGATGAGCAAGCTTTTATAGATGGAGGAAGGGGAGTTGGGATCCCTATAATCATGGGATTGGCCCTATCATCAAGGAAGCTTCCATGAGAAGTGGAAAACCACTTCCTCTCTATGGAGATCCGTAGCCAAACCTCCCAACTCAAGATAGATAGCAGTCCAGGAATTTGTTAGGACGAAACTTCCGCCATTTATTTTTTAAAAACACTACTTAAATTGGCTAGCGCGAGTGCGACTCTGGGACAGAGCGCCAATTGGCGCGCCCGCTTTGAAGGATTTCCCCCATTGGCGCGGGTACTGAACTGGCTGCCTGTGCCAATGCAAAAAGAGGTGTTTTAGGGTTTTTTGCAAAGAGATGTCTTCAGGGCAATGAAAGCTTATGTTCAGAGGGATGTCATGAAAGTATTTTCAAGTCTTGTCTCTGCTCACAGGTCACGGAATGAGCCCTCCAATGTGTGAGACGGGGAATGGTAGGGACGGTGACAAATTACTGTGTAACAGATGCCCCCTAAAGCATGAGGCCCGAACGAGAGAGAGGGGTGAAATGCTTTACGAGAACGTGTCCAACTGAAAACTCCGCCGTCGGAAAACCTGCGTGAAGAAGTACAACTGATGTCTCAAATACATGATATATATGTGGTATGGGCGCAGCCATCCATAACAGAGTATACAATAATCCAGATCCAAGGCATGGACGCAGCCATCTAGTGAGGATTGATAAATAGACTCAGGTATGGTCGCAGCCATCCAGTAAGTGAGTCATGTAAATAATCATAATAATCCACAAACTCGCACCCTGGATTACAACATACACAATCCAGGGTCTTGCGCTCCATCTCAATCCGAACACAGTACAAGTCCAAGCATGTGAAGAAATGAGCTGAAGTCGAACATGCAAGAACATCGTCTGATTACCAGCCAATGACGAAAGCTGTTAACAGACGTGAGAGGAACCACCAATAATGACAATGGTCCTCAAGGTACTACAGGTACAATCTACGGTATGTGAATCAATGAGCTGGCGTCGAACACCCGTAGAATCACTCGATTGGAGGCCAATGATGAAAACCTCGCGTTGAATGCGAAGAACCTACCATTGAGGCATGCAGGCTCCAAGGCACCAGAAGGGAGTCTCTAGATCAGCTTCCTGGATAATGAGCTGAAGTCGACAGGAAGTGACCTTGATCGAAGGTGGGCCATAGTGTTTCCCACATCATCGACGCGAGACAGAGGAACATAGTGTTTTTGTGAATCACGATCAGATGAGAATCAGAGGAAGGTTGGTACTTGCAGAGGTCAACTTCTCCTGAACATATGAACGGCACGACTGTGGACTTGGTAGTATTTGACATCAAAAGATCAGAGGTCATAGTGACGAGGCAAAGAGCAGATGAGAGGTCAAAAGGGATTACCCAAACCCACGGAGGCAAGTGAAAAACGAGATGAGATGTCCCCAAACCGACACGAATGCAGACAAGTGCCATGTTCAAGAGCGACATACTGCCGACACGACAATGATGCTGGTTCCATTTTTTCCCCACCATTTCGGTGAGTACCTCTTTATTTTTACACAAGCTTGAAGAGGATACCATATGCTTGTCATATAAGTCCGTCCTTCGGACGAACCCATCCTAGTACATTTAACGAGCCCTAGGAAGGAGAAACTCGGACATCGTCATTACAACTGAATCCAATGTCATCAGGGTTAAACGAGTCTGACAAAGGAAGAACTCGGCGTCTTTTCATGTTTAGAGAGTTTGAAAAGACAGCGGAAAAGTAAACTCCAACAGTCCCTTTTCGTAAGGTAGAAAACAATATCTGAGAAGACTTCCTAGTCGCAATAGGCTAGGGTATTCCTTTTTCGTAAATAATCTCTCCCAGCCCGAAAAAGGGGTAAACGTATACTGGGTAGATGTCGTTTCGTAACCACTTTAACGAGATCGAAACAACAAGGGACTCGACAATCTTTTCAATTTTTAAGAGTCAGAAAAGAGCTGAAAGTTGACTCCTCCTGGAGGAACGAGTGGTATAAAGGGTAGCACTGGTTCCGGTAATGGTGGAACTACTCTGAACAAATAAAGGTTAAGAGGCTGGCTAACAAGACCACTCATCGCAGCGGTTCCTCAGGAATGGGTAAAACAACCAAGTGAAGGCATATGATCGGTGTTATGAACCTAATTCATAACTTAAGTATTAAATATAGTATTAATAGAATAAATGTAATTACTAAATAATCAGTTAGGATTATGTTAAGTAATGATTAGTTAACTGAAAAGGCATGTCTAAAAGACATGCCTGTTCATGAAAAGGTACCTGCATAGGTATAAAAGCGGGACCTCATTGTAATCATTCAATCATGTTATATCTTATCAATAAAATATTATTATTATAAATACCCCGTGTATTTTTATAATTAAAAACCTTTTGCTATTAAATCTACAAATCTGCAAGTCTTCTGCTACAGTATTCAAATCTACAGCTTCCGTTGTTACAGTGGTATCGGAGCCATATTGTGGACAGGTTGAAGGAATGGCACACAACGTCGTTCTACAAGCCTACGCACATAGTTTACAAGCTCGAGCACATTATTTACCATATAATGTGCCATTACGTGAAAAGCTTCCGTTGTTACAGGCTTCCTCGTTCCTCTTCTGCATACACATCTAAAGACAAAGTTAGAGAATATGAATTGCAAATTCTATTTCGGATGGAAGATAATGTAAAGGAAAATTGCACAGAAGACATTTGCTTGCTTTTGGAAAATATAGAATTCAACTTTGTCATCGACAATATTTTACAACATAGAGGTTTTAAAAAATTATAATGCAAAATCAAATATGAATTGTGAGGATTATATTATTGCTGAATTTACTAAAGGGGATCATTATTCGAATCATCTGTCGATATGGCTAGTGTATATACTCCGCTTGCTGATACATGACGACATTGTCAAAGATACAAAGATGAATAAAATTCCACCCGCCAATCTGCTGTCGAATGATCGTTGCTGCAAGACTGATGGAGTTGTGGACGATGTCAAAGACTTGTCAGTACTCCGGAAGGATTTCAGAAACGCCATTTCAGTAAATAATTGGGAAGGAAGGACTTTACGGACAACACGTTGCACCTTTTTGTAAAACCGTTACGCCGTTTGGATGCAGAATGAGAATGCAATATCCAAATAACCACAGCAGCGGTAACGGGAGGAGGAGAACTCGAATAGGAATTCGAACAGTATTCCATTTATGTGGATAATGTGGATAATGTTTCTTGAAAAGCCCGAAATAATTAGAAAAATTCTAGAAAAGGTTGAGCACTTAGAGAAGTTATCTGCAGATCTTAAAAAACTTTCTGCAGATTTTAAAAAAATTTCTCGTAATAGAAAAGAAAATCATGAGAAACAGAAAGATGAAAAATGCTGTAAAATTGAGAAAGCAGTTAGTTATGATAAAGGGAAATCGGTTAAAACGCCCATGGGAAAGTCAACTAAATATATTCCCCCACCAATGCGTAATAAAAGTAAAGAAGAAGGGAAATGTTGGAAATGTGGAGACAAATATTTTGCAGGACATAAATGTGTCTTTTATACAAGAAATATCATTGACAGCAACGGTGAGAAAACACAAAAAGATGATACTGATGCAGACAAAGATAAATTGGAAAAAGGCTATGTTGAGAATCAAGAGAAAAATTACAATATACATTATCATGATCATATATTGTCACAGCGTGTTCAGTATCGTGGAGATTATAATACAACAGATGGGGATTTAAGAAATCAGATTGAAGGCAAAACGCGAGAAAAAAATGTAGCTAACCAAAAGGACCAAAAGGATAATAAGGAAACTTCTGTGCATAATCAAAAATCTGTTCAAAAAGACGATTCAGGACATCAGATGGAAAGTGAAAGCTGTGCTGCATTGTTTCTTCCACTGAATCGAGTGGCAAAGGCATTGAAAATTATACAGAACTGCGAGGATAATAAGGCAGTACTCCTCGACTATGAAGAAGAAGATGTTGCACAGGAATCCGTTGCAGCAAGGGGAGCTGGTGAAACTGTGAAAAAAGGTTATGTTGGCATTCATAGTTCAGGCTTCAGGGATTTTCTTTTGAAATCAGAGTTACTGCGTGCAATTGTCGACTCTGGATTTGAACATCCGTCAGAAGTACAACGTGAGTGCATTTCCCAGGCAATCCTTGGGATGGATGTAATTTGCCAAGCTAAGTCTGGAATGGGGAAGACTACTGTTTTTGTTCTTTCAACACTGCAGCAGATTGAACCTGTTGCAGGACAAGTTGCTGCTCTTGTCCTGTGTCATACTCGAGAATTGGCATATCAGATATGCCATGAATTCGAGAGGTTTATTACGTACTTGACAGACTTGAAAATTGCTGTATTCTATGGGGGTGTAAATATCAAAACACATAAATCGTTACTAAAAAATGAATGCCCCCATATTGTCGTTGGATCCCCTGGAAGGATACTGCAATTAGCGAAAGAGAAACATCTGATCTGTAATTTAAAGCTTCAAACCATTGAGAAGAATTCTGGGTCCAGTGATGATGGAGAAAATCTATCAATCTGTGAACAAGTCATGAACACGCTCTTGAAGGAGCCGAATCAATTAGCAGACAAGTACAAGGAATGCCGGCTTCCTCGTTCCTCTTCTGCATACACATCTAAAGACAAAGTTAGAGAATATGAATTGCAAATTCTATTTCGGATGGAAGATAATGTAAAGGAAAATTGCACAGGAGACATTTGCTTGCTTTTGGAAAATATAGAATTCAACCTGTCATCGACAATATTACAACATAGGGGTTTTAAAAATTATAATGCAAAATCAAATAACAAATTTGTGAGAGTTATATTGTTGCCTGGTTACTACAAAGGGATAAACTGTTCGAATCTAATTCTGAATGCGCTGGTGTATACATTGCTTGCTGTCACAGACAACATTGTCAAAGATACAAAGATGAATAAAATTCCACCCGCCAATCGGCTGTCGAATGATCGTTGCTGCAAGACTGATGGAGTTGTGGACGATGTCAAAGACTTGTCAGTACTCCGGAAGGATTTCAGAAACGCCATTTCAGTAAATAATTGGGAAGGAAGGACTTTACGGACGACACCTTGCCACCGCAGCAGCAATCCACGAAAATTGGAACAAAAGCCGATGCCACCGTTGCCGTGCACGCGTAGTCCGCATTATCCACATAAATGGAATACTGTTCGAATTCCTATTCGAGTTCTCCTCCTCCCGTTACCGCTGCTGTGGTTATTTGGATATTGCATTCTCATTCTGCATCCAAACGGCGTATCGGTTTTACAAAAAGGTGCAACGTGTTACGTTTGGTTAACATGGTCAGTATGTCAAAAATTAAAAAATCAAATTATATTATATAATAATTATATAATTTAATTAATTCGAGACTTGGAAGATCGTGAGGTCGTGGTTTTTTCTTGAATGTGTTGGTCGCTTTTAAGTTTTTTTGCATTGAGACCTCTGCCTTGAGTGCGTTCAACGTTGAGAGGTGGGACCAAGATATGTCTGAATGGTATCCCTCTGCTCTGAAAATAATATATGATGCAGGTCAATATATTATGAAAATCAAACGCTTTGAATGACCATAGGGTGTGCGTTGAAGTTTTTAAATATTTTTTAATGTATGCATATCGTAACTTTTAAAAGAATGAGTTGAGTTTTAAAGGGGGTGGTATGGTCATATAAGTGGTGGCATATTTAATGGTTTATGAGTAAAGTTACATAATATGCTTTGTAAGAAAATCACAAACCGTATGGAGTAAAGTGTGTATATGGAGTATTTTAAAAAAGGGTGTGAGACGTATATTAAAGGAGGTGAAGTTTTTTTTAAGGAGGTGTGAGTGGTATGGTATTATATGCCACCTTTCAGAATCGCGGTCAGCTCTTTACCTTATATGGAAGGAAAAGTGAAAAGTTCCACTCGTTCCATAATTTAATCAATTAAATTAAATTCAAAAACCAAAAAAAAAATATTAATATATATATATATATATTAAATAAGAAAATATATATATAAAATTACAAATACGAATAAAAGGAAAAGGTTCATTATAAAAAAAAAGAAAGAGAGGGAAGTAGTTCCATATTTATTAAAAAAAAAAAAAAAAAAAAATAAAAATAAAATTTGACCATGCGGCACAATTATTAAAAAATTATATATATACATATATATATATATATATATATATATATATATATATGAGGAAAAGTAAAAAGGGCAATAGAGAACCCAGTTCAAGATAACATTACTGGGGAATTATTCGAGTCAAGGTATCAACGATGAATTACATAACCCAAGATGACAAATGCCAGATGAAGGAAATTGTCGAAAGCTTAAGCTTTGAGGACAAAGCTTTCCGAGAAGGAGGCAATGTTATGAACCTAATTCATAACTTAAGTATTAAATATAGTATTAATAGAATAAATGTAATTACTAAATAATCAGTTAGGATTATGTTAAGTAATGATTAGTTAACTGAAAAGGCATGTCTAAAAGACATGCCTGTTCATGAAAAGGTACCGATAGGTATAAAAGGACCTCATTGTAATCATTCAATCATGTTATATCTTATCAATAAAATATTATTATAGCACTTCGTATTTTTATAATTAAAACCTGCTATTAAATCTACAAATCAAGAGTCTTCTCACATATTCAAATCTACAGCTCGTTGTTACGGCCATACAGATAGTGACGATGGAGTGAGAAAACCAAGGCTCATCCGAAAACAATGATAAAATGGCAATCACAAGATGTAAATGGGAAAGGTTTCGTTTTACACAAGCTTGAAATCGAACCTCGCTAGTTTCATACTTACACAAGCTTGAAACAAAGATAAACTATGCTTGAAACCGTCGTATTTTTACACAAGCTGAAACAAAATGAAACTATGCTTGAAAAAGTAAGCATGCCCCCAGCATGGTGACTCAATTCGAGGTACATGCCCCCCAAGCTTCAGTCCATATGAAAGGCAGATGGAGTGAAGGTTCAAGTTACGAGATCAATAGAAAGACTCGACTGGGATTTTACAAGATCTTATCAAAGACTCGAATTGCACAGGAAAGTGTTTCATTGTTTTAACGAGGTTGACACATTAAAAGAACTATCCTCAGGACACCTTGTTTCATGGTTTAAGGAGCTTGATACAAGACAAGGAATTTTGCTCCGACAACCTTGTTTCATTTTTCAAGGAGCTTGACACAAGAAAACGAACTGTGCTCCGACAAGCTTGTTTCATTTTTTAAGGAGCTTGACACAAGAAAACGAACTCTGCTCCGACAACCTTGTTTCATTTTTTAGGGAGCTTGACACAAGAAAACGAATTGTGCTCCGATGAGCTTGTTTCATTTTTTAAGGAGCTTGACACAAGGAAATGAACTGTGCTTCGACAACCTTGTTTCATTTTTTAAGGAGCTTGACACAAGAAAAAAAAAACTATGCTCCAAGAACCTGGTTTCATTTTTTAAGGAGCTTGACACAGGAAAACGAACCATGCTCTGACCGACCTCATCATAATGGACAGGAAGTCATGGCTTCCAAGAGTTCCACACCGGATGGGAGAACAACATCTTGGAAATCAGGACCCAATGCCCCCAGCACACCATGCACGACGACATCATCACTGAGTACGGGCACGGGGTAGGTAGCCACATAGTTGACCTGTGGTGGGGCAGATACAACGGGTGGATAAAAACCAGGAAGGGATGATGGCGGACCAGTTGCCACATCAGGACCAAAGAAAGAAAGCTGATCAATGGTCATGATCCGTCCTTCATGTGGAAAACAGACCACACGAAAAAGGGAGGAGACAAGTGCTCCCATGGCATAGGTGTAATCGCGCCCCAAAAGCAGATTGAAATCCAAGGGGCCTGGAACAACCATCACGTCCATATGGACGGTTTTACCTCCCAAAGTAACAGGTAACCTTGGAAGGATCCCTAATGGTTGACTCGTTCTTCTGTTAAAAGCCAACAGATTCTGCGTAACAGGCACAAGCGGTGGTGAACTGAAAGCTTGCCAAGTAGTTGAGACAGAACACCGTCGACGCGCCGTATCCCATGGTGTCGGGCATGACCCAAAGAAAGCTCCAGGATCGGTGATCTTGAAAGGCACATAAGACGGAAGGCGGTATCCTGCAAATAGACTCCAATCAAAGGAAGCGACCAAACTACTTGGAGGGGCCACCATCGAACCGAGATGGTCTTCCCCTGGTGTTACATAAGAAGAAGGAGCATCCTCCACGACCTCCATCTCGAAGGCGGGTGGAGTATCCTCCGGGACCTCTATCGCGGGAGGCAGAGGAGCAACTTATTGAGATGTAGGGACAAGAGAATCTTTCTCCAAGTCCAAAGAATCTGAAGAAATAAGAAGAACCTGAGGGGTGTGAGGTCCACTCTGAACGGAAAAGACCTGGTGCACCGAAGACGGAGCCAGCTCAACCGATCCCATGACCAATGGTTGGTCGAGAATGGATTCCTGAATATGAATTTCCGAGGGAGCAGGATCGACCAAGGATGACTCTTGACCAATCGTAGGATCAGCTGGTGGAGGACTCAAAGAAAGCCGATTATAACCAGCTAGAAGGCATGTTGTAGAACCGGTTGGGTTGTCCAAAACTCGCTTAGCTTCATCCATATACGGACAAAGGTGAATGGCATGGTGCCCTTCATACAACTTGTAGGGATTGGTAATCTTACCCCGCTTCTTAGGAGCCTTACCAATAGCAGCCGAAGACGTGCCCCCAACCTAACTCCCAGAAGCCAAAGGCAACGGCGGACGACCACTGGACCAATCTTCAAGCACCTCGGGAATGCCAGGGCAGTCTCGAAGAAGATGGTCTCCCATGCACAACATGCAAGGGAACTTGACTTTCCGGGGAGGGTTGGAAGGTTTATCAAGAGACAGCCAAAAGTAGTCACTAGCTTTCATTTGTATTTCTTTCTTTTCTTTGTTTCTTCTTTCAGCCGACCGCCACGAATCCGCATCACCAAAGTAAGTAGAAGAGGAGGACGCAGAAATAGGCGAAGAAGGGGAGAGGTCCACCTTGGAATCAACATGATGTCGTTCAGGTGGAGGAACTGATTGAACAGTAGTGGAGACATTCGGGACCACAGAAGAAAAACATTCACAGTAACCCAATGCTTAACACATACCCAGGAAGGGACAACGTTGCCATATAAGGAGCACCAACATTTCCAAAAGGAGGAAAATGACTAGGATTCCCATCGGAGGGGATTCCTTGGTTGGTGAACTCTGGAAAAGTTTCCATCAACAACTCAAAACCGCACACGGGCGCAAAACCAAGGCACACAATCAAATGGCCAACAAGCAAACTCTAAAAGGGCATGTGATCGCAGGTGATTTATTTTACCACATTGAAACTTAGAAACTTCACCGTGTCATGTTTTAAGAGTCGAGAGACGGATGAAAGGTGACTCTATCTCTTTCAGTTTTGAAGCAAGCGTGAAAGGACAAGTGCTTGGTGATCCTTTCAAATTTAAAGAGTCAGAAAAGGTCAAATGACTACTCAGGTATGCTAGGACATAACCGTGAATTGCAATATACACCTTGGTTTCAAAATGAAAGAGAAATCGACCAAGGACTTAACGTACGTGCAGGCAATCTCCCCGAATGCTGTGTCCGGTGTATCACGAGTATAGGGCGGCAGACTCAGCTTCCTATGGATAAAGGATAGAAACCTAGTGGGGTCTCCCTTTATATACGCGACGGTACGGGGAGCACAAGTCCGTACTAGCGCTGTCTAAACCCAAGAGGCGAACGATAGCTGCTAGGTTTAAAGACGCCGAAACACATCTCTAGCCTAGACCTCTAAATGTTGCGTTAATGTTTCAATGCTGCCTTAGTGTAAATTGAATAAATTTTAATGTTGATCTTCAATTATGTCTCGGTTTCAGGCCCTACCGAATGTCATCTGAAAATCTCCTGTATGCAGCTATATGAGAAAATAAATCTTTCAATTCGATGAATGCTATCTAGTTAAGGGAAGAGTTTCAAACAATGATGCAACATACAACAACCCCGCAAACGAAATTTTTCCAAACTAGATGACTTTCACTATCCAAAAGTAATTTCAAACATTCAACGATGCGACTAATGCAATGTAATCTATGCAAAATCCTCTTTTTTGAAAACTATGCAAGTGTAATCTATGCACAATTTCTTTTTCCTTTTCAAATTATAAGAATGCACTCAATGCATTTTTCGATGAAATGAGAATCTACTTAATGCATGCTTTTAATGAAAGAGAATGCACTCAAAGCGATTTCTAGTTTTCGATCATTAAACAATGTAATCTAAGTTCAATGATGGATCTCAAAAAATACTTTTCAACGCAATGTGATCTAATGCATTTTAACGAAAAGCAAACTATGAGACGAAAACTAAAAGAACGCAAATCTCCTTAATGAAGGATGAATGCAAAAGAGATGTAAACAAACACTAAGAATGCAATCGATGTTTCAAACACTTCGTCACGAAATCCCTCAAAAGGCGACAAGACATATGAGGTCAAACACAAAGAGGACTTCCAAAGCAAGAGATCAAAACAAGGCATTCATTCCCTTTTTCATCAAACAATCATGGAAATAAGACATTTCAAACAATGAGCAATGTAATCTATGCTCATACAGTGAAAAGACCGGAAGGGAAAGTCACACTGGTGAAGGATTCAGGGAAAAAGTCTCAATTTTCACACACTCTGAAATTGGCCCGACTTTGTCATTGACAACTAGCGCCAATTGGCACGACTTGCTCACTGACAACTAGCGCCAATGCCCAATTGGCGCGGGTTGCTAACTGACAACAAGCGCCAACGCCTGAAAATGGAAAAAACAAAGAATTTCTCCCAACCAAGACCAGACTCACCACTTCAAGCAGAATCTCCAAGACTCAAATGAACCATGTAATCTAGGCCCAAAGCGAGACAAAGCGGAATTCGAATGAAGAAGAAACCAATCACTCAAATAACGCAATAAAACACACTGATCAAGCTCAGGAAGGTCAAAAACAAGCAAACCCTAGCAGTCCCCAGCACTAGCGCGACTGTCAGGCTGAAACTAGCGCCATATCAGGATTGGCGCGGGTAATACATTGACAACTAGCACCAATTGGCGCGATTGTCACGCTAAAAAACGCGCCAGTCAAGTTTGCTATGACAAAATAAAAAAATAAGCAATCCAAGATCAGACCAGTGATGTTTGGAGCTATCAAAAACCCAAATTCACAGAAAGAACCAGCCCAAAAGAGCTGATCAAGCAAGCAGAATCGAGAATCAACCGAAAAGACAAGACAGTGCTCCAAATGTTCAGTTTACAAACTACACTGGAGATTGACTGAAGCGGCTTTGATCTACTTCGCAATTGCAGAGAAAAAGCGTTTCAAAGGCTATCTGGCCAACTTCAGGCTCCGTCTATAGCTCATAAAACCAACAACAACAAGCTAGACGTCCCCAGCGGAGTCGCCAATTTGTTGTGGAGGTAAATCCCCTCTGCGGACAGAGGCGATCCCTACTAGCCCAAACCGGGTCTAGCAACAATCGTTCATGCTATAGTGTAGGTTCCTAATTGCAAATAAACCAACTAGCGATGAAGGCTTACCTGGAATCCAACGCTGTTGCTTGTAGAAGAGGTCCACCAAGGCTTTGAAGGTACGGAACCACATGAAAGCCTCATCCTTCTTCTTCAAGAAGTATATCCAGGTTTTGCGGGAGAAGTCATCAGTGAATGTCATATAGTAAGAACATCCTCCCAGGGATGTCACGGGTAGCATACCAGATAGATCAGAATGGACCAGTTGCAAAATATCGATGTCTTTGTGACACTTGAGGGGAAAGGTCCCCTTGTATGCTTTCCTTCGTCACAACCCTTACATACACCTTCATGATTATTTCCAAAATCGGGCATCCCTATCACCACCTTCCTTGCTTCGGGAAGGGCCTTGTAATGAAGGTGTCCAAACCTCCGGTGCCATAGTTCAGTTTGTCGGATAGTATCACATGTCATAGCTCCCAGTGGACTTCCTTCAACCTAGTAGAGTGTTCCAACTCTAAAACCAATCACGATAGCTTCCTTGAGATTCTTTTTCCACATGCGCACCTTTCCATCAATGAATGCCACATTGAAGCCTTTGTCTTCGATCGTTGATATAGACACAAGGTTCTTCTTCAATTTTGGTACATAGAGTACATCCTGCAAATGTAGGACTTGTCCTTGAGACAAGTGGAGGGTCACAGTCCCTGTCCCTTTCACGGGATATGTGGCATTATCTCCAAGGATAATTTCCAGATTAGTATCCTTCTCAACCATGTCAGAAAGTGCTTCTTTGAACCCAGTGATGTGTCTTGAGGCACCACTATCTATCAGCCAGACATCCATAGTGTCGGGCGGGGATGCAGCAGAGAGGGCAGATACAAGAATGTATTCATTTCTTTTATCAACAACATTTGACTCCTCATACCTGGAGTTTCTAGACCTTTTGAAAGGTTGATTGTTTCCACCAGAGGGAACCTTCCTCTTTCCTTTGGACCTGTTGTTTATTTGATTTCCATTTCTCCGGTTGTTGTTGTTGTCGTCACTATCGGGAGAATCCTTCTTGAAAGGAAATTCTCTAGCATAGTGACCAGGCCTATGACAAGTGAAACACTTTCCCTTCTTTCCTTGGGCCCTTGCTCTTCCTTTGTTCTTAGGGCCACCAGAGTTCTTCTTTCTAGAATGAGCAGCGTAGGCAGCATTTCTGTCATTTTCGTATTCCTTCATTCTTGTTTCTTCTTGCATGCATCTTGACAGTAGCTCGTCAAAGTTAGGAATTGTACTATTATTGAGAATGGTAGTGTTGAATACTTTCCATTCATATGGGAGCCCTCCAAGTGCAGTGAGTACCATCTCACGATCGGCTATTGTCTCCCCAATAGTGAGCAAATTGTTCCTGATCTCGGTCAATTTCAGAAAGTATGTTTGGACAGACTCATCCCTGCCTTTCTTCAGATTCTTCAATTGATTCTTGAAGAATAGCACTTGGTTTGCATTGTTTACTTTGAACATTTGTATCAGCTTATCATACATCTCCTTGGATGTGCCTAACTCAGATATGTAGGCAACCAGACTTTTATTTATGGATTCCCTGATCATTAGCTTTGCTTTGATCTCCCCATTCTTATACTTGGTTTTAGCAGCAGCAGTAGCAGTGGATGGAGGTTCTTGTATCTTACCCAATACATAGTCCATGAGATCATGGTCTTCCAATTTGAGATCTAATATCATCTTCCAAGCATGGAAGTCATCCCTTCCAGTCAACTTGTCATCCTCCTTGAAGCCATAACTTGTGGAACTCATTTTTCTCAGTTGGTGATTGCTATAAGTTAGGGCTTGTCTTCACCTCAGCTCTGATACCATGTAAATTTTTGTAGATGTTCTATGCTTGATGCAATTTTACTTTTATAATAGCAATCACATAAATAGTTAAGTAAAATGCTGATAGAACATACCAGTGGATCTATAGAAGACAAACCAGAAATAGGAGAATGTGTTGGTGCGTTACGGCGATCAGCAGGATGCTTCAACCAGCAAAGTCTTCTTGGTCGGCCAACCCAAAATGTGTCACAACAGTCCTCAAATCAATTATCCAGTCAACTCAAAGTCAACCCCAGAAAAGTCAACGCAGTCCAGAAAAAATCAACGCAGGGCAGCAACAAGAAAGTCAACGTAGCTCCAACTTCGGTCAACTGTTTGACCTCGATTTTTGTGCCAATGAGTACGGCCTACAAAAATCGAACTCTCCACAAAATTTCAGCTCAAACCGACCATGCGTTGACCAAAGTCAACGCTGGTCAAACTTGCCCAGAAACCCTAACTGCAGAAAATTTGCTGCGGTAAATTTCATCCTTTAGCTGTAGTAGATTTCGTCCTTCTTCTCACGTGGGAGATGAAACTCTGCTTCTCAAATGCTTGTAGATAATGAGAAGTGTGTGGATGAGATGAGTGAAAAGCTCTCCAACGTTGACTGTATTTATATCCATCATTGAGGTGTGTGACACATCTGTTGGGGGTGTAAAACCTTAAGGCCGACCTGCACTTAAATTTATTATAAATAATAAATTCAAAATAAATGTTCTGCTCATCAGATTAAAATCAATTTTATATCGATTTTACACCTCTCCGAAAGAGAAATCCAATACAAATATTGGAATCTTCATTTGAGCATCACAAGATGGAGTTTGGACCTAGTTGTCCAAATTTAACACACCATCTTGCCTGACTTCACTAATTACTACCTCCAAAATTTGGAAAATATATTCCAACGTCTTCCTCTGATATATTGCAGCAACTGCCTTCAAAAAATAATATACAGTAGACCAAGACATTAATTATTCACAGATGATGATATGACACATGAATGGCTAACCATCTCTTAAAACTGTGCAACATGTATGCTTCCAAGACTGTTTGGTAGAAGACAATTTGTTTTTCACTCTTATCTTTGATCTCTTGTAAAGAATGGTCCTTAAAGCCTCAGATCTTGTAGGAACATATCAAGGGCTTATAGCTACATTAGATGAAATATCATGGGAATAAAAAATCAGCAATAGCATCATCAACATCTTGCTTCTCTCTAGAGGTTTCTAAATGTTGTTAATGTTATCATTCAACTTTATTTTACTGCGAGAGGTAAATTCGTGCCACCAAAGTCGGGGGCAAAAGAGAGAACGGGGATGGAGACAACGATTTCCCTCTGAATTCATTGTTTCTTTGTCTTCTTTTGTTCCTTCTCTGCTTTTGAATTCTTATAGTTGTTCTCTACTACCTCTTTGATTTTTGGAGTCACATTTGGGCATCCTTCAACACCACCTCCAGGACCAACAGGGATACTAAGGAAGTGGTCCATTGCTCTTATTAGGAACTGGATAAATTGTTTCCCACATAAAAGGTAAGTGAGTTTTTGGCCCTTCTTCCTTGACATGTTTCCATGCCTTAGCAGATGATTTTGGAGGGCACAATTTCATTAGGTTTCTGCATGTTTTTTTGCGATCATGGAATGTTAAAATTAAACTGTTGTTGTAATTTTATGAACATTATAATGGATGACGTATATCTGTAAAACATCAAGGAATAAAAATATACCTTGTGATTGGATGCCTAAAATTTGTACAGAAGATCATCTGATGTCTGATTTTGATATCAAGAAGTGAGAACTCTTAAATGCTACTGCTCAAAATTCACATTTTAGTTCAGGCGTTTAAGACGTCAATGGAAATTTGAATTAGCATCCAGTAGAAGTCATGAACTATGCACTTCCCACATAAAATTTAGTAATTTACTCTTTTTAGAACAACCTATAACAGTTTCCTTTCAGAACATCCTAGAGCCTATGGCTACAGTATGTAAACCACATTGCCCTGCACTTCTAATAGCAGATTGTCTCCAAAAGCAGAGGCTCTCTCTAAGACTCTAACGGGAATGTGATATAACGTGATCCACATAAGTTCTCTAGGTTCCATGGTTAAAATTACAACTGCACGATCCACGATTTTTAGGCAGGTTTGATGATTTCAAGTAGGCTCCATGATTTTCAGTCATATTTGATGATTTCAAATAGGCTCCACGATTTTCAGTTATATTTGATGATTTCAAGTAGGCTCCACGATTCAATCAGGTTTGATAATTTCAAATAGGCTCCAGAGCTCCACAATTTTCAATGATTTCAGGCTGGGGATAACAATACAAGACAATGAGAATGAATCATGGGCCAGGAGAGAGTGATTTCAGACAAAGAGAATGGTGGTGGCCATGTGACTGAGAGAATGAGTTGCAGGTCAGGACAATATAGTTTAGGGTTAATATATAGGTTTACCTTTTTTCTTCTTTTATTTTTGTTTTTTAATTGAACTTTAAAAGAAGGAACAAAGCTGAATTTTATTTTTAAAATCTGAATTTAATTTGAAGTTCTATGAATTTGTTTATTTTTATTAGATTTGGTTCGTACAAATAAAATCTGATGAATTTTAATGAATTTATTGTAATGGGTTTTAAGTTTGCTGAATTTTTAAATTTTCAGTAGAGTTTGATGAACACAGTGACTAAGCCCTAAACCTTTGCTTTTGTGTTTGCCTGTGTATGAACTTTGGATGGAGGGAATCATATTTCCACTGGCTTTCACAAAAATGAAGAATATGTGATCAGATGCTCAAAGTCAAAGGATTTTTGGGTTCTTGTTATTCATATTTATTTTTGTCATTCCGTTGTCTTCTTGGACATATGCATGCTATTATACTTTTAGAATGAATATGTGGTTAGTTACTAAGGTGTGAAAGTTTGGGACTTCACAAATCACTGACACTGCACATGCTTTCTGCTCTTTTCGGGAACAAACAGGTCTAGTTTGTCATCCAAGGCACAATGTTAAAGATTCAAAACATATGTCCTTCAATTCTAATAAATGGAAATTTTAGTACTATTCATGGTATGAAGAGGTCTTTCTGGATTTGGAAGGGTGCTAAGGTCTTTCCCACTTTCTGGTCCATTCCTTATTGTTATCCCTGGCATTAAGTTCTTCATCTATGCCCATGATAATTGAGGTTACTACGATTTCTAACAGGTACAACTGTGTTTTTCACTTGCTGAGATGCAATTGCATGGATTGGGTGCAAATTTATTTGCATATTGTTTCTCTTGAATTTGTAGACAAAATTCAGTAGCCTATAAAATTCACACATTATTATATGGGAGCCAGTTAGAGTAACTACGGATGATTTATATCCACAATATCCATGATGCTACAACAGTACACTGCAGGGTGAGCCCTAGGCAGGCTACCCAAGCACACAATAAATGTACCACTTATCACATCCCTTATAGTACCCTAATATGGTTAAGGTTGTCTAACTGCCTATCTAACCTTAACACTAGTTATTGTAATGTTCCCTATTGATTAATTGCCCTAGGCAGGATGAAGTAGCATATCCAACCCCATAGGCTATAGTCATTGATAAAGTGGGAAACCTATTATCTAATGTATTGGGTAAATTTGGGGTAGCTGGGGAAAACGCCAGAATTGGGGGCTACATTTGTAACCCCCCACATTAAATTAAGGAAAAGAGAGCCCATGAGGAATCTATAAATAAGAGAGAGCAAGGCTACTTGGGAGCGGACGCGGGAGTGGGGAGGAACATTTTCAAAACCTTCTAGGTCAGGAGTGATTTTTATATATTTTGATGCATATATGTCAACAAAAGCATGTAGAATGATGAATTAGTGATAAAAAACATAAAAACATGGATTAAACCATATAACATCATTCATCTTGTAGTTATACTTCATCAACCATAGGTCCACAAGTTGCAAGATGCAACATCTTGATTCTCATCAACCTTGAAGTTTCAAAATTCAATATAACATTTGTCATCACTGTAGTTGTACTTGTAACCGTTACCAATAACCAAGCTATAACAAAGAATATCAAAGTTATAAACATGAAATGAAACGTTCCATGAAACAACAAATTCATAATTCATTACTGTTGATTTTTGGTAGCATCAGATGTGCTCTAAGTCTCAAACTTTGTGGAGAGGTTTAGACACATGCATTACAAATAACCCATAAATCGTTTTGGGAAATTGCACCGAGAAATAGTTTTATAAGAAAAATTAATTATTTTTAGTGAGGACCCTAAGTCTAACTTAGGAAATTAAAATAATTAATCAGTATTAATGTAAATTGTGGGTGAAACTTCTAAAAAAAGATGATCAAGTTTAATATAATCTTAGCCGTTGATTCGAGATGTAATCTCGGTCGTTGAAGTCTCAACGAGAAGACTATAAAGGAAGGCTTGAGGGTCATTTGTAAGATACACCGAGAGGATCTAGAGATCGATTTTTTCTAATGGAGCAGTGCTTGGATGAAAATCAGATCTAAGTGATGCTTGATTGTAGTGGAGGGGCATATTAATGTTGAAATTTGGTTACTGGAAGACAGGTGGTTCCCTAAGGCTTTAATCTTTGGCCTAGGGAAAAGTGTCCAAAAGAATTTAATTTTTCTCCTAAAGTGACTTTATAAAGTTATAAAGTCAAATCTAATTTAAAAGTGACTTTAAGGGATACAGTTACTAAGTCTAATTTTAAAGTGACTTTAATAAAGTCAATGTGAAATTAGAAAGTGAAAAGTGACTTTGGAAATAAATGACTAAGTGGGTCTTTATTAAAGTGGGGTGAATTTAAAAGTAGAAAGTGAGATTTAAATGAGCATTTAATCTCAACCCTAGATCTAAAGCTATCTCAGCCATTGGATTTAGGGATTCCCCTAAAGTCACTTAGGGTTAGGTTAAAGGAGGAAAATGAGAGAAAAGATCATTCAGTCTTTCATGAGCAGATTTAGAGAAGGAGAAGAAGAGAGCAAAGGGGATTTCTGAGCAGTGAGAAGGAGAACATAACCTTGGCATGCATACCGAGACAACACTTCAGCAAATCCGTACAACAGAGTTGGCACATAGTTCAAGGTAGTTTGGGCACGTTTTTCAAGGCAGTTTTCGTACAACAGCTTTGGGTACGCATTCCTAGGCATCTGTACAATTTCTGGCACAAATTTTGAGGGAGGGAAGTTGTTGTTTTTGTGGCACGAATTTCGAGGTAGGCCATACAGCCTGCTGCTATTTTTTGCACAAAAATCGAGGTTGATTCCGTATAGCATTTATTGCTGTTTCTCTGCACGCTTTTCGAGGAGGCTGTACAACAACATTTATTGCTGTTTGGCATGCAAAACTAGGAGGCCGTACATTAGCATTTATTGCTGTGTTTTGGGCACGAAAAACAAGGAAGACCATACAACATTTATTGCTGTTTCTGTTTTGCTATTTGCACATTTTCCAAGGCGGTGGTTAAGCACAGAAAACGAGATAAGTTGTATTTGTTACTTGCTGAAATTTTCTGAGTATTTCTCTCTCACTGTAAAAGCTAAATTATCAAAAATAAAGAAGAGCTTTCGAACTGGTTTTCCCCAAGAGTTATAGGAGGTTTTTCCAAGGTCATATTGACCAAAAATCAGCGTGTCAAATTTCTGTGTGTGGCTGATTTATTTTTCTGAGTTTTTATTTCTGCATTTTCAGCATTATGAAATTTCCAGAATTTGTGTTTTCAGAAAATAATTATTTTTCCAGCTTGTTGAATGTATGGCTATGGGAATGGGCATTTAACTTAATGGGAGAAATAAGGAGAAACTGAAAACCGGGGTTGGGAACAAAATTTCTACAATTAATTCTAGTAGGAGATCTTCTTGAGCCGGAGAATACGTCGCGGAGAAGACAGAGAAAATCGACAGAGGCAGCGTAGTAGCTACGCAGTCCCACACAAAGGCAACGTTGCAGCTTTGAGGGAATCCGAAATTATCTGAGGATCAGTCAGATCGATTACTGGAAAGCTGGGGTGTGAGACCGGAAGGGGCCAGAGGTTCAGATCCAATCAGCAGAAGACCAACAGCGCAGTCCCCACGCAGAGTGACGCATAGCAGTGGAGGGCTTGCCATCTGGGGTTTGTTGGTCAGTCGGACTATCGGTATTAGTGTGTGAGTTAATCTCACTAGCTTCTTTGCAGTCATATTCTCTGCAGGGATAGTCGGAAAGGCATCCCAAATTGTATTCAGGACTTTACTACACAATATATAAACCCTCAGATCTGCTGCACCAGTTTTCCCCCATTGGGTTTTTTCGGGGACATTTGTCCAAAAATAACAGTGTCTTGTGTGTGCATTATTTTTCTTGCTCAGTTTCTGTTTTCACAAAAGTATTTTTAATAGGTGAAGGCTGCTTCAGTAACTGCTTCGATTTTTAAGAAGAAATCTATTAATAACTTGTTAAATTAGATTTACAAGTAGGAGAAGTAGTTCAACTTGTTGTAGTAGGGATTCTAGATCTAGATCTTGGAATTTTCACATGGTATCAGAGCATTGATTGTGAAAGAGGAATAGAAGATCCAACACTGAGTCGGAGGCCGAAGAGTTGCAAAAAGCAGCGATTCAAATCCCCAGAGGGATTGCGTAGTCTAGGCCAAGAGGGCTGAAATTTCCGGAAAGGTCTCTCTCTGAGTGAGTCGACAGAGAGGTAACAGTTCTAGATCAAAATTTTACCGTGGCAGAGGGAGCAACGTAGTTTTTGCAGGAAGATTTTGATTTTTCTGGGCGGAAAGTCGTCAGAAGAAGAAGCAACACAGTGAGGCAATTTTCTTCCTCAGGAAATTCCTAGCTGGGGAATTTCAGTTTTTCCAAGATCTGAGCAGCAGATCCATGCAACAGATCTATGAGCTCCAGAAGGAGTGCGTAAGCTTGTTTAGTGCTGCGTAGAGGGGGAAGAAGAGGAGTAGATTCAACATTTTTGACGACCATGGTAGCTCACGGGCTTACAGATCAGGACCGGTTGGAGGGAGCCTCCAACTACGTGATCGGGAAGGCAAAGATCACTTGTCTTCTCGATGATTACGATCTGAAGCTTTTCGTGGAGAGCACGATAGTTGTCCCAACAGATCCATATCCGTTGAAAAAGTACAACTCTGATATGGTGAAGGTGAAAAGGCTATTCTTGGATGGGGTCAAAGATCACATAGTGTCCCATATAGCCGGCAAAGATATTGCCAGGTAGATGTGGGAAGCCTTGGCCACGCTATATGAGGGATCTTTCGAGCAGCAGAAGATGTACTTGGAGCAACAATTGAGGATGGCGCAAATGTGGAAAGAGAAGCGTATTGTTTTGTTCTTGTTGAGACTTCAGGAGATTCATGACCAACTTGCAGTAGTGGGGTCTACCCCTTGTCCTACAACGATGGTGAGACTGGCATTGAATGTAGTCACTGATGATTGGCAGGGATTTGTCCAGAGTATTCTGGGCAGAGCAACCTTTCCAGGTTCAGAAGAGATGTGGGCTGCTCTTCAGCAAGAAGAGCTAAGGAGAGACTTGGTCAAGTGCAAACTTGATGGCAGCAGTGGTAGTGGATCGAAGGTGAAGCAAGAGGAGGAAGAAAATACAGCCCTTGCATCTGAAGGGCAACAGGAGCAGCGAAGACGTAAGAAAGACGTCTCGAAGATCAAGTGCTTCACGTGTGGTGAACTTGGTTACTACGCTTCCCAGTGTCCTTTGAAGCAAAAGGATAAGGACGAGAAGCATGATCTGAAGGCTGCGACCGCGAAGATCGATGAAGATGAGTACGCCATGAGTGCCTACGCATCTATAGGAGGGAGATGAGGCGACATTGAGCTGTAAGTTTGCAAGAACTTCAACTGGGCATGATCCTTGAGGAGTCCACCTCTCAGATTATAACCTTGCTACGGGTGCCCAAGATCAGCAGTAGCAGGTTGGAGGAGTTTTCAGTGGTGTAGAGGTGCCCAAGTCAGCGCAGAGTTAGAGGGACAACATGGCTCAAGGAGACAATGCAGTTGGTGGTGGGGCTTAGGTGAGAGCAAAGCTTTCCAAACATAAAAAGGGAGAGAGGCTCCTCATTTGGATCATTCGATTATGCATCTATGATATTTGTCTTTTGACATTGAGCACACTTTTGCTGTTGAGCAAAGTCTGCAAGTGTTGTTCAGCACACCGAGTGTTTCCGTGCGGAGATCCCAACATCAGCCCTGGGTGACTTCAAGTGCCTGCTCGAGTGAGGAGTTCTATCCTTGTTTTGCCGGAGAGAGTTGGAGCAGCCACAATTGGGATTGTTCACTTGTAGAGACTGCGCAGTCACCCTAGGGTCATTTATCTTAAATACGAAAAAGAAGTTTTTAACATTCCCCTACAAAAAGAAGAAAATAACGCTACAAGACGTTAACTTGAAGCCAAATTCAGTGACGCCTAAAGACACAAGAAATTTCAAAAGTAAATTTTCAAGAAGGTAAAAGGGTGATACAAAATATGAAAAAGAAATTGAAAAAATCAACACTAACAAGAATGAAGAAGTTGCTCGCCTTAAGGACCACAACAAAAAATTATTATCGCAAATTAAGAAGGACAAGAAGTCATTAGAAACAAGGTGCAACAACTTGTCGAAAAGGAATCGTTGAAACCATCAAATGTAGAAATTCAAGTTTATGAAAAGACATCAAATAACAATCCAGTTTGTAACACAAATCTAGAAAGCGACATAAACAAGATAAGGGAAACTCAAATCACTAGAATTCCCTATCGACATTCGAATCACGGGAGTAGATAACTCGATCAAGCTACGTATTCAAAACAGAATCAACAAGATGATATTCCGAAGAATACCAATGTCGGTGCAATCCACTTATGTGATAACAAGTCATCACAAGTTGCCAGTCATTATAAGATTCCACAGAAGATTGATTTAGAATGGTCTGATCCATTCTCAGTGCGACAATTTTGTTTGTCACTTAGAGGATCATATCAACTTGTATTGACAAGGATGACTGCCCCGAGATGAGAAGACATTTGTAGCAGGAAAAGAAATCAAGGCATTTCATCAAGAAGCTTTGAGGACAAAGCTTTTTGAGGAGGAAGGCAATGTAATGAATAAAATAATATAAATAATGATTAATTAGTTAATTAGTAATTAGGTTGAAAGGGCATGTCTGATGAGACATGACTTTTCATGAAGAGGCACCTGCCTAGGTATATAAGCAGACCTCATTTGTAACATTCAATCATCAGTCATTCCTCATACATTTTAATAATTTTATTTGTATCCTCATGGATATTTTTATATTCCAAGTTTTCTGGAGTATTTAACTTGAGAAGGAACTTTGTTCACTTCAATCTCCTAAACATAAGAGTACTTCCAAAAATAGTAACTCTCTCCAATCTGATGAAAACCTGTGTAATGTCTGTCTCTAAATCAGGATCATGTCACTGAACCAATCGTATACCTGAACTCCATGGGTACCACCCCTGGCTCAAGCAAAGCAATTTATGGAAATACCTCTGAATATCAGCCTAATAAAATATGCTGGCCCTTAACCCTCCAGATTTGCAAGGGGACAAACCTGGGGGTTAACAAGTCTAAACGCATTAAGAGGGTTTGGACAAGGATATATGGAGGGGGTGGCATCTCATGATCTTGATCTCAATTTCAAAAATGAGAAGGGGATTAAATGCCTCCTGCATCTACTCCCCCCCCTTATCTTCTTGCCTTGCGGGAGCCATTATTATTAGTACTGATTCTGTCAGATTATCTATATGCAAACTGTGGTGGATGTCTATGTTCTTAACTTCTTAATCCTTGTCTTTCTTTGGAAAGCTCACTAGGAACATGTTCCAGGGAAAATCTCCATGGGCCACTGCTGTTGTTGTTGCTGTGCGTTTGGAGAAATTGGAGGGTTGAAGGGGAACCTCTGGTGGTGTGAAGAAAACATAGCTGAGACTCAGTGCAATGTCACTTACTCAGCTCTAGCATGGGAAAAATGTGAAACTCTGTTTGAATAACCGAGAGCAGAAGCCAACAATGCACAAAACCGCTTCACTCTGGATGCTGGTAAGCACCTCCTTGCTCTATGAGCCTGGGAACAGGAATCTTGCTTTACCTTGTCTATGCTGCCGATGAAATTCGTGGAGCTCAATGCCTCTTTGTCTGCCATGATTTCCCTGCTGGTGCATGTTTCTAGCCATGTCAATCTCCCACTCAAGGACATACTCCCAGCCCCTCCCAACCACCCTGAGCAGACAACTGGCTGTCCAGAAGAGACTAGCACTGCCACAATGGTGGAACCAGTTGCTAGTGCCCACTTAGTTGCTTTGCCAAATAATACTACTTAAAAGGCAATATGTATATGCTACAGATGAAATTCGTGGAGCTCAATGCCTGTTTCTCTGGATTCTGGAATGATTTCCCTGCTGGTGCATTTCTTTAGCCATGCCAATCTCCCAGTCAAGGACATGCTTCCAGCCCCGCTCACCCACCCTGACCACTCTAGAAGAGACTAGCTCTGCCACAATGGTGGAATCAAGTACTTCAAAGCCAATACGTAGGAATATACACCTGCGAGCTTCTGAGCAGGTGGACTTGGCTCTGTATATACAGTGGTTTTGTAGATTTATTTTTGGTTTCTTCTGAATCTAGATATGAATATTTGTTGAATGTAATAAAAACTGTATGGTTTAGGCTGCAGCAAATTTTTATAATACAAATAACTGTTATTCAAAAAATTAAAAATGAGAAAAATTGCATATGTATTATAACTCATCGAAATGTTTTCATTGTGTAGTTTTCTTATTTATAAATGCTTTCTTTTGATGAGTTGCATTTGTGTTTGTGTACTAGGGGTGCCCAATACCTTGAATGTGATATCAAACTTCCCCTTTTTGATTATTGGTGTTGTTGGACTGATACTCTGCCTTTACGGAAATCATTTCAGTCTAAGGTATGGTTCATGTCATCTCCTATTGATTTCAATACATACCACCGTTTTCTTTCTAATATCTTAGATATATTTATTTGTTTTCTTGTATCATGCTTTCAGTTTCCAAGGAGAAGTGTGGGGTTGGGTATTCTTTTATATAGGAGTTACTGCAACTGCCTTTGGCTCTGCTTATTATCATCTCAAACCAGATGATGCACGACTTGTATGGGATCGTTTACCTGTAAGCATTTTCTTATTCCATTTGTTTTTCTTGATTTTTGCAGTAATATTTAAATCTTTTGTAACCCTGTTTATTATTGTTAATTTCTTTAAAGTTTAAACCCAGTTACAAATTTACTGTCTCAACAAATAATCACAGATCTGAAAGAAACAGTTCTTTCTAATCTGGTTTGTAATTATAAATTTTCTGGGTTTTTAATGAAATAAACAGCAGAAGCAAAAATATTCGAAACCAATCACATGCAATCACATTCAACAGAGAATAACACAGATATACCTTGGAAACTCCAGTGTGGGGAAAACCAGCAAACGTTGGGTTTCTTATTTAGCTTTAGGGGAAATATTTTTTGTAGCAGACTTACAAGAATTTGCTCTGGAAAATACACAACAAAAGATCTTGGCCTCCTCTCTTACTTGACCCTTGTTCGACCCAAACAGTGGCTCAGTAGAAGAACTTTTGCGCACTAGGAAAGCTTGGCCTCACAGCCCAAGAGAAAACTTGGCTTACTTGCTCTAAGAAACTTGGCCTCTCTGCTGATCTTGCTTGCCCTAATTGCACTTTAGTTGGCTCAATCTAGCCTTTTCTCGCTCTCATTGCCAAATACTGCGCTCCACTAAATTCAAACTCTTGCCAATCAAAATTGTCTCTCTCCTTTGGCTCGAACTTCCTATTAAAAAGATAAAACCATAATCTCAAGCGAAATCCCTAATCTCAATAGTTGAGATTAGATCTCGACTCCTTGAGATCAACAACTATGACTTAATCTGATGTTGGCTTCGCCTTTTTAGTAAAAAGGTAACCAACAATTAAATTAAATTGCTCTCTAAAGTCTCGACTTAAGAAATTCATTAGTTATCTGCCGTAGAAAATAATTAAGGTGACTCGTTGCATGTCATGACACCCGATTCATGCAGAATCACCTTCCAAGCCACAATCTTCTCACTCCCTCTTAGTGAGGAAGGTGTTTTGCGCAACAACCAACTTATCTCTGAAGAATACATATTTTCTCTTTATCAAGACCTTTGTTAGGATGTCTGCTACTTGCTCGTTTGTGGGAATGTATTGTAGCTTTACTGTCCCCTTTTGCACACAATCTATGATGAAGTGATACTTGACCTCAATATGCATTGACTTGTCATGGAATACTGAATTCTCAGAGAGTTTATTACATCTCTTATTATCACAATGAATGATAGTCGGATTCAACTCCTAATCAAAAAGCCCAACAAGGAGTTTTCGAAGAAAATAGCCTTGCATGCTGCCATATTGGAAGCCATATACTTGACATCCGTAGAATTCAGTGTAACTAACCTTTGTTTCTTGCTGTACCAAGAGATTGCTCTTGATCCCAGACTGAAACTGCACCCCAAAGTGCTCTTCTTGTTAGCTGTACTGCTTGCCCAATCTGCATTGGTGCACCCCTCCAACTTCACTCGATCCTGCTGAGTGTATCTCAACCCATACTCAACTATTCCTAAGAGATATCTCAAAACATGCTTTGCAACTACCTAGTGCACTCACTTAGGCTCTACCAAAAACTGATTGTGTCCACTGCAAAACAAATGTCTAGCTTGATGTTGACCAGATACATGAGAGAGCCAATCAATTGTCTATGCAAGGTAGGGTCCACTTCCTTTGATCTAGGATTCTAGAAGTATCGTTATTCTTCCAGTGGGTCACAAGTGGCGTAGCCATGGGTCTACAGTCCACCATCTTGAAATGCTTCAAGATTTGAATTGTGTATTTCTCTTGTACAAGGAAAATCTCTCTCTCTCTCTTTTTGCCACACCCTCAACCCCAAAATGTAGTGTATTAGCCCCAAATCCTTCATCTTGAACTCTTCTGCAAGATATAGCTTGTAGCGTGGTATGAGCTTCACAAACTCTTTGAGAAACAAGTCATCAAAATACAACACCAATATGAGAGGCTTACCCTTCACCTGAATGAAGTACAGGTTCGAGTTTTCCGCACACTTAGTGAAGCCCACATTTTGCAAATCACTGTCAATTCGCTCATACCATGCCATGGGAGTCTATTTGGGCCCATACAATGCTCTCCCCAACCTGCATACATGGGATCCTTCCCATGCACCTCGAAGCCCTCTGACTGCTTTATGTAGATCGCTTCTTGAATAGTGTTGTTGAGGAAGGTCATCTTCACACCCAGCTGGTGAATCCTCCAACCCGTCTGCACTGCTATATAGAAATGATAGCCTTGATGGATAAGTATCTGGGTACTGGAGCAAAGGTCTTGTCATAATCAATCGCTTCCTTCTATGAAAAACAATTAGCCACAATGTAGGCTTTGAACTTCTCCATGCTGCCATCCGCAAGATGCTTGATCTTGTACACCCATCTGGAGCCAACCACCGACTTTCCTACTGGCCTTGGCACAACCTCCCATATGTTGTTCTTCATAATGGAAGAGCACTCGTCCACCATGGCATCCATCCACACCTAATGCTTGGATGCCACCTGAAAGTTGGTAGGTTCAACTTTGATTAGTTCACTCATCAACGCCATATACCCAGAATAACGTTGAGAAGCCTTGCTCTGTTTGTCTAAATATCTTAGAGTACCAACATACTATTGGGCCTCTCTCGAAGTACGCTCTACCCACTTAGCCCTCTTCCTCCCTGTACTTGTAGTTTGAACTTGAAGCTGGGTGTGAGGAATCCCCTATTCCTCAGCCCGATCTCTCTACTTGACTTGCTCACTCTGCTCACTAACCTGCGAAACTATAGTCTGAGGAATTTGCACCAACTCAACCTTTGGTTTTGTTGAAGATTGTAACTAGGTTAGTGAGTCATTACAGATTTAAATTGACCCATACTGGGCTTTTGAATCATGTAATTAGGTCAAATATTGAGTCAAATATGATTTATGGAGCTTCCACATCAAGTTGGCCTCAAGTCCAACAATTTGAGCCCATTAGAAGGCTATAAATACTGGGAGATCGAATTCATTTGGGGATATCTCTCTCACACACAAAAATTAGGTATCTGCTACTGCAAGGGAAAAAGCAAGTTTGGACAAGTTAAAGGATTGAAGGAAAATCAAAATTTTGGTGTATCTCTCTCTCTCTCACATGCCCTAGATTGGAAGATGTTAAAATTTGGGTACTAGAGGACAAGTGGTTCCCTAAGGCTTTGATATTTGGCCTAGGGAATAGTGTCCAAATGTATTTAACTTTTTCTCCTAAAGTGACTTTATAAGTGGTAAAGTCAAATCTAATTTAAAAGTGATAAAGTTACTAAATGTAATTTTAAAGTGATTTTACTAAAATCAATGTGAAATTAGAAAGTGAAAAAGTGACCATGGAAATAAAAGGCTAAGTGGGTCTTTATTAAAGTGAGGTGAATTAAAAAATAGAAAGTGAGAATTAAATGCACATTTAATCTTAGCCCTAGATCTAAATCTATCTCAGCCATTGGATTTAGGGATTCCCCAAAAGTCACTTAGGGTTAGGTTAAAGGAGGAAAAGAAGGGAAAAGGTCATTCATTATTTCATGAGCAGATTGAGAGAGGAGGAGAAGAGAGAAAGAAGAATTTTTGAGCAGAGGGAGAGCAGCAAGGACACTCAACAAATCCATATAGCAACTTGACACACTTCCCAAGGCAGTATTTTCAGACAACAGCATTTACTTGGCATGTATACCAAGGCAGAATTTGTACAACATTATTTGCACGCATTTCAAGGCAAGTTACAATGTTGAAATTGAGGAGAATATTCAACAGTCAAAGGCACGATTTTCGAGGCTATTTTTAGGGCACGAAAATCGAGAAGGGCACTGTTGTATGTGTCCGTACAATTTTGTACAACCAGATTCAGGCACGCATGTCAACGTAGCAGGTACAACAATTAACGCTGCATTTATTATTGTAAATTTCTATTTGTTGTTGGCACAATTTTTAAGGTGGAAAGTTGGCATGGAAATCGAGATAAGTGGGTTATTGTGTTTGTTGTAATTTTTACTGTGTTTTTTCAGTTCTTTGTAAAAGCATTTTCCAGAAATAAAGAAAAGCTCTCGAATTGGTTTTCCCCAAGAGTTGTAGGGAGTTTTTCTAGGGTCCTATTGACCAAAAATTAGCGTGTCATTCTCTGTGTGTGGCCGAAACATTTTTTGTGTTTTATTTATGCAATTTCCAGCACTATGAAATTTCCAGAATTTGTGTTTTCAGAAATATTTATCATTTCCAGCTTGTTGAATGTATGATTATGGGTTGGGCATTTAACTATATGGGAGTGATAAGGAGAAACTGATAACCGGGGTTGGGTCTAAAATTTCTACATGGTATCAGAACTTGGGTGGCTGGAAAGTGTAGTTTGGAACAACAAGTGAAAAATTACAGCAAGCTATTTTTACACAGAAAACTAAACCTTTACTACAGATTTGAAAACTTCAGTTTGTTAGGACAGTAAGCATGTCTTTGGGCTTGAGGGTGGAGGATAAGTTGGATGGGCAAAGCAACTATAGTGCATGGAGGGAGAGAATCCAGAACATTTTCGAGGAGGAAGAAGTCTGGGGCATAATGGTACATCCCACACAACACCCAATAGCAGTGCCTGCTGACACTATTCAGTTGGTTGATTTTAATAAGAAAAATGCCAAGGGAAAATGACTGATTCTGGATGGTGTTAAAGACCATGTCATTTCTCGTGTGAGAGGAAAGACATATGCACATGAGATGTGGACAACCTTGACCAATCTTTACCAAAGCACACATGAAAATAAGAAAATGGTCCTAAGGGAGAAGCTGGAGGCCATTAAAATGGCTAAGATTGATGGTGTTACAACATATCTCACAAAGACCACTTCTGTGAGAGATGAGTTGGCTGCTGTTGGAGAGATCATTCCATCCACGAAGTTGGTGCGGATTACATTGAATGGTCTTCCCAAGACTTGGGAGAGTTTTGTGGATGGGATTGTTGCATGGGAGAACCTTCTCAACTGGGAGAGGTTGTGGGATGATTGCATTCAGAATGAAATCAGAAAGAACCATCTTGGGGCAGCCAAGCAGGTAGAGGAGGACGACAATGTAGCATTGTTAGCAAGGGGGAAGAAGGGCAAAGGAAAGAAGCAAGCTTCCACAAGTGGTAGTGGGGGCAAAGGCAAAGATAAAGGTAAACATGTGAACAAGGAGAAGGACTTTTCCAAAGTCAAGTGTTGGAATTCTTAAAAGTTGGGACACTATGTAGTTGTGTGTCCAGAGAAGAAGAAGAGGGGAAAGGACAAGACCATGGCAGCATCAACGAGAGATTTGACCGAGAGTTTGGGTTTATAGCTTGTGAGTCCACTAGTGCAGGATCACTTGCCACACAAGTTGAGAGGGAGTGTGCACTTCCCTCCACGAGCAGAGCATCTTCAGGTATTTGGTATGTTGACAGTGGGGCTTCCCATCATATGACAGGAGTCCGTGAGTACTTCTCGGAGCTTTCAGAGAGTGGCATTGATATAGAGGTAGTACTCGGAGACGATAGCATTGTTAGAGCAGTCGGTGTGGGGACATTGACATTTGATAGGGAACCCAAACCTCCCTTGAAAGTGTCTGATGTTCTTTATGTGCCAGGGATGAAGAAGAACCTTATATCCGTCTCAGCATTGGAGGACAGAGGATATGAGGTATTGTTCAGGAGAGGACAGGTGCTTATATATCCCAGGGGCCCTTCGGCTGATTCAGCTAGAGTGATTGGTGTACGCCATGCCAAGGTGTACAAGTTTTCATTTCAGCCCCTTATGGCATTGAGTAGTAGTACCGGCAGTAGAGCTAGCAGTTCAGAGCTGTGCGAGATTTGACACCGCAGGATGGGGCACATGTATCATGGGGCCTTGAGGACATTGCGAGAGATCACTACAGGTGTGCCAAATTTCAGTTCTGATCACATTGATACATGTAGAGGATGTGTTATGGGGAAGTTTGCCAAATCCCCTTTTCGCAGCAGTGACAACAGATCAACAGTGATTCTTAATTTGATTCATACCGATGTGAGCAGTCGGATGTCTCATGTATCCTTGAGTGGATATGAGTACTATGTTTTATTCATTGATGACCACTCTAGGAAGACCTGGTTTTATTTCTTGAAGACCAAGAGCGAGGTCTTCAAGCGATTTCAGGAGTTTAGAGCTCTTGTGGAGACTCAGACAGGTCGGAAGATCAAGTCCCTCAGGTCGGACAATGGAGGGGAGTATACCCTTGGTGACTTTGTCGATTATTGTGCGGAGGCAGGCATCAGGAGGGAGTTCACAGTTCCTTACAACCCCACAACAGAATGGGGTTGCAGAGAGGAAGAACAAATCCATCGTTGGGGCTGCCAAAGCCATGCTACATGATTAGGGGTTACCATTGTTTTTGTGGGCAGAGGCCTGCAACACTGTTGTGTGTTTGCAGAACAGGAGTCCACATCGTGCCTTGTGGCATGTCATTCTAGAGGAGAATTTTTCTGGGAAGAAGCTTGATGTTGGTCATTTTCGTATCTTTGGGTGTATTGCATACTCCTATATTCCCAAGGAGAAAAGGACCAAGCTAGAGCCCACTGCAGAGAAGGGCATCTTTGTGGGCTACAGTGAGACTTCGAAAGCCTTTCGGATTTATATTCCTGCACGGAGGAGAGTTGTTGTTAGGCGGGATGTGAAGTTCGAGGAGGATAGGGCTTTTAGGAGGTCACGAGAATTAGAGTATCTGGATTCACCAGACCCTCAGGAGCAGCTGAGCCAGTCACAAGGATCCAGTGGACAGGGATCAGGAGGTACATCGATTACGGTTTCAGGTCCATCAGTGAGCAGTGGCTCAGAGAGTCAGATGGGTGGTGCTTTGGGCAGCATGCAAAGCGGTCCGCAGAGCAGTTCACAGGGTAGCCCATTGATGGACAGTTCACACGGTACTTCAGCATCCACAGGCACAGGTTCATGCATGAGGTCGGTTGGTAGGACTTCAGGAGTTCAGCTTTCTGAGGAGGATGAGGATTCTTTCAGTCTGGTAGGAGAAGTGTGCTCAGGGAAGAGGAAGCCCAAGTGGCTTCAGGACACCTTGAGAGAGGCCACATCTGTTGCTAGGCCGAAGAGATAGGTTAGAGAGAGCAGACCACCTGAGTGGTTCTGTAGCTATATGGCATTAGTTGCTAGCATCGTTGACTCCGAGCCTTGTAGCTATGAGGAGGCAGCTAGCCAGCAGGTCTGGAGAGAGGCCATGTAGGAGGAGTATTCTTCTATAATGAAGAATGATGTTTGGGAGGTGGTGCCGAGGCTTGAAGGGAAATCCGTGGTTACTTCCAGATGGATTTACAAGATAAAGCATGCTGCAGATGGCAGCATCGAGAAGTTCAAGGCTCGATTTGTGGCTAGAGGGTTCTCCCAAGTAGAGGGAGTAGACTATGAGGAGACCTCGCTCTCGTGGCTCGATATAATTCCATTCGCTCCATTCTATCGATAACAACAAAGATAGGTTGGAATATCCACCAGATGGATGTGAAGACCACATTTCGCAATGGCTTCATACAGGAGGAGGTGTACATTGAGCAGCCGCAGGGCTTTGAGGTGCATGGGAAGGAGTCCCATGTATGCAGACTGAAGAAGGCACTCTATGGCCTGAAGCAAGCTCCTAGAGCTTGGTACTCCAGGATTGATATGTACTTGTAGGAGATGGGTTTCACAAAGAGTGATGCAGATCCAAACCTATACTTTATTGTGGTAGGTGAGGAGCCTCTCATTCTGGTGCTGTATGTGGATTACTTGGTCGTTACGGGTGCAGAGAGACTCATAGAGGGCTGCAAGAGAGATCTTGCTTCAGAGTTCGAGATGAAGGACATTGGCTTGATGCATTACTTTTTGGGATTGGAGGTGTGGCAGGAGGAGGGGCATTTCTTCTTGGGGCAGGGGAAGTATATTGTGGACATTCTTAGCAGATTTCACATGGAGGATTGCAAACCTATGTCGACGCCTATGATCACTAACTGGAAGAAGCTTCACGCTTCTGATTCTGAGTTGGTGGATCCTACATTGTATAGACAGCTGATTGGTTCCTTGATGTATTTGGTCAACACTCGACCAGATATATGTTTTGCAGTCAACACGATGAGCCAGTTCATGTGTGAGCCTAGGAGAGTGCACTGGGTTGTTGCAAAACACATTTTACGTTACTTGTAGGGGACAGTGGATTATGGTCTGGATTATAGACAGGTAGATGGATTGAGATTGGCAGGGTACGCTAATTTTGATTGTGCAGGTTGTGCTTCTGATAGGAAGAGCACTTCAGGATGTTGTTTTGGGTTGGGTTGGGTTCGGTAGTTGTGTCGTGGTTCAGTTGGAAGCAACAGTCAGTTGCATTGAGTTCAGTGGAAGCAGAGTACATGGTGGCTAGTTTGGCTAGTTGTGAGGCCATATGGCTTCGTAAGATGTTGTTTAGATTATTTGGTAAAGTTGAGACCTTGTTTGGCTTATTGGGATCAAATATCATTTCATCAGAGACTATGTTCAGAAGGGAGCTGTGAAGCTTGAGTATATTCCCACAAATGAGCAGGTAGCGGACATATTCACCAAAGCCTTACCATGGGGCAAGCATGTCTACTTCAGAGACAAGATGGGGGTGGTGAGGAACACTTTCCTCGTTAAGAGGGAGTGTTAAAACTTGGGTACCAGAGGACAAGTGGTTCCCTAAGGCTTTGATCTTTGGCCTAGGGAAAGTGTCCAAATGTATTTAACTTTTTCTCCTAAAGTGACTTTATAAGTGGTAAAGTCAAATTTAATTTAAAAGTGACTTTATAAGTGATAAAGTTACAAAGTCTAATTTTAAAGCGACTTTATTAAAGTCAATGTGAAATTAGAAAGTGAAAAAATGACTATGGAAATAAAAGGCTAAGTGGGTCTTTATTAAAGTGGGGTGAATTAAAAAATAGAAAGTGAGAATTAAATGCACATTTAATCTCAGCCCTAGATCTAAAGCTATTTCAGCCATTGAATTTAGGGATTCCCCAAAAGTCACTTAGGGTTAGGTTAAAGGAGGAAAAGAAGAGAAAATGTCATTCATTCTTTCATGAGCAGATTGAGAGAGGAGAAGAGAGCAAGAAAAATTTCTGAGCAGAGGGAGAGCAGCAAGGACACTCAACAAATCCATACAACAACTTGGCACACTTCCCAAGGCAATATTTTCGGACAACAACATTTACTTGGCACGTATACCGAGGCAGAATCCGTACAACACTGTTTGCATGCATTTGAAAGCAAGGTACAACACTGAAATCGAAGAGAATATTCAACAGTCAGATTCGAGGCTGTTTTCAAGGCACGAAAATCGAGAAGGGGACTGTTGTACGTGTTTGTACAGTTTTGTATAGCCAGATTCAGGCACACATTTCAAGCTAGCAAGTACAAAAATTAATGTTACATTTATTACTGTAAATTTTTGTTTTTTGTTGACACAATTTTCAAGGTGGAAAGTTGACACAAAAATTGAGATAAGTGAGTTATTGTGTTTGCTGTAATTTTTACTATGTTTTTTTTAGTTCTCTGTAAAAGCATTTTCCAGAAATAAAGAAGAGCTCTCGAACTGGTTTTCTCCAAGAGTTGTAGGGGGTTTTTCCTGGGTCATATTGACCAAAAATAACGTGTCATTTTCTGTGTGTGGCTGAAATATTTTGTGTGTTTTATTTCTACAATTTCCAGCATTGTGATATTTCCAAAATTTGTGTTTTCAGAAATATGGATCATTTCCAGCTTGTTGAATGTATGATTATGGGAATGAGCATTTAACTATATGGGAGTGATAAGGAGAAACTGATAACCGGGGTTGGGTCTAAAATTTGTACAGATAATCGAAGTCCTTCAATTTTTTACTGCTGCCAGTTGTTGCTGGCAAGAAAAGAGTAGGTCGAAGTTGATTTTGTTGGGTGCTGCTGCCTTGAGTAGTTGTATTGGGTCAAAATCGAACTCCTAGAAGCAAGATCAAAGTCTTTCCTCCAAGATCTAAGTTCCAGAAGCAAGGTCGAAGGATGTGCTGCATAGTGCTGTTACTGCCAGATTGAGGCAGGATCAAAAGGAAGGCTGACTTGGTGTGGAGGAAGTCCGAGTCAAGGTCTAGAGTCTCAAGAATACTATTGAAGGAAGAATTACTGACTAGGTTTTACCATAGAGTGGGGTTTTGCCCTGGCTGTTGGCCTATATCTGGTGTCCTTGATCTATGTACTTTTGCTTTGATATTTGTTTGATGAACTAATAAGAAGAAGACAAGAAGAACATAATAAGAATTAAAGAACATCACAAGTAAATAATCAGGAACACGAGAATCTTTCTGCCTTTCTGATTCTTTAACATGGTTTGAGAGCTTTGGTGAAGAAAGAAGGAAAAGGCAGTCTTAAGGAATTGATCAAGGAGACATAAGAAGTTCATTAGAGGAAACTCTTTAAGAAAATAAGTTTTCACTACCTACAAGGAAGATGTCTAACACTATCAAGGGAGAGAACAAGCTTGAAGGAGCTGCAAACTATAGATCTTGGAAAAATAAGATTGACCTCATCCTTGAAAAGAACAAAGTCTTAGATTTGGTAAAGGGAAAAGTGAAGAAACCCACAGAAGATTCAAGTGATGCAGATAAGTTGAAATTTAGAGAATTCGAATTGTGGCTATGACTTTGATGGTTGAAGGCATAAAGGACAATCTTGTCCCTTTCATAGCAAACATTGATCGTGCCTAGGAAATGTATGAAGCCTTGTCAAAACTATTTACAATCAAGAACATTGTAAAAGTGGCAAACTTGAAAAATGAACTAAGGACTACTAAGATGACCAAGGAGGATACTATAACCACTTTCTTTGTGAACATAGCAAGAATAAGAGATGACCTTCTTGCCATTGATGAAATGGTGACAGATAAAGAACTTGTGATCACAACCCTACTAGGGCTGCCACCTACTTGGAGTGCATTTGCTTTAGGTCGCAACAATTGGAAAGAAGCTCCCACCTTTAAGGAACTATGGACACCTGCAGTCAAGAAGAGTTAAGAATCTCATTAGTAGCCAACAATGAAGAAGTCTCAAATGCTTATGTTGCTCATCACAATGGAAACTTCAAGAAGAAAGGGCCAAGAAGGAAGGTTGATATATCCAAGATTGAATGCTATCATTGCCATAAAATGGGGCACTATAGAAGTGAGTGTCTTGACAATCATAGAAACAAGAAAAGAGATAGAGATCATGCAAATGTGGCTGAACAAGTTTCCTCCCCCAAGAGAGCGAAACCCAAAGAGAATGACATAAGGGACTTACATTACTAAGCCCCTTGTTCCTCACTTTACATCAATTGTGAGTGTCTTGACAATCATAGAAACAAGAAAAGAGATAGAGATCATGCAAATGTGGCTGAACAAGTTTCCTCCCCCAAGAGAGCGAAGCCCAAAGAGAATGACATAAGGGACTTACATTACTAAGCCCCTTGTTCCTCACTTTACATCAATGTTCCACGGGGAGCATCCCCTAGGGTGGGGGATGCGCTTCCCCGCTCCCCCATGCTCCCGAGATGGGGAAACTCCTGGGGAAACTTTCCCTACGTCCCCTTTTTTGGAAAACTTGGGGAAACTTTAGGGGGGCGTTTTTCTGGTGACGAAATGTGTCTCTCTTGTGGGGGGGACGCGTCCCCCGAATTTTTTCGCTAATAATTATTAAAAATAACAGTTTTTGTATTTCATTGCTTTCTATGTTTATTTTTAGTTCAGTTTTCTATGGCTGTTTTAGACTTCAAATGTCATTGTCATACGATGAATTTAATTTTTGATGTGCATTGAGTAGTTTCAATTGTCAAATGATGAATTTAATTTAGATGTACCTTGCATAATATTAATGCCCATTGCCAAATGATGAATTTAGATGGAACATTGCATAATATCAAATGATAGATTCAATTTAGTAATTTATTTTTAGATTTACATTGATGTTGCAGAAATGTCAAATGATAATTTTACTTCACAATAGTCTAGTACGAAATGATGATCATATTTAGATGTGCATTTCATAATTAATAAGATTTACTATCTACTAATTTAGTTGTTAACATATTGTTGGGATTTTTTTAATTATATTAAATTTTTAATAATTTTATAATTTTTATGGCTCTGACATCCCCCCGTTTCCCCGAAATTTCCTTAAATTTTGAGGTTGCTTATATACGTCCCCCTTGTGCGTATCCCCGCTCCCGCGTTTACCTGTCCCGAAAACTCAGTGGAACATTGCTTTACATATTTCATTTGTATATTTTATATTTAGTTATAGGTTTAACATCTTTTTGGAAAGACATTTTCCCGTTTTATAAGTTTTTAGGTACCCCTCAAAGCTTTGGAGGGAGCCCACAACAACTCCTCAAGATAAGTATCTCATTTCCTTTCAATTTGGTTTCATATACTTATTTAAAGTTTTGATTATATTGAATACTAATCACCTTTCTACCTCTATTTCTTTGTCTAGGAATTAACCTTCTGAATGCTCAAGAATCATGGGAATTAACTTGCTAAATGCTCAATTGAAACAAGTTTCCCTTCTTGACCCCTATCATTTTTGGTGTCTTGGGGTTCTTAGGCCGAGTATACACTTTATCCTTGTTAAGGTCACAATGTAACCCCTGTCCTCCAAGGTAGCAACTAAGATCAGGTTCTTTGTCATACTCGAAACACACAACACATCCTCCACCAACAAGGGTTTGTTGGACTTTCTTTGAAACTTTACCATGCCAATACCGGTTGGATGGTACTTGGCATTGTCTCCAAGCTCTATATAGAAATCCAACTCTTTCTCTTTCAGATAGGTGAAGTGCTCTTTGAATCCTATCATGTGGCAAGAAGTCCCACTGTCAATGTACCACACGCTGGTGGCAACTGAGCTTGAGAGACATGCAACGAGCGAAAACTCATTCTTGAACTGTCTTGCAAACTTGCCCACCTCTACGGTAGAAAAAAATTGCTTCTTCTGCTTGCCCTTGTTCTTATTAGGGCACTGGCTGCGTAGTGACGTAGTTGATGGCATGCAAAGCATTTAACCTTGCTTGGATATTTTTTCTTCCTACTCTTGGAAGAGGACCCCTTGCTTGGCCCTTTCTTGGCCTTCTTCTTACCCTTGCCAGAGCAAGGTTCTCATCTTCTTTGTGTTGAGAATTTGGAGGGGTTATAAATTCTCTTCTTGATAATTACTTGTGAGCTTGTTTGCTTATGTATTCTTCTTAGTTAATCTTTCATCAAGTCAATTACCAAAATGTACAAGACACAATTGTTTTAAGCAGAAGTAATACTTGTATTGTAGGAAGGTAAATCACAGATTTACCTTCCTTTCATTACATTTCAGAATTCATCACAACCCTTGCGATATCTGCACTGCAACCTTGTAAATATCCGCACTATATTCTTCTCAAACTAGCTTCATCAATCCGCAGTCTATGTCTTCTTGTCCTTTCCACAATTTGTACCCTTTACTTCAGATTGGTCCGCATTCTTAAACCAATTATAGTTCTTGTCTTAAGTCTGCACTAAATCCACAGACTGTCTTATGGATGACTGAAATTTCTTGTCTTGATTGAACCGTAGATCAGCTTATATATAGGAGTATACTTTCTGATTATGGGCCGACTCATCAATCTGACTTTGGGCCGACTTGTCCATAGTTTTAAGGCCGACATGAAAAGCTTTTTCATGAGGTATTTATTCACGTAGATTCTAGCATTGATTAGAGAGATGTCTTCACTGTATTTGGAGCTTAACTTCCAACGCTTTTTGATCTTGTCTTCCAGCTTGTTTGAAGGCTGTTTTGTGAGCTTCTTTACAAGGTCTTGCAGCATATCCATCTTGAATTGGATCCTTTCATGATTTTAACATTTTATACTTTTGTCTCCTTTTCATAATTACATAGTCAACATGAAGACCGACCTAGTTACATTTTATAACACTTTGAACCTCTTCTTTGATCTCCTCTTTGACCACTTTCTTGGATCTCCTCTTGGACGAAATCATCCCAAAGATTTGCCCAGTCGGGTTGGTGATCCTGGTCCATAATACACTTGAATCTTGACAATGACCTCCTAATGCTTCGAAAAGCCATTTAAGGCTATACAGACTAGCTCCTACTAAACAATCGTCTCTCCAAAAACAACCAATTCGTCAGCTTGGATAAGTACGATGTCACGCTCTCGCACTTAGACATTCTTGTGCCATGCAACTTGTCCTTGAGCATCATCTTTCGACTTTGGTAGTCGCTTTCATATAGCTTCATGAGTTCATCCCACATCTTATTTGCAATATTCTTCTTTGATAGATGGGGTATGAGATGATCTTTGACTGCATTAAGAATACTCCTCTGTGCCTTGGTCTCTCTGACCTAATGCAAATCTAGGGCAATGGAATCATTTGCTGGTGGAACCACTTTTGTACTTGCGTAGGCCCACAACCTATTCCCTTTGAGAACAAAGGTGATTCAAACCTTCCATTGCAAGTAGTTCGAAGAACCCTCTAGCTTGTCCTCCTATTGCACATCGATTGCCATTGTAGAATAAAACCTTCGAAGAGATTGAAAATTGAAATTTGATTTTTTTTTTTTTTTTTTGGCTTTAAAACCTGTGTCAAATGTCTTTGGCTTCGTATTCAAAGTTTAGAGCTCTGATACCATGTTAGTTTTTTTAAACCCATTTACAAATTTACTATCTCAACAAATAATCACATATCTGAAATAAAAATTACTTTTTAATATGATTTGTAACAATAAATATTCTAGGTTTTTAATCAAATAAACAACAAAATAAAAATTACTCGAAACCAATCACATGCAATCACATGCTACAAAGAATAACACAAATATACCCTGGAAATCCCAGTGTGGGAAAACCAACAAACATTGGGTTTCTTGTTTAGCTTCATGAGAAATATTTTTTACAACAGTCTCACAAGAATTTTCTCTGGCAAATACACAACAAAAGATCTTGGCCTTCTCTCTCACTTGACCCTTGTTTGACCCACACGTATGGCCCAACAAAAGAACTCAACTTACTTGCTCTGAGAAACTGTCTCTCTGCCAATCTTGCTCGCCTTGATCTTGCTCAAGCTGGCTCGATCTAGCCTTTTCTTGCTCTCACTGCCAAATACTGCACTCCATTGAATCCCAACTCGTGCGAATCAAAATTGTTTCTCTCCTTTGGCTTGAACCTCCTATTAAAAAGATCAAACCCTAATCTCAAGCGATATCCCTAATTTTAACGGTTGACATTAGATCTCAACTCATTGAGATCAACGACTACGACTTAATCTGTCGTTGACTTTGCCTTTTTAGTAAAAAGGTAACCGACAATTAAATTAAATTGCCATCTAAAGTCTTGACTTAGGAAATTCATTAATTAACTACCATAGGAGATAATTAAGGTGACTCACTACATGTAATGGCACCTGATCCATGCAGAATCACCGTCAAGCTACAATCTCAACACTTATATCATTTGTGTTTCCTGATTTTTGCCTCATATACTTTTATAAAGTTATATATATTAGTTAGTAAGTCTTTTATAAGTTGTAAAGAAAAATGAGTTTACACTTGATTTTTTTCTTTTGGTCATCATGAGTGATTTATTACAAATTGTAATATTCCTTTTTTTGGTGTCACTTGCAACAGGGTTAGGTTGGACTTCCAGAGTTAGGCGCAGATAGGTCACAGGTACAGGTTGGTGTAATCAGTGGGCTCAAGGGCTTTTTGGAGGAGTTTTGAGGAGTTTCTATGAGGTCAGGTGGCATTCGCTTGATGTATTCCGTCATCTGAGCAGCTTGCATTTCGTTCCGGTGCATTCCGACAACTTTCGGAAAATTGAGTTATTTTTGGGCTTAACTCAGTTAATTACGCTCAAGGTGTCATTCCGGGAGGAATACAAGATAGAACACCTTAGTGTAATAGTTCATTGGAACGGAGATGAGGATACCTACATGATGGGACGGTTGGACATGAGTTTCAGTGACCGGAGGAGACGTGGTAGCCGATTTACTCTTTTCTGCATTAAAAAGGAATATTTTAATAAGATTGTTGGTGAGGTAAATCCCCTCTACGGACAGAGGCAATCCCACTAGCCCTAGAGTGGGTCTGGCCACAAACAAGACATGCTATAATACTGATTCCTAGTTAACGAATGGACGAAGATTCGATAGATGACTTACCGGAAATCCTACGCTGTTGTTGTCGTCGAAAAGAGTGCCTCGATTCTCGCTCTTGGTTTGACAGATCACGATTCGCTTCGCTTTCATGCTCGGACACCTGCACACAAGAAAACAACGACAATATACAACATACTAATTCACATTCGTAACTATCAGTCAGTCGAAGAGGACTAAATCAATTGCATTACATAAACGACATAACACAACGATGGAACCAACACCATAGTCGAGTATATTAATAAATGGAAGGAAGAGTACAACCAAGCTCTAATGTTGCGATCTCCTCCAGTAGGGTTCAAGAGGAGCACGTCTTACAAAGGCTCGTTGAGAATTCGGACGAGACTCTCTCTATGGAATTCTCCTTGGTTCTACCTTCTCAATGGCAATTACTCAGCTATAGTCTTCTTCTCCAAGTTCAGCTCCTTGGATATCTGTTCAGCTAGCTTTCATAAAGGGAGAAGGCCTGTTTATATAGAGGGAGAGGGAGAGGCTAGGATCCCTATAATCATGGAAGGGAGTCCTATCTTCAAGGAGTGTTCCATGGGAGGTAAAAACCACTACCTAAAGGGAGAGATCCGTGGCTCATCAACTTAACCACTTCTAATGAGTCATCCCTGAGGTAGTTAAAAGGAAACTTTCGCCTCTATTTGTTAAAAAAACATTCCTAAAATAGCTAGCGTGGGCAATACACTAAGACAGAGCACCAGGTGGTGCGGGCTCTAGTGCAAATCTTTCACATCAGCGCGAGGGATGAACTGGCTATCCGCGCGAAAGCCAAAACATAGGTTTTTGTGTGTTTTTTTGAGGAAATGTTCAACATGAGAAATGATGTCCTTATGCTGAAGGATGCAAAGAGGGTGTTTGCAGAGTATGAGACTGTTCACAGGTCATGGGAATGATCCTCCAATATGCGGGGCGAGGGATTGCAGGGACGGTGACAAAATGCTGTGCAATAGATGCCCCCTAAAGCATGAGGTCCGAGAGAGAGGGAGGGGTGAGATGCTTTATGAGAACACGTTCGACCCAAACACTGCTGTTGGAAGACCTGCAAGTACAAATACAACTGATATCTCTGATACATGATACGTGGTATGGGTGCAACCATCTATAATAGAGCACATGAAAGTGAGACTCGAGGTATGGACGCAGCCATTCAGTGATAAGGATCAACAAATAGACTCAACTATGGTCGCAAGCATCCAATCAAAGAGTCATGTAATAAGTCATAGTAATCCACAAAGAACCCGCAGCGTGGATTTCATCAGACAAAACCCAAGGTCTTGCGCTCCATCCCGACCCGAACTAGGTACAAGTTTGAGCATGCGAATAGATGAGTTGAAGTCGAACATGTAGGAACATCGTCTAATTACCAGCCAATAATGAGAGTTGTTAACAGACGCGAGAAAAACCACCAATAATGACAATGGTTCTCAAGGTACTAGAGGTACAATCCACGAAATGTGAACAGTGATCTGGCGTCGAACACCCGTAGAATCATTTGATCGAAGGCCAATGATGTAAACCTTGCGACAGATGCAAAGAACCTGCCATTAAGGCATGCAGGTCCCAGGGTACCTGAAGGGAGTCTCTGGATCAACTTCCTGGAAAATGAGTTGAAGTCGACAGGAAGTGATCTGATTGAAGGTGGGCCATAATGTTTCCCACATCATCGACACGAGATAGAGGAATATGATGCTTTGCGAATCAAGACCAACAGAGAATCAGAGGGAGGTTGGAAACTGCAGAGGCAAACTTCTCTTGAACGTATCAGCGGCATGACACTGGATTTGGCAGTATTTGACATCAAGGGATCTGAGGTCATGGTGACGTGGCAAAGAACAGATGAGCGGTCAAAAAGAGATTACCCAAACCCGTGGAGGCAAAAAAATGATGAACTGAGATGTCCCCAACCCGACACGAATGCAAACAAGTGCCATGTTCAAGAGCGACATACTGCCAACACGACTATAATCTGGTTCCATTTTCCCCCACCATTTCTGGTGAGTACCCCTATTATTTTTGTAAAACAAGCTTGAAGGGGATAGCATATGCTTGCGATGTAAGTTTGTCCTTCGGACAAATCCAACCTAGTACATTTTATGAGCCCTAGGAAGGAGGAACTCGAGTAATGTCATAACGACAGAGTCAGATGTCATCAGTTTTTAACGAGTCTGACAAAGGGAGAACTTGACATCTTTTCATATCTAGAGAGTTTGAAAAGAAATCAGAAAAGAAAACTCCAGCAAGGCCCTTTTCGTAAATAGTCCCTCAGATCCGAAAAGGTAGAAAACAACATCCGAGAGAACCTCTTAGTCGTGATAGGCTAAGGTATTCCTTTTTCGTAAATAATCTATCCCAGCCTGAAAAAGGAGTAAACGTATACTGGGTAGATATCGTCTCGCAGCCATTTAACGAGTTCAAAATGACAAGCATCTTGGCAATCTTTTCAGTTTTAGATAGTCAGAAAAGAGTTGAAAGGTGACTCCAGTAGTGACTTTTTCGTGTTTTTACCGAGTCCGAAAAAGTATAAAATACAGCTCGTTTCTTTGTCATAACCATGTGAAAACCTGACGTTGCACAAAAAGACACATGGAAAACGTATTTCTCGACAATAATATGATGAAATAATCAACAAATATGTTTTAAAACTTAATTTAAGATTTTGAAAAGTTATAAAATGCCATAAGTGGTAAAAAATTATTTACTTTTCACTTTTACCTCTTTGTGGAGCAACAATGACCCATTTACCTTGCGATCTTGTGGCAACGATTGCGAGCGATCTAGTGAACCAATCTTGATTCCGTCAGTCTCAGGTAAGAGGCGACACCATTTGCCATCTTTTAAGCTATATTTCATTACCTGAATTTGTCATTTTGAGTCCTTTAGGGGAGGATTTGTCAAAACTAGGGCATCGCGGTTGGCGTGGGTTTTGGGCACGGACCTGCGCCAATCGCCCCTTTTTTACACAGAGGGCATGCCCATTAGCGCGACTGTTAGCGAAACAGTCGCGCCAACTGCGCAACCCAAAAATCCGCATGAATTTGAGAAAAATGAAGTCAATTGCTTGCAAATTTTGATGCCTAAGTAGACTAACAATGCTCATATGACCAATGTGCAGGTATCAAGCAGAGAAAATGGTGATCGAGTGGAAAGAGAGAGAACACAGTGAGGAGGATGAACTCACCATGGAGAATGAGCGATGCATGAACGCCCTCAAAGATTGTGGGCTAAAGAAATTCTTCCTTACACCGTGCCTCCGGGCTTAGCCGGAATTGCTTCAATATTTGATAAGCATTTGGGACGAGGATCAAAAAAAGTTTGTTCTTCGGGATCAGGAACTTGAACTTGAAGTTTCTGATGTCTATTTTATCATCGGATTGTTACGAAGAGGTGCAGTCCCTATGCTGACCAGTACCCGTCCCTCTGGAGAGAGTATGGGGATGGTGATTGACAGAGTGTGCTGAGGGGCACGCAAAGGAACAGGGAGCGGGAAGGTCGACATTCAAACCATTTCGAATCTGGCACTAAAAGTAGTGCTGCACACTATCACGCGGGCTGCAGGATCGCAAGCACCGCATGAGGCCACAAAGACACAACTGCTTCTCGCCATAGACTGCCTGACCCCAACTCCCTACAACTGGGCAGAGGCCGTGGCCATTAACATCAAGCGACAGCTCACCAAGTGCAAGAAGACAAAATTGAAGTAGTTTGGGTATGGATCCATTTTGGTATCGTTCTTCTTGGAACAACTATCGATATTCCAGTGTCAGGAGGTCATTGTCCCGATGCCACCACCTAGAGAACCACGGATGGCCTGATGGGCTGAGCTGATGCCTAGAGCAGGGGGTGGCCAACATATGTCTTGGAGGCCAGAGTTTTTCGATTGGCTCTGATGACAACTGATTGTCGTGGAGGATTGGCCTTACTCTGGCACAAACTTCATCGATGATCCAGACCTCCCGCTCCAGGAGGGAGAGGATTGGGACGAAGAGCTAGGTGAGTCTCATTTTTTATTTTCATGAGTTTATGATTTTTTGGTATACATGTATGTTCTGATAGTTAATATTATATGTATGCAGATGTTGGCCCAGAGAGGCTTGCAGGTATGTCGCTGATAGCGAGGCAAACTCCTCGCGATTTCGATCCTCATGGTGAGGGCGACGAGGAGGAGATAGTACAAAATCTGGAGGGGATCACCCGTGGGATCCTAGACTATGCTCGCTTGGATGATGTGCCTCGGGCCTATCAGAGGCATATTGTAGGGGTGCCGAGTTGTATCCGCCGCTTGCTGAGGCGGTTGGTACGGGCGGTGACGTGCTATCACGAGCACCACGCTAATTAAGCACTTAGGCTTTTTATTTCCGCATATTTTTTGAGAGACATGTCGTCTCGGGATGTAACTGAAACATACTTATATATTTTTTGGGTTTTTATGATGCACACGCTGCAAACAATTGATATATATATATATATATATATATATATATATATATATATACACATCTGTTTTCTACATGGGTCTATTTACATATGATGATGTTTTATAAATTGCGTATATACATCTGTTTTCTACATGGGTCTATTTCCATATGATGATGTTTTATAAATTGCGCAAATGTCTATCTAATACAATGTTAGCCACTGCATCAGTCAATGTATTCATTTGTCTTGGTATATGTTGATATGTGATGAAATCAAAATGTCTTTCAAGTAAACGAATACGTAAATACAATCTCAAAATGCAAGGGTTTCGAACTGAATAATGACCATTAAGTTGAAGAACAAGAAGCTGCGAATCTAGATTTACAAGCAATGCGCGTATGCCGAGGTTAACTACCTCGGTTAATAGTTCCACAACAACACTATATTCAACGACGTTGTTTGTTGTTTGACCTAGACAAATACCTTGTAGGTTAATCAACTCACCAGCAGGATTATAAATTACCTAGGCTGCCAAAAACAAGCTCCTGGTACTGCAGGAAGCACCATCTGCGAAATCGACATAAGGGGTAATAGACATCTGCAGAACCAATAAGACCCAATAAGCAGAAAAAATCTCACAAAGCACATCAAACCTAAATATGCACAAAAATGAAAAGAAATCACCTATGTACACATATCATGCATGGATAACTCAAGCATAATATTTTTTCAGATACAACCAATTTCTGGGCTATGCTAAGGGATAACCTTCATAATCAATAAGCTCATAGGCCCCATTTTGTAACACACATTTGACGATGTAGGGCCCATGCCACATGGGTTGGAATTTACCTGCCCTCAGATTGTCATGAGCTTGGTCGTACAGGAGAACGAGGTCGCCTTTGATAAAAGAACGAGGGGAAACTGTTTGGTGAAAATGAGTTTTGACTTGTTTCTTTTGTGCTTCGATGACCAAAGCAGCTAAGCGACGAGTTTCATCCGATCTCTCTAAATAGAGGAGATGCTCTTCCTCAGGTGAAGTATTAGGCAGTAATTCCACAGCTAATTTGAGTGAAGGAATTTCACACTCAATCGGAAGAGTAGCTTCCAGACTATACGCCAACTGAAACGGGGTGAATCTGGTTGCACTCTTAATTGATGTTCGGTAAGCCCATAGAGCTGAAAACAACATGAGATGCCAATTTGATTTATGGATCCCAATTGTTCGTTGAAGCATCGTAACAAGAACTTTGTTTACGGCTTCAACCTGGCCGTTAGCTTGAGGGTAATACGGCGTTGAGCTGTCGTGGCGCAGACCCAACTTAGACGTCAGCTCCGCCATCATATAGTCCCGAAATGTAAACCATGATCAGTAACGATGGCTTGAGGGACACCAAACCGAGCAATAACATGATTGAATATGAATTGCGCTGCTGTCTTACTGTCTGCAGCCAATGTAGGCATTGCTTCGGCCCATTTTGTAAAATAATCGATGGTGACAATGATATAGGCATGCCCCCGACCGAGCGAGGGTTACACGTCATAAAATCGATGCCCCATTTGGCAAAAGGACCAACGGTAATGACAAGGTGTAAAGGAATAGGTGGCGCATGCATCTTGCGTTGATAAATCTGGCACACATGGTATTTGCGTACTGCGATAATGCAGTCTTTAAAGATGGATGGCCAGAAATAGCCAGCACGAAGGATCTTCTGTGTGGTGGCATAACCAGACATGTGAGCACCACAAGCGCCACTGTGGCAGTCATTTAAAACTTTCTCAGCTTCCTCGAGGGTCAGACATCGGCGGAGCACGGAATCGACTCCAACACGATAAAGGGTATCTCCGACAATACAATAGGGTTGCGACTGATGACGAATGCGGCGTCGGTCATCTTTCGTCAACTCGGACCTAAAAGTAGAAGTTTGGAGATACACGATGATATCACCGTACTATGGATCGAGGGTGCTAATCAAGAAAAGAGTTTCGTCTAGAATTATGATCCTTGGAATAAGAAGGGGCAGAGTCGGCGGGGAGAGAACAAATTAGATTAGCAAAAACGAGTGATTTCTTTGATTTGGCGGTAGTGAATTCCAATTCAAACTCTTGGAGGATAATGATCCACTTCGAGTACTTGCCCCCCAGCAACTATCGAGACAGAATATAAGTCATGGAGTTACAATCAGAAATCACGGTTACTGTCCGTAAAAGGATATAATGACGACAACGCTGGACGGCTTGGACTGCAGCCAGCGCTAACTTCTCAACATGTGCGTAATGCGTTTCAGGGTCGAGAAGGTTTCAAGACAAGTAGTAAATAACATGCTCGTTACCGTCATCATCATCCTAAACCAAAACCATGGCGATCGTACTGAAGGCGGCAGCTAGATAGAGAGTAAAATCACGATGATAATTCGGAGGACGTAATAGAGGAGCGTTGACAAGCGACGTCTTAAGCGTATCAAAAGATTGCTAGGCAATCTCATCCCAACAAAAAAGGACGTCCTGTTTTAAAAGTCGTGTGAACCCCTTGGCTACTTCGGCATAGTTCGGGATAAAAAGTCGTAAGAAATTTGCTTTCCCTTGGAGACTCTGGAGCTAGTGTAACGAGGATGGAGAGGGGAGATTAACAATAACCTCAACCTTAAGCGGATCGAGGCGAATTCCGTCTTTGGATACGATAAACCCTAAAAGTCTACCGGAATCGACGCAGAAGACGCATTTATGCGGATTGAGCCTAATTTTGTAGCGTCTACAGCGAAGAAAGATCTAGCGGAGATGGTTCGGATGGTCTTTTCGCATAGCTGAATGAGCCGGAAGGTCATCCAGGTATGGTTGAACAATATGACGAATATCGTGAAAGGCATAAAACATCGCGCGCTGGAACGTAGCCCCAACGTTCTTTAAGCCGAAAGGGAGTTTATTATACGCGAATGTTCCCCGAGGACAGATAAAGCGGTTTTGTGTTGATCGGTCGGGAGTATGTTGATCTGATTATAGCCAGAGAATTCGTCCATAAGGGAAAAAATCTCACTCCCTGCACAATTGTCAATGATCTGATCGATGAAAGGGGTGGGATAGTTATCCTTAGGGCGATAGTCAACAAAGATTTCGAAACAGACCCATACAAGCAGTGTGATCTATGCTTGGAGTGACAAGAAGCAAAACTGAACGAAAGAGGCAAGAATCATTTAACCGATGCAATCACTCAAATGGATCAAGGGAGCTGAACGCAATCAAACAAGGAATGAAGTTGATTGCAAAAAAAAGGGCTCCAACTCCTACAGGAGGCTCAGCATACCAAAGCACTTAAAAAACCCTAAGGCTATGATGCTGATAGGAAACGGACAAACAGTTGAAGGAATGGAGCCAATCACAATTAAAAACCATCCCAAAGCACTCAATGCCTACCTAAAATAACCTAGAAGCACAAACACTGACCAAAAACTCCAAAACAAGGCAAACCCTAACACCTACAGGAATTGGCACGACTGTTTGGCTGTAATCAGTGCTAAACAGGGAATGTCGCGGGTGCAAAACTAGCAACAAGCGCCAGCTGGCGCGACTGTCTGACCAGAAAACGCGCCAAGCCAGTTACCTTAGGTAAAAGGAAAATTTTGAAAAACAGAGGTCTGATCTGATCCTCTGGGGCTGAACAAGGCTTCTTGGACTTAGCAGAATAATCAGAAAAGGCAAAACAAGCAAGAAAAGACCAACATAAGACCTAATGGGTGAAAGAAAAACTCACACTGTTCCCCAGTGGAGTCGCCAATTTGTTGGTGAGGTATATCCCCTCTTCGGACAGAGGCGATCCCACTAGCCCTAGAGTGGGTCTAGCCACAAACAAGACACACTATAATATTGATTCCTAGTTAACGCATGGATGAAGATTCGATAGATGACTTATTGGAAATCCTATGCTGCTGTTGTCATCGAAAAGAGTGGCTCACTCCTCGCTCTTGGTTTGACAGATCACGATTCGCTTCGCTTTCACGCTCGGACACTTGCACACAAGAAAACAACGACAATATAAAACATACTAATTCACATTCGTAACTATCAGCCAATCGAAGAGGACTAAATCAATTGCATTACATAAACTACATAACACAACGATGGAACCAACACCATAGTCGAGTATATTAATAAATGGAAGGAAGAGTACAACCAAGCTCCAACGTTGCGATCTCCTCCAGTAGGGTTCAAGCGGAGCACGTCTCACAAAGGCTCGTCGGGAATTTGGACGGGACTCTCTCTACGGAATTCTCCTTGGTTCTACCTTCTCAATGGCAATTACTCAGCTATAGTCTTCTTCTCCAAGTTCAGCTCCTTGGCTATCTGTTCAGCTAGCTTTCATAAAGGGAGAAGGCTTGTTTATATAGAGGGAGAGGGAGAGGTTAGGATCCCTATAATCATGGAAGGGAGTCCTATCTTCAAGGAGTGTTCCATGGGAGGTAAAAACCACTACCTAAAAGGAGAGATCCATGGCTCATCAACTTAACCACTTCTAATAAGTCATTCTTGAGGTAGTTAGAAGGAAACTTCTACCTCTATTTGTTAAAAAACATTCCTAAAACAACTGGCGCGGGCAATACATTGAGACAGAGGGCTAGGTGGCGCGGGCTCTAGTGCAAATCTTCCACATTGGCGCGAGGGATGAACTGGCTATCCGCGCTAAAGCCAAAACATAGGTTTTTGTGTGTTTTTTGAGGAAATGTTCAACAGGAGAAATGATGTGCTTATGATGAAGGATGCAAAGAGGGTGTTTGTAGAGTATGACACTGTTCACAGGTCACGAGAATGATCCTCCAATATGCAGGACGAGGGATTGCAGGAATGGTGACAAAATGCTGTGTAACAAAGAAGGAAAAGTGCTCCATGAATAAATTAATAATAAAATAAGGCTCTAGAAGGATCCAAGAGATCTATAAAAGAAAGGGTTGAGGTCATTGAGGGATATCTTTGGAGTAGATCATTTTCTTATGTATGAGAGGTTTGAGAACATGGTTCTCTACTTCAGCCGTAGCTCCAGGACGGAAACCCTCGGGTGATTTGTTGAGTGTTGGATGGAAACCCAATTCTCTTTGAGGGGACTTCATTCAGAAGTTTCACAGAGCTTTAGAGATATTGGAGTGAGGATCATTTAGATCTTCAACGGGTGCTTCAGTGGATTTAGTGGTAGCTGTTGCCGGAGGGAGAGTGCATCAATTCAATTTTGGAGGCCAACACAGTGCAGTAGTTCATATTGATGGCCAGTTGTAAATTTATGTAGATGTTCTATGCTTGATGCAACTTTACTTTTCACCACGGCAATCACATAAACAATCAAGTAAAACACTGATAGAACACACCAGTGGATCTATAGAAGACAAACCAGAAACATAAAACTGTGGTGGTGCGTTACGGCGGTCAACAAGATGCTTCAACCAACAAAGTCTCCTTGGTCAGCGAACCCAGCATGTGTCACAATAGCCCTCGAAACAACCACACGTTCCACTAAAAGTCAACCCCAGAAAAGTCAACGCTGCCCCAACGACAGCAACAACGGCAGCAACGACAACAACAACGGCAGCAACAACGGCAACAACAACGACAGCAACAACCTCTTCGTCCTTCTTTCCCACGTGTGAACTGAAACTGCCTCCAAGGAGCTCGAACCAATCAGAAGAGGAGAGATGATGTGTGAGGATGAGATGAGTGAAATGTCCTCCAACGTTGACTCTATTTATATCAATCACTGAGGTGTGTGACACATTTGCTGGGTATGTAAAACCTTAAGGCCGACCTGCACATATTTGAAATTATTAAAAAATAAATTCAAAATAAATGTTCTGCTCATCGGATTAAGATCAATTTTAGATCGATCTTTCACCTCTCCGAAAGAGGAACCCAATAAAAATATTGGTATCTTCATCTGAGCATCACAACATGGAGTTTGGACCTAGTTGTCCAATTTTAACACTCCCTCTCAACTAGGGAGAACTCCATCCACCTGTGCAATCAAACATCGTGCCTCATCCCACCGTAACTTACTTTGCTGGCCTCTTTATTTCAGAACAGTGATGGGTTAGTCACAAAGACATCATTCCTGGCTGACAGATTCAGCCCAGAGGTCCGAAACGTCTATAGGACTCACAAAGAGTCTCATACCAACTCGAAGTTGGCTTATCTGACCCAAAGTCAGTAGGAGGTCCGAAACCTCACTTGGACTCAAGAGAGTCATATATACTAACCCGAAGTTGGTTCATCTAACCCCCGAAGTCAGTAGGAGGTCCGAAACCTCACTAGACTTGATCCCAGATCAAGTGGTTGGACAAGTGCCATCCTAGATAGAGAGTATGGCAATCTCTGATGCGTCCATCAATATTTGCTACTAGCCTTTAGCTTTTCCCACCTCATTGGCCAAATGAGAAGTATTTCCCATGAGTCCGGAACTTAGTGGGTAGGATGCATACGGGGCATAGATCATGAGAGGTGAACCTACTCAAATAAAGGTGGGGCAGAAGCACCACAAGGTTTGGTAAGCCTAGCCTCGTGTGTGCTTATAGCTCCGAGGAACTATCCCCAAGGCCCCCGAGAGCTCCCAGAGCTCATTGTCCAACAGGACCCTCAGAATGGGGTCGTTCCACGATTCCAAGATTCTCACGAAAGGTGAGGAACATGACCTTCACTAAGGGCGTTGTGAGAATATCTGCGACATGCTCATCAGTTCCTATATGATCGAGCCTTACGGCGCCTCGCTGTACCATATCTCGGATAAAGTGGTACCAGCCATCAACATGCTTGGATCGTTCGTGGAACACGGGATTCTATGACAAACGAATCCCCCTCAGGTTATCACAAAGGATAATGGTGGCATCTAGCACATGCTCAAACAACTCACGGAAGAGCTTTCACAACCAAGTGAATTTACAACAGGCCATACATGCTGCAATGTATTTGGCCTCAGTGGTGCTCAAGGCTACCGACTTTTGTTTCCTGCCCGAAGCAGATCTACGTGTGAAGCAGCATCTAGATGTGCTCTTGCGATCCACCACACTGCTAGCCCAATCGGCATCAGTATATCTAAGGAGTGTCATGCTCTCGGCAGTGTATCTCAGCCCATGGTCTATCGTGCCCCAGAGATATCTCAAGAGTTTCTTGGCACCAACCCAGTGAATGTTATGATCAACCATGTGTTGAATCAAAGTGTTCACTGCACAACATACGTCCAGATGGGTGTTCACTAAGAACATCAGGGTCCCTATGAGTTGAAGATACTCAGTAGGATTTGCTAGCACGGGCCTAGCAGCGTTGCCACTCAACTTCTTAAAGTTGAGCTCCATTGGTGTTGACATGGACTTACAATCCACCATACTAAATCTTTCCAGAAGCTTCACAATGTATTTTCCTTGAGATAGGAAAATCTTGCCAGGTCTCTGCCAGACCTCTAGGCCTAGGAAATAGTGCATTAGTCCTAGGTCCTTCATTTCGAACTCAGCAACGAGCTCCCTCTTGCACTGATGAATGAGAAGGTCAGCACCTGGCAGGAAGATGTCATCCACATACAGCACCAAAATGAGAGGCTTCCCTTTGACAACCTAGAAGTAAAGGTTCGGATCAACATTACTTCGAGTGAAGCCTAGCTTCATCAAGTAGCTATCTATCCTCTCGTATCAAGCTCTGGGTGCTTGCTTTAGCCCATAGAGGGCTTTCTTCAACCTGCAGACATGGGTGTCTCGATCCTGGACTTTGAACCCCGAAGGTTGCTCCACATATACCTCTTCCTTTATCGCACCATGCAGAAATGCGGTCTTCACATCCATCTGATGAAGACTCCATCCTTGCGTAGCAGCAAGAGCTATAATAGATCGAATGGTGGTGTATCGGGCCACAAGTGTAAATATGTCATCATAATCTATGCCTTCCTTTTGAGAGAAGCCATGGGCAACGAATCTTGCCTTGAATTTTTCAGCACTTCCATCAGATCCATGCTTGATCTTGTAGAGCCATTTCAAGGTGACAACTGCTTTGTCCTTCGATCTTGGAACCACATCCCAGACATCATTCTTCATAGTGGACTCATACTCTTCGTGCATAGCATCCTTCCAGACTTGATGCTTTACGACTTCTTCAAAGGATCCAGGCTCGGATTGTACAATAGTACTCATGGCTGCTAGATACCCGTGGTATCTACTCGGCTTCTTGCTTTCACAGAATGTCCCCTTTTTGGGTTGCATGTCCCTCAACATCCTCGAGAGTGTCCTTGAGCCATGATGGTCTCTTTCCCAGTGAAGGAGGTGGATCAATCGGGTCCATCAGTCCTTCAACATCAGGCATTGTTTCATCCTTTGGTTCTTCTTGATTTCCAGGCCTTGCTTCATGATCTTCCTCAGATCTCGGAAGATTGACTACTTTCCTCAGGGAAGTATCTTCGTCAAAGGTGACATCGTGGCATATCTCCACTTCCCTTTGACCAGGCACATATAATCTATAGGCCTTCGAAGTTTCGCTTTAGCCCACAAACATTGTGGTCTTCCTCTTGATGTTGGCTCCTCTGCAAAAGTTCTTGAACTTGTTCGTCTCATATCCAGTGCCATTATTGGTCTGTCAGATAGCATCTCATGTCATTGCTCCCTGTGGACTTCCTCCAACCTGGTAGAGTGTATCAATTCTAGACCCAAACGTGATAGCCTCCTTGAAGCTCTTCTTCCACATGTGCACCTTTCTATCAATGAAAGCCACATTGAAACCTTTGTCTTCCATGGCCGATATAAACACAAGGTTCTCCTTCTAATTAGGTACATAGAGTACATCCTGCAAGCAGAGGACTTGACCTTGAGACAAGTGGAGGGTCACATCAGGGAGTGCTTCCTTGAAGCCAGTGATGTGTCTTGAGGCACCACTATCTATCAACTAAACATCCATAGTGTCGAGTGGAGATGCAACAGAGAGGGCAGATACAAGAATGAATTCATTTCTTTTATCAACAACATTTGATTCCTCATACCTGGAATTTCTTGACCTTTTGAAGGGTTGATCATTTCCGCCGGAGGGAGCCTTTCTCATTCCCGTGAACCTGTTGTTCCTTTGATTGTCATTCCGCCGGTTGTTGTTGTCATCACCATCGGGAGAATCCTTCTTGAAAGGACATTCTCTAGCATAGTGACCTGGCCTATGACAAGTGTAATACTTGCCCTTCTTTCCTTGTGCCCCTGCTCTTCCTTTGATCTTTGGACCACCAAAGTTCTTCTTTCTAGAATGAACAGTGTAGGCAACATTCCCTTCATTTTCATACTCCTTCATTCTTGTCTCTTCTTGAACGCATCTCGACAGTACCTCATCGAAGTCAGGTATCACATTATTATTGAGAATGGTAGCGTTGAACACATGCCATTCGGATGAGAGACCTCCAAGTGCAGTGAGAACCATCTCTCGATCAACTATTGTCTCCTCAATAGCCATCAGATTATTCCTGATCTCGGTCAACTTCAGAAAGTATGATTGAATAGACTCATCCTTGCCTTTCTTCAGATTCTTCAATTGATTCTTGAAGAATAGGACTTGATTCACATTGTTGGCCTTGAACATGTTGACCAACTTATCATACATCTCCTTGGATGTGCTCAGCTCAGAGATGTAGGCAACCAGACTCTTATGAATTGAGTCCCTGGTCATCAGCTTTGCTTTGATTTCTCCCTTCTTGTACTTTGTTTTGGTAGCAGCAGTAGCAGTGGATGGAGGTTCTTGGATTTTACCCTGCACATAGTCCATGGCATCTTGGTCTTCCAATTTGAGATCCAATATCATCTTCCAAGCATGGAAGTCATCCTTTCCAGTCAATTTGTCATCCTCCTTGTGGGCTTGTCTTCACCTCAGCTCTGATACCATGTAAATTTATGTAGATGCAACTTTAGTTTTCACCACAACAATCACATAAACAATCAAGTAAAATGCTGATAGAACATACCAGTGGATCTATAGAAGACAAACCAGAAACATAAAAATGTGGTGGTGCGTTACGGCGGTCAACAGGATGCTTCAACCAGCGAAGTCTCCTTGGTCAGCCAACCCAGCATGTGTCACAATAGCCCTCAAAACAACCACACGGTCAACTAAAAGTCAACCCCAATAAACTCAACGCTGCCCCAACGACAGCAACAATGGCAGCAACAACGGCAACAACAATGGCAACAACGACAACAACAATGGCAGCAACAACAGCAGCGACGGCAATAACAACCTCTTCGTCCTTCTTTCCCACGTGTGAACTGAAACTGCCTCCAAGGAGCTCGAACCAATCAGAAGAGGAGAGATGATGTGTGAGGATGAGATGAGTGAAATGTCCTCCAACGTTGACTCTATTTATATCTTTCACTGAGGTGTGTGACACATTTGCTGGGGGTGTAAAACCTTAAGGCCGACCTCCACATATTTGAAATTATTAAAAAATAAATTCAAAATAAATGTTTTGCTCATCGGATTAAGATCAATCTTAGATCGATCTTACACCTCTCCAAAAGAGGAACCCAATAAAAATATTGGTATCTTCATCTGAGCATCACAACATGGAGTTTGGACCTAGTTGTCCAATTTTAACACCAGTTCTCCATCTCAGCTCTTTTTGGGTCAAATGTATTTGTAACCCCAGTTATTATCTATAATAAAAATGCTGAGATTCTTCCTATTCGATGTGTTGATAGATTGCAGTGCTTATGTGTTTTATTTTACATGACAATCTTCTATTTATTAATTCAATAATTTTATGGTAAAATGCTGGGTTAGTGTGATTTTTGCAAAATTAGTAAAATATCCCATTTGGGGATATTACACAAATTTCTAAACTTTGGTGAAATATATTTGCCATATGATATTTTATTAATTGACTCATGAGCACTACAGGAAAGACGTGGCAAATTGGTCAAAATGATGATGTGCTTACTTTCCAATTCCTCCTCGTTTGCATTTAAGAGCACTTTTCTCTCTTACTTGAGTTGATCTTATTTTTCATCATTTGATTTTCCATCCAAACTTCTTCAAGTTGAAAAAGAAAATATATAGACCAATAAATGATAGAGAAATTTTGACATCAATTGATCTATCTTTATTCACTTATGATTTATTGATCTATCTTTTTCCCTTTCTTGCACTGAAGATGGACCATGTATCATAGGTTCCAATTGTCGACATTAATAACTCCAACACAGTGAATCTGTAAACCAATAATACCAATTTAATACACTGTGCAAGCTTAAAGTATAAAATATTCTCATATATTGCTGCATGAAAAAGTGATTTTTTTATAGTTATATGTTACTTGACTAGAGGTTTAAGGTTGATCCTACTCATCAAGTTTGTTTTATATTGCCATCCTTCATTTTCTTTGTGGGCCCCAAAAGCAACTACTTTGACTCAATTATAGAGATTAAAGAGAGTGGAAAGATGTAATATCCCCAATGGGAAATAAACAGTAATACACAGAAAAACAACAAGCAGCTATATAGAACAAAATGCCGGAACTAGAATATGGAACGAATACACATAAAATGCCAGAACACTAAGCCATTTTATTAATCTGAGAATATATGTATATGGGTACAAAGATAATCAGAATGAGTGCACCTATCCTTGCTCTAGGCAAGTGGAGACCCTCTCAGAATAAGAAATGTCTGCAACAGAGATTGCGTCCTAGCTGACTGGAGAAACTGCCGTAGAAAACTGCTGCTGCAATGTACTGGAACTAGGGGCTGATCCCCTCACCGGAATGAGCTGAAAACTGGAAGGCTAGTTGAACTCAACCCTCCGGACAAAACCCAGAAATCGTGAAGCAAATGCTCCACCTCCGAAAATCCACCAAATAAACCCCCTCCAGAGAAAACGCTGTCTCTCCCAGGAACAGCGCAGAAGCCCAAGAAAACGCTGGGAAAAAGGGGCTGAATCCTCCTGCAAAATCTTCGGATGAAATAGCAATCTCCTCAAGGCTGGAAAACGCTGAAACCACTGCCAGATAACCACACAACAATGCTGCTCAACAAAGACTGCGTCCTCCCCAACTGAAACTGCGTCCTCTCTCCTAGATTGCGCAGTCACTCAAAGGGCAGCTCCTCTGCAAAACGTCCACCAGAAATCCACTGCAAATCACTAACTGAAACTGAAGGAAAAACCTTGCTCGAGCAGGCACTCGAAGTCCCCCGGAGCCAAGGGCGAGATCTCCGACCGGAGACACTCAGTTCGCACTAAACAGTGCTGCAGACCGACTAAACAACTGGCGTGCTGAAATAGACAGAAGTCTAGCTCTCAATATCAATATCATATCAACAACGCCAAATGGAGTGAAAACCCCACCTTATATAGTGCTAGCTCCCTCAAAAACCCTAACTGCGTCCTTCACCTCCTCCTTGACCTGCGCAGTTACCTTAGGGTCAGCGTGAGGCCTCCCCTCGTGTGTGTGGACCCCCAAGACCACCCCTTTAAGTCACAACGTTCATCAACTAGGAAAGCACTTTATTTTATTAAAGTGAGATGACCCCCTATTTCTCACTTTATTTATTATTTTAACTAAAGGCGGCAAAACTATACAAAAATGAAATATTCCAATTAGCAGTGCTAATTAGGAATATTACAAAAGAGATTGAGCATCCACTCACTTAACCATTGGAAGGGTCAAGGTGAGGGAACCAAATTGCTGGCTCGTTTAGAGGTCAAGGGTTTTTACATGAAGACTGACTAAGTAGGTCAAGATACGAGGGGGAAGGGAATCAAGATAAGAGGGGGAAGGGAATTGACCCACTATATTGATCATAGGGAGGTTGAGGAACATTAGAAGCGTAGATTTTTAGTGAGGAGGGTGTCTAAATGTGCTCGATTGACCTCAGGGTTTTAAATCTTTTTCAACCATATGTTTTTAATGCCATCCAAAAAGATGAAATTAATAATATGACAAGGAAAGATGTTTATAGACCTTCTAGAGTTCAGACTGTATGGATCACTTTTTCCAAGCCACCTAGTCCTAAGATGGCTTTTTATTTGGAGTAATCTCATTAGATTTAGATGGAATGTCACCTTCATTAACTTTGAAGCCGTTGGTGATATGGCTTGAAGTTCCCTCTTGGCCAATTTAGACTTTTCTCTCATTAATTGCACATTGATATTGATCAACACATCCCTAGGGAAGATTGGAATTGTAAGATCTATTTCTTCAAGAGGTTGGAGATTGAATACCTTTTTTGTTTTGAAGTGATTGATTTTTATAAAATATGGGGACAATTCTATTGTTTGTTCAAAGATGCAGGGTCTTGGACATCCATGTTCTTTAGGTAACACAATGAAAGATATCCAATGCTATTTTTTAAGGAGGTTGTTACCTTCGGGCACTAATCACGTAGGGTTTCAAAGAAACTATTAGGTTTATCACTTCTTTCGTTCATCTTATCCCACTAATTGGAAACATTATGTTTCTTGTGATTAGAGTTGATATTCATTGCAATGACTTTAAACATGTTTGGCATCAACACCCTACCTAGACTATAGAGATTGGATTTTCTTTGAGGCCTAATAGAAATGTATAAATGTTTCACTTGTTGCCACACCTTGTTTTGGACTTGCAATTGCTGATGGATTACTAGCTTCTTTACTTCTACCAAGGACATTGAGGTCTTGGATGCTAGGAGATATGCCTTTGTTTTACCACAACATATCCTTATGGCTTGAAAGGAGTGACCCTAGATTATTAACCCTAACCATTCTCCTAATAACATTCTCAAATATGTTCTTTGGGATTGTCTTGTGACCATTACTGATTCTTTTTCTTTGTCAGGACTCAGAAACGCATTTAGAGTAACTACAAGAGAGTGGGACTGCAAAAGTGTATCCTAATGCTATTTTATCAAAAGCAAATGGCATAAAACAAAAAAAAGGCTATGCAACTAGCCAATAAGAGTACAAAATAAATGTAGAAACAAAAGTGATGACAAATATAATAAGCGGATGCCAAGGCATGCTAGAATTTGAAATTGTCCGAATGAGAGGAAAGAGAAGAAGGTATTGTGTCGTAAATCACTATAGAGGTGTAATTGCGTCGTTTGATAGTGTGGAATAAACAATAACTAATTTACAAGAAAATACTGACCACAAGAAGGGCAACGTCTTGGAATCCATATAGGATAAATATTTATATAATTGATAAAGAATGAATAAGATGATTTACAATGGTATGTAATGTTGTGTATAAATATACATTGTGATTGAATGGACACATGTGAATAGACATGCCATTTAGAGATGTGCCCTTTGAATATTATTACTAGTATTACAATATGTAGTTTATGTTTACTATATTATCTCCCTCTTCAAGGATTCATTGTCCTTAATGTTGAAATTTGGTTACCGGAGGACAGGTGGTTCCCTAAGGCTTTGATCTTTGGCCTAGGGAAAAGTGTCCAAAAGATTTTAATTTTTCTCCTAAAGTGACTTTATAATTTTATAAAGTCAAATCTAGTTTAAAAGTGACTTTAAGTGATAAAGTTACTAAAGTCTAATTTTAAAGTGACTTTAATAAAGTCAATGTAAAATTAGAAAGGAAAAGTGACTTTGAAAATAAATGACTAAGTGGGTCTTTATTAAAGTGGGGTGAATTAAAAAATAGAAAGTGAGATTTAAATGAGCATTTAATCTCAGCCCTAGATCTCAATCTATTTCAGCCATTGGATTTAGGGATTCCCAAAAGTCACTTAGGGTTAGGTTAAAGGAGGGAAAGGAGGAAAAGGTCATTAATTCTTTCATGAGCAGATTGAGAGAAGGAGAGAAAGAGAGCAAGGGAGATTTCTGGACAGTGAGGAGAAGGAGGCAACAGCTTGGCACACATTCCAAGGCAGTATTTCAGCAAGTCCGTATAGCAGAGTTTGCACTCAGTTCAAGGAAGGTTTGACACGGTTTCCAAGGCAGAATCTGTACAACAGCGTTGGGCACGATTTCCAAGGAGGCCATACTATTTTCTGGGCACAGATTTCGAGGGAGAGGTTGCTGTTTTTGCTGCATGCATTTCCAGGCAGGCCGTACAGCTTGTAGTTGATTGCTGACACAAAAATTGAGGCAGATTTCCGTACACAGCATTTAAGACAGCTTGCACGCATTCCAAGGAGGCCGTACAGCAGCATTTAATGCTGTTCTGCATGCAAAAGGAGGAGGCTGTATAGCAGAAATTAATGCTGTAATTTTTGGGCACATTTTTCAAGGAAATCCGTACAGCATTTATTGCTGGTTCTGTTTTGCTGTTTGCACATTTTCCGAGGCAGTGGTTAAGCACGGAAAACGAGATAAGTTGCAAAAGTTTACTTGCTGATTTTTGCTGAATATTTATCTCACTGTAAAAAGCATATTTCCCAGAAATAAAAAGGAGCTTTCGAACTGGTTTTCCCCAAGAGTTGTAGGGGGTTTTTCCAGGGTCATGTTGACCAAAAATCTCAGTGTTCAAATGTGTTGAATGACTGTTTCAGCTTGCTGTGTTTTGTTTTATTTCTGCAGTTTCAGCATTCTGTAAAGTTTTCCAGAATTTGTGTTTCAGCAAAGTAATTTCGGTTTTAGCAAATAAAAATTATTTTTCTGATTGTTGAATGTAAGGATATGGGAAAGGGCATTTAACTAAAAAGGGGAATAAGTGATACTGAAACCGGGGTGGGAAAACAAGAAATTTCTACATGGTATCAAAGCTGGGTGCTGAAAGTGCAGTTTGGGACAGCAAGGAGAAAAATACAGCCTGCCTGCTGATTTTTCACTCAGAAAATTCCAGCAAGTTGATTTTTCACACACAAAAATTTTATCTTTACTACAGCAGTGCTATTTTTCAGTTTTTAGGACAGCAGGATGTCATTGGGATTGAGGGTGGAGGATAGGTTGGATGGGCATACCAATTACAACGTTTGGAAGGAGAGAATGCAGAGTATCTTTGAGGAGGCAGAAGTCTGGGACATCATGGTGCATACCACACAACAGCCTGTTAATGTGCCTACTGATGCTGTTCAGTTGGCAACATATAATAAAAAGAACAACAAGGGTAAGAGACTGATTCTAGATGGAATCAAAGACCATTGCATTCCTCATGTGAGAGGAAAGAGAAATGCTCATGAGATGTGGACAGCATTGTCCAATCTCTACCAAAGTACCAATGAGAACCGGAAAATGGTCTTGAAGGAGAAGCTGAAAACCATTAAGATGGGTAAGACTGATAGTGCAGCTGGATATCTCACAAAGATTATTAATGTGAGAGATGAGTTGGCAGCAGTTGGAGAGGTCATTCCACCCACTGAGTTGGTGCAGATTGCAGTGAATGGCCTCCCCAGTTCATGGATGAACTTTGCTGATGGGGTTTGTGCACGTGAGACCCTTCCCACATGGGAGAGGTTTTGGAATGATTGCATTCAGACAGAGATCAGGAAAGGTCAACTTGGGGCAGCCAAGCCAGTTGAGCAAGATGAGGATGTAGCACTGTTGGCAGGAGGCAAGAAAGGCAAAGGGAAGAAGCAGGCTTCCACAAGCAATGGTGGGGGCAAAGGTAAAGGTAAACAGGGTAACACACGGAAGGACTATTCCAAGGTGAAGTGTTGGAATTATTAGAAGATGGGACACTATGCAGTTGTGTGTCCGGAAAAGAAGAAGAAGAAGGGGAAGAACCAGAGCATGGCAGCTTCAGCAGAGGTTGAGGACTTTGCAGATCGTTTTGACCGGGAGTTTGGGTTCACTGCGTGTGAGTCCTCTAGTGCGGGATCATCTGCCATAGAGGTTCAGAGGGAGCATGCATTTCCCTCGATTAGCGAAGCATCTTCGGGTATCTGGTATGTGGACAGTGGGGCTTCACGTCATATGACAGGAGTCCGTGAGTACTTCTCAGAGCTTTCAGAGAGTGGCACTGATATAGAGGTAGTACTCAGTGATGACAGAGTTGTTAGAGCAGTCGGTGTGGGAACACTGACATTTCATAGGGAACCCAAACCTCCCTTGAAGGTGTCAGATGTTCTTTATGTGCCAGGGATGAGGAAGAACCTCATATCCATCTCAGATTTGGAGGATAGAGGATATGAGATACTGTTCAGGGGAGGACAGGTGCTGATATATCCCAGGGGCGCTCCAGTTGATTCAGCTAGAGTGATAGGTGTACGCCATGCAAAGGTGTACAAGTTTGCATTTCAGCCCCTTTTGGCATTGAGCAGTAGTACCGACAGCAGAGCTAGCAGTTCTGAGCTGTGTGAGATTTGGCATCGCAGGATGGGGCATATGTATCATGGAGCCTTGAGGACCTTGCGGGAGATCACTACAGGTGTGCCAGATTTCAGTACTGATCACTTTGATACTTGCAGAGGATGTGTGATGGGCAAGTTTGCCAAATCCCCTTTTCCCAGCAGTGACAGCAGAGCGACTGGGATACTTGATTTGATTCATTCCGATGTGAGCGGTCGGATGTCTCATGTTTCCTTGAGTGGATATGAGTACTATATTTTATTCATTGATGATCACTCCAGGAGGACCTGGATTTATTTCTTGAAGACCAAGAGTGAGGTCTTCAAGCGGTTTCAGGAGTTCAGAGCTCTTGTGGAGACACAGACAGGTCGGAAGATCAAGTCCCTGAGGTCGGACAATGGGGAAGAGTACACCCTTGGAGAGTTTGTTGACTATTGTGCGGAGGCAGGCATTAGGAGGGAGCTCACTGTTCCTTACAACCCCCAGCAGAACGGGGTTGCGGAGAGGAAGAACGGATCCATCGGAGGGGCTGCCAAAGCCATGTTACATGATCAGGGGTTGCCATTGTTTTTGTGGGCAGAGGCCTGCAACACAGCTGTTTACTTGCAGAACAGGAGTCCGCATCGTGCCTTGGGGCACATGACTCCGGAGGAGGCTTTTTCTGGGAAGAAGCTTGATATTGGTCATCTTCGTATCTTTGGGTGTATCACATACTCCTACATACCCAAGGAGAAGAGGACCAAACTAGAGCCCACTGCAGAGAAGGGTATCTTTGTGGGCTACAGTGAGACCTCAAAGGCCTTTCGGATTTATATTCCCGCACAGAGGAGAGTTGCTGTCAGGCGGGATGTGAAGTTCGAGGAGGACAGGGCCTTTAGGAGGTCACGGGAGTTAGAGTATCTGGATCAGCCAGACCCTCAGCACCAGCTGAGTCAGTCACAGGGATCCAGTGGGCAGGGATCAGGAGGATCCGGAGGTACATCCATGACGATGTCAGGTCCGTGAGTGAGCAGTGGCTCACAGAGTCAGAGGGGTGGTGCTTCGGGCAGCATGCAGAGCAGTCCACAGAGCAGTTCACTAGGGAGTCCATTGATGGACAGTTCACACGGTACCTCAACTTCTACAGGTTCAGGTGCAGGCAGGGGGACAACAGACAGACAGTCAGGAGTTCAGGCTCCTGATGATGATGAGGAGGAGTTTCATTCTCCAATGGGAGAAGTATGCTCAGGGAAGAGGAAGCTCAAGTGGCTTCAGGACACCTTGAGAGAGGCCACATCTGTTGTTGGGCCTAAGAGGCTGATCAGAGAGAGCAGACCACCTGAGAGGTTTTGTAGCTATATGGCAATGGCTACCAGCATCCTTGACTCTGAGCCTTCTACCAGAAAGAGAGCAAGGGAGATTTCTGGGCAGTGAGGAGAAGGAGGTAGCAGCTTGGCACACATTCCAAGGCAGTATTTCAGCAAGTTCGTACAGCAGAGTTTGCACTCAGTTCAAGGAAGATTTGACACGGTTTCCAAGGCAGAATCCATACAGCAGCTTTGGGCACGATTTCCAAGGAGGCCATACTATTTTCTGGGCACAGATTTCGAGGGAGAGGTTGTTTTTGCTGCATGCATTTCTAGGCAGGCCGTACAACCTGTAGCTGATTGCTGGCACAAAAATTGAGGCAGATTTCCGTACACAACATTTAAGACAGCCTGCACGCATTCCAAGGAGGCCGTACAACAACATTTAATGCTGTTCTGCACGCAAGAGGAGGAGGCCGTACAATAGAAATTAATGCTGTAATTTCTGGGCACGTTTTTCAAGGAAATTCGTACAACATTTATTGCTGGTTCTGTTTTGCTGTTTGCACATTTTCCGAGGCGATGGTTAAGCACGGAAAACGAGATAAGTTGTAAAAGTTTACTTGCTGATTTTTGTTGAATATTTCTCCCACTGTAAAAAGCATTTTTCCCAGAAATAAAAAGGAGCTTTTGAACTGGTTTTCGCCAAGAGTTGTAGGGGGTTTTTCCAGGGTCATGTTGACCAAAAATCTCAGTGTTCAAATGTGTTGAATGACTGTTTCAGCTTGCTGTGTTTTGTTTTATTTCTGCAGTTTTAGCATTCTGTAAAGTTTTCCAGAATTTGTGTTTCAACAAAGTAATTTGTGTTTCAACAAAGTAATTTCTGTTTCAGCAAATAAAATTTATTTTTCTGATTGTTGAATGTAAGGATATGGAAAAGGGCATTTAACTAAAAGGAGAAATAAGTGATATTGAAACCGGGGTGGGAAAACAGAAAATTTCTACACTTGAAGCATAAAGAGGTTATGCCTTTGTTCTTGCTTATAAATTATAATGCTTTCACATGATACTCTATTCTTGATTTTGTCTTAGTCAAAGAAATGGGGAACATGATCTTTGATGTACTGATAAAGCATTTTTGTCATATTATTGAAGGGTTAGTTGTTAATTTTGGGCAACTACGTCCAAACTCCATGTTTCACTGCTCATATGACGATTGTCATATTTTTGTTGGATTCCTCTTTCGGAGAGGTGCAAGATTGATCTAAAGATCATCTCGATCGGATGAGCAGAACATTGATTTTGAATTTATTTTCCACATGTGCAAGGTCGGCCAGATTTATCCCACATACGTAAGAGATGTGTCACACACCCTCATTCATGAATATAAATTGGAGAGACTTGGAGGTCATTTTCTCATCATCTCATCACACATTCTCTCATTGTGATATGATTGGTTTGATAGCCTTTGGAGGCCTTTTTCCCTCACACGTGTGGAGCGAAGCTGCTGTTTTCTGCGCTGATCTGTTTAGGGCTTTCTATTTTTTGTGTTGATCTATTTAGGGTTTTTCTGCTACAGCGTTGACCAACGTTGATCTTAGGAGGCCGTATCGCTGGGCACAAAAATCGAGGAATTTCGGGTTGTTTGACCCAGAGTTGCAGGAAACGTCCCCCCCACCCTCGGCTCCAACCCCCGAAATGCAGTCCGTACGGAACTGTATGGGATATGCCATAAGAAACGCGTTTCAGAATTTTTGAAACGTGTTTCGCAAAAAAAATTGTGTTTCTTGAAAATTTGGATCCGTACGGTCGGAGCCGCGTTTCCGTACGGCGGACTCGCGTTTCGTATGACGGATCGCTGTACAGAAGCGCCGCGCTTCAAAGGTGGATCCGTACAGATCGCAAGCGATTCCGTACAGTTCGCAAACGATTCCGTATACCATACAGATCTGACTAACGCAGCTAAAAAAACGTTTTTATTTTTTATTTTTGACTTTAGTTGGGTTAGAGGGTGGGTTAGTATTGAGTTAGGGAGAGGATGAAAAAGATATAAGCTCTCTTACACGTCTCATTTGCTCACTTGTGTTTTTGGAGAGCTTGGAGAAGAAAGGAGAAGAGAGTTTGGAGAAGAGAAGAGAAAGAGAGGAGAGCTTGGAGGAGTGAGGGAGGAAGAGCTTGAAGGAGTGAAGAAGGGCTTCCATCTACAAGAGCTAAAGAGGTAAGTGCAAAGCCCAAACTTTCTCATTTTTTTTGTCGTTGTTTTTTGTATTTTCTTTCCTCCCTCTCCTACACTTTCCCATTCTTTCTTCTTGTACATTTATTTGCAGGTTGTCCAACATCTATATTCATATTCAAAGATGATGTTTTTTTGGCTTCTATGTATCATTCCACTCTTGGTTTTGATGATGGTAAGGGGGAGTAGAAATAGAAGAGAAGAACATGAAGAAGAACAACTTAGTGGTCCCCATATGATTGACCCAATATATAATGAGGAGGAAGGGTTTGAAGTGGAAGGGGATGATGAAAACATTGAATCACAAGAGGGGAAAGCTGCATTGACACCCTTGTGGAACTATGTGACCAAAATTGAAGGGGGAAAAGGTGGTGGAAGCTACAAGTTTTTGTGCCCTCATGGTTGTCATGGAGGAAAACCATGTAGTGGTTCATATACCTGTGTGAGGAGGTATCTTTGTGGGGTGATGGACAGTGATGAAAAAATGGGTGTTGTGGGGATAGCAATTTGCCCTAAGGTTCCAGCTGAACAAAGAAGAAAATACATCCAAATAGAGGAGGCTGCACAACAAGAAAAACAAGAAACAAAAAACTCAATTTGAATCAAGTGCAACCTCTAGATTTGGTAGCTCATCTCCTCATGGTGCTTCTGCAAGCTTTGGAGGTAAAAAAACAATAGCGGATTTCCTTAATGTTGTTGGGAGGGAGAATGTGGATGGAAAGATAGTTCGATTTCTTTGTGTTTGTGGTGTACCATTCAATGTGCTTCGCTCTCCCTATTGGCATGAAATGGTAAAGGCCATCAATGAAGCCCCAAAATGATACAAGTCCCCCAACTATGAGAAAGCTAGAACAATGTTATTAGAAAGAGAAAAAGGAAAGGTTCAAGTAGCTTTGACACGTTTTACAAATGAGTGGGTGGATAGTGGGGTATCCATTGTATTAGATGTGTGGGAAAATATCAGAAACCAACATTTGATAAATGTTCTTGGTGTTTCTGCTAGTGGTGCAGTGTTTATTACATGTCATGATTCCTCCTCTGTCAGTGCAACTTCCCAAAACATTGGAGATCTCCTATTGCAATCAATCAGAGATGTCGGTCCTAGTAAAGTGGTTCAAGTGATCATTAATGCAACAAATTGGAAGGGAACAGGAAGAATTATTGAGCGTACTTGGTCTGGGTGCTTGGTGCACACATTGAACCTTTTGATGCATGATATTGTGAAGCATAAAGAATGTGGGTGGATTAATGAGCTTTACAAGAGAGGGAAGCAACTCATTAAATTCATCATAGGGCATACAAGGGTAAACTAATTCTATGGCACTTACTCCAAGTTGCAGTTGCTTAAACTTGCAAAAACAAGATTTGCAAGTTATTACCTCACCTTTAGGCGGTTCGTGAAGGTGAGACAAGCTTTAACTAATATGGTCACCGCTGAATCATGAGAGGAAATTAACACTGATAGAGATGGTGCTAATGCAGCCAAGGACACTATTCTTGACATGTTATTTTGGTCACAGGTTAAATATGTTTTGCAATTCACCAAACCAATTTATTACATGATCAAGTTTGCAGATTCAAGTCAGCCAATAATTGGGGAGGTGTATGAGCAAATGGATAACATGTTGGGGCAGATTAAAGACACTGTTGAGCCTAGAGATATCACCTTGTACAATTATATTCGTGCAGAGGTGATAAAACGATGGGATATGCTAAATGTTCCATTGCATGCATTAGCATATGTTTTGACACCTAAATACTGTAGTCCATCATGGCTTTCAACAACAACACTTGTGGGGGGGGGGGCGGAGTAGGAGAAAACCACACCTAGATCTAGAGGTCCTAGGAAAATATATGATTGCATTAGATAGATTAGTCCTTGATGAGGAGTCACACTCGGTACGAAAACAGTTGAGCAGCTATATGCTTTCCAGTGGTCCATTTGGGAGCATGCATGCTATTAGAGATCGAGAGAGTGTTTTTTCTATTGAGTGGTGGAACATGCATGGAGGTGCTACTCCACTTCTATAGACTTTGGCATTGCGGGTGCTATCACAGGTGGTAAACACTTCTTCTGCAGAGAGGTGTTGGAGCTCTTATTCTTTCATCCACAGTGTTAAAAGGAATAGGTTGAGTTTAGATCGGGCAGAGAGCTTGGTTTATGATTGCTGTCCCATTACTGTGATGATGCAAAGAATAATAAAGACCTTAAGGTTTGGGACAGGTATCCAGAGGCGGCCAATTTGGAGGATGGAGTGTTGTGATTAGAGCAATTAGAGGATGCTCTTATCCATGATGATGATGATCGAGTTGACATGCCACCCCCCACTGTTCCCTTGCTTCCTAGGTTCCATGGTTCAACACCAACAACAGGGGCTTCGTCTTCATCAGTTGTAGTGCCAGTGCCACAACTTCCACAGCCACCATCTTCTCCATTGCCACCACATGGAGGCCCGCCGTTGCGTACTCTTTGTGGTGGAAGGAGGAGAGATTAGTAGATATTTTCACAAATTACTGCTTTCGTCATAGATTAGACTTGTAGGCTTGTTGTGAATTTGAACTTTTTTGTCTTGGTGGTGGCCAAGTGGCCTATTTTGTAAACATTATTATTTGAATTTTGGACATGACTAATGTTGACAGTTGCTCACTTGATAGATAATATGCTTTATGTTTTATAATATGGTTAAATGTTTTATGTTTATCATTTATGTTTTATAGTATGCTTAAATGTTTTATCATGCTTAAAAATTTGATGTATGTTTGTACTTGCTAGGATCTAGAATCTAGATGGTTGATGCTCGAATAATTAATTATTGATGTACAATGGAATCATGGATGTCATATCTATCTTGATTTATGTAAAAATATGCACGTTTTCATGTCTTTTACAACTAATATGGTATTTGGGATGTTTGTTTTGAATATAAATGCAAAAAAATATAAATAAATAAATAAATAAATAAATAAATAAATAAATATATATATATATATATATACTAGACGCTTCCGAAACACTTCGCTTCCTAAATTTTTGGAAAATGACGCTTCCGCGTCCCTGCTTCCAAAAAATGTCCCGGCTTCGTGCAACGTTGGTTTGACTGAAGCCCTAGTTTGTTGCATTGACTTTTCTGAAGCTGAATGCGTTGACTTTTCTGCGTTGTCCCTGGTTTGACTTGCAATGACTTGTGATGAGCTGTTTTTAAGGGTTGTGGGTGTGACCAACGTTGCACGAAGTAGGGACGTTTTTTGGAAGCGGGGACGCAGAAGCGTCATTTTCCAAAAATTTAGGAAGCGAAGCATTTTGAAAGCGTCTAGTATATATATATTATATTTTTTTGCATTTATATTCAAAACAAACATCCCAAATACCATATTAATTGTAGAAGACATGAAAACATGCATATATTTACATAAATCAAGATAGATATGACATTCATGATTCTATTGTACATCAATAATTAATTATTCGAGCATCAACCATCTAGATTCTAGATCCTAGAAATCACAAACATACATCAAAATTTTAAGCATGATAAAATATTTAAGCATTCTATAAAACATAAATGATAAACATAAAACATTTAATCATATTATAAAACATAAAGCATATTATCTATCAAGTGAGCAACTGTCAACATTAGTCATGTCCAAAATTCAAATAATAATGTTTACAAAATAGGCCACTTGGCCACCACCAAGACAAAAAGGTTCAAATTCACAACAAGCCTACAAGTATAATCTATGACAAAAGCAGTGAATTGTGAAAATATCTACTAATCTCTCCTCCTTCCACCACGAAGAGTACGTGATGGTGGGCCTTCACGTGGTGGCAATGAAGAAGATGGTGGCTTTGGAAGTTGTGGCACTGGCACTGCAACTGCCGAAGACATAGCCCCTACTGTTGGTGTTGAACCATGGAACCTAGGAAGCAAGGGACCAGTGGGGGGTGGCATGTCAACTTGATCATCATTATCATGGATAAGAGCATCCTCTAATTGCTCTAATCGCAACACTCCATCCTCCAAATTGGCCTCCTCTGGATACCTGTCCCAAACCTTAAGGTCTTTTTACTCTTTGAATTATCACAGTAATGGGACAACAATCGCAAGTTGTAAGCTCTCTGCCTGGTCTAAACTCAACCTGTTCCTTTTAACACTGTGGATGAAAGAATAAGAGCTCCAACACCTCTCTGCAAAAGAAGTGTTTACCACCTGTGATAGCACCCGAAATGCCAAAGTCTGTAGAAGTGGAGTAGCATCTCCATGAATTTCCCACCACTCAATAAAAGAAAAACTCTCTCGATCTCTAATAGCATGCATGCTCCCAAATGGACAAGTGGAAAGTGTATAGCTACTCAACTGTTGTTGTACCGAGTGTGCCTCCTCCTCATCAGCGACTAATCTATCCAATGCAATCATATATTTTTGTAGGACCTTTGGATCTAGGTGTGTTTTTCTCCTGCTCGCCCCCCCATGTGCTGTTGTTGAAAGCCATGATGGACTATAGTATTTAGGTGTCAAAACATATGCTAATGCATGCAATGAAATATTTAGCATATCCCATCGTTTTACCACCTTTGCACAAATATATTTGTACAAGGTGGTATCTCAAGGCTCAACAATGTCTTTAATCTGCCCCAACATGTTATCCATTTGCTCATACACCTCCCCAATTATTCGCTGATTTGAATTTGCGAACTTGATCATGTAATAAATTGGTTTGGTGAATTGCAAAACATATTTAACCTGTGACCAAAATAACATGTCAATAATAGTGTCCTTGGTTGCATTAGCACCATCTCTATTAGTGTTAATTTCCTCCCATGATTCAGCGGTGACCATATTAGTTAAAGCTTGTCTCACCTTCACTAGCCGCCTAAAGGTGAGGTAATAATTGCAAATCTTGTTTTTGCAAGTTTAAGCAACTGCAACTTGGAGCAAGTGCCATAGAACTAGTTTACCCTTGTATGCCCTGTGATAAATTTAATGAGTTGCTTCCCTCTCTTGTAAAGCTCATTAATTGACCCACATTGTTTTTGCTTCACAATATCATGCATCAAAAGGTTCAATGTGTGCACCAAGCACCCAGACCAAAATATGTGTGGATAAGTACGCTCAATAATTTTTCCTTCTCCCTTACAATTTGTTGCATTATCTGTGATCACTTGAACCACTTTACTAGGACCGACATCTCTGATTGATTACAATAGGAGATCTCCAATGTTTTGGGAAGTTGCACTGATAGAGGAGGAATCATGACATATAATAAACACTGCACCACTAGCAGAAACACCAAGAACATTTATCAAATGTTGGTTTCTGATATTTGTCCACCCATCTGATACAATGGATACCCCACTCTCCACCCACTCATTTGTAAAACGTGTCAAAGCTACTTGAACCTTTCCTTTTTCTCTTTCTAATAACACTGTTCTAGCTTTCTCATAGTTGGGGGACTTATATCCTTTTGGGGCTTCATTGATGCCCTTTACCATTTCATGCCAATAGGGAGAGCAAACATTTTGGTGCTTCTGCCCCACCATTACGATATTGAGTTGGTTCGCCCCTCTCTGATCTGTGCCTCGCACGCATCCTATCCATGGAGTTTCAGACTCATGGGAAGTACCTCTCATTTGGCAAATGAGGTGAATGTGGATAGAGACCATACCAAGACTGATGGATGCATCGGAGATTGGCGTACTCTCTATGTCTAGGATGGCACGTGTTGAACACCTTGATTTGGGATCAAGTATGATGAGTTTTTATCCTCTAAACTGACTTCGGATCAGTAAACTAACTTCGGGTTAGTATGAGACTCTTTTGAGTCCGAGAGAAGTTTTTACCTTTAAGCTGACTTCGGGTCAGCTTAGAGTGATGTCTTTGTGACTCACCTATTGTTCGGAAATAAAGAGCCAGCAAAGCAATTTACGACGGGATGACGCACGATGTTTGGTTTGGTACATGATGGATGGCACTTGTGGACAAATGGAGTTCTCCCTAGTTGAGAGGGTGTGTTAATTTTGGGCAACTAGGTCCAAACTCCATGTTGCACTGCTCATATGACGATGGTCATATTTTTGTTGGATTCCTCTTTTGGAGAGGTGCAAGATTGATCTAAAGATCATCTTGATCGGATGAGTAGAACATTGATTTTGAATTTATTTTCCACATGTGCAAGGTCGTCCAGATTTATCCCACATGCCTAAGAGATGCGTCACACATCCTCATTGATGAATATAAATTGGAGAGACTTGGAGGTCATTTTCTCATCATGTCATCACACATTCTCTCATTGTGATATGATTGGTTCGATAGACTTTGGAGGCCTTTTTCCCTCACACGTGTGGAGCGAAGCTGCTGTTTCTTGCGCTGATCTGTTTAGGGTTTTTTTGTTGCAGCGTTGACCGTACAACTTCTGCAGAAATTTTGAGTTTAGGAGGCCGTACAATTGGGCACTAAAATCGAGGAATTTCGGGTTGTTTGACTGAAGCCCTAGTTTGTTGCGTTGACTTTTATGAAGCTGTCTATGTTGACTTTTCTGCGCTGTCCCTGGTTTGACTTGCATTGACTTGTGATGAGTTGTTTTTGAGGGTTGTGGGTGTGACACATGAAAGTGCTAGCTGACAAAGACAGACTTTGCTGGTTGAAGCATCTTGCTGACTGCCGTAACGCAACAATATCTCATATCTTTGCTGGACATAAGGAATTGTAAATCTGTTCTCTATTTGGCTTGTCTTCTATTGATCTATTATTGTGTTCTATCAACATTTTACTTTCAAGTTTATGTGATTGCTATTTTGTATTGGGCCTAAGAAAGATTGAAGTAAAGTGCATTAAGCATAGAGCAACATTGTTATCTAAATTTAACATTAGTCCACCCTAGTTCAATCTTCTCTGTAATTGTATGCTTATAGCATTGATTTTTGGGGTAGCATTGGATGTGCTCTAGCTCTGAAACTTTGTGGAGGGGCTAGAACACATGAGATCTCCAAGACCCCAAAATCGTTTGGAGATATTCAACCCAAAACTTAAGTTACTCAAATAATTAATTATTTTAATGGGGACCCTCAGTGTAAACTTAGGGAAATTAAATAATTAAATTGAATTAATTTAACATGTGGGTGAGAAAGTTCTACGTGACGAAGGTCAAGTCTTTTCTAATCTTAGCCGTCGATTAGAGATTAGATCATGACTGTTGATTCATCAACTAGAAAAGTATAAAGGAAAGGCTTGGGGCCAGTTGGAGGACACAGTGAGTCTAAGAGATCAAATTATTTTGACGGAGCAATGCTTCGACGAAGATCAGATTTGAGTGATTGAGAGAAGCAGTGAGGGGCAGATGCAGTAATTTGTTAGAGGACCAAGAGTACATAGCAAAGCAAGGGCAATAGAAGCAACAGAGGGACTAGCACAGCCACCAGGAGAGGTGATGTAGACCCCAAAAAGGGTGATGCAGGCCCACGCAGGGCTCACGCAGGTGCTACATAGTGGTTCCGAGAGACAGTCCAGATTTAGTTGGAGATTGGGTTTTTTGAGTCGGGAGGGCTAAAACTTAGTTTCTGAGAGGCAGATCAACGCAAAGAAGGGGTGACATAGTCCTCAGCCAGACCCACGCAGGCCTACGCATCTACTGTGCAGAGGTAGTCTTCAAATAATCATCAGGTGCAACTCAAGTGGTCAACATGACCATTCACCTTTTTGGTCAAAGTCCTTTATGAAGTCCTTCTCCCTTCAAAGGTGAATTACATCAACTTCCTTTGGTTGACATATTCAAGTTCTGGTGCTCGATATCTCGTAGTGCAAGAGGGTAGAATAGACAAGGTTATCCAAGGATACAAACCAATGTCAGAAACACATCCATGCAAGTTTGCGGTAAGAAGAACATTGGAAGATCACATGTAAACTAACATCCCTCAAAAGTACTAGCCACTTCCTCTCAGCCACTTAGACATCAGAGGTCATATACTCCCCTTTTGGAAGCAACACTTACCTTCTCCGTAGACCTATTGAATTTTGTTGAGGATGTAAGCCTTGAGAGATTCGTATAGTGCTCATCAGAGGAATCGAGCAATTGGCATATTAAATTCGTTGAAGTGAAGCAAAGACTTCAATACTGTAATTTTCCTAACAAGAAATAAATGTGATAAACAAAGCAAATAACACCATGCACACACAAAAATTTAACAAGCAATTGGACACCAACAATTAAGCCAAAAACTGCGCCAAGTTGAGCCATTTTATTATCAAGGAGGAGAGTACAAATGTATGGAATATGTGCACCTAGGCTTGCCAAAGCAAGCGAGACAAACCCTAGGTGAGAAATATGCTGCTTTGATGCTTTGAAGTGCTTCCTCCTCAAGCTTTTGCTCTAGCCTTGAAAATATGCAACTGCTAGCTGGAAAGAGACCCTTGTTTGAGCCCTCTAGAGCTTAGAAAATTCGGGTATATTAATCTTGGACTCCCCTCAAGTAACCCAAAAAGATTCAGAAAGGGTTGGGCCTAGTTCCAACCTTCCGAAATTACCCCAATTCTAGTGAGCTCCTACTTCAGCTGGGTAATTCGCACTACAGAGAATCAGCTACCAAAAACACCTCTAAAATGCCGAGAAAATCCTCCAATCATCCTCCTTATAGCTTCTCGCAAAGTCGTGCTCCAAGTTCCTTACCAAGCCTCTCCCATGTGAAACCTTCTCTATGAACTGCACAGGCCTAAAACTCCTTCTGCGCCGACCCTGGAAATGTGCCAATACCATTGCAAAATCCCCAGAGAAATAAGCCCGACTAGTACTCCAAATCTCCAACAAATAACAGTCTAAATTTCTCCCTGAAGTCCCGACAAAAGATCTGCTCCACAAGTAGCTCCCCCAAGAAACGTGACTTCTCCTCCTGCACCTACTCTGTTGAGGAAACTCCACGAAAACACCTGAAAATCTCTTGGAACAACTCCCCAATGTAGTTTAGATTACCTCCTAGGGCTGGCACTCGAAGTCCATTGAAGGTAGGGTGATATTTTCGCTTGAAAACTTCGCGCGCTAAGAAACACCCTGTAGTCTTGGCTGAACAACTCAAGAGAACAATAGGGACAATGTAAAATGATCAAAAAGTCCCAAATGGAGGCTCTCTCCTCATACTCATTCTTGCTGGGCCCACCTTCCTTCTCTCTCCTCAAATTCACTTTGCCTCCCATTTCTTCTCCCCCCACAAGTGTGTACTAGTTTGAGGGGTACGAATTCCCCTTTGGGTGGTCCCCACTTCCCACGAGCATTTTAATCTTTCCCTTTTTCTAATGTTTGGCTATGCTTACTCCAACAAAATGAGGTATTTCTCCCTTTTTCACCCACTTATTCTAAGTTGAGACTAAATTAATATAACTTAGACAAAATTGGTGTGTCTGCTAGGTGAATTTAAGTAGAGGGGACATCACAATCCTCCTCTCCCTAATTTTGCTTGCAAAATTGGTGTGGATGTTAGGTGAATTTAAGTAGAGGGGACATCACAGTCCTCCCCTACCAAATTTTTCTTGTCCCCCCAAGCAACTGTAATGCAGGGTGCTAAAGAATATGCTCACCCTCCCATGTGGTACCCTCATCTGGAAAATTCCTCCCTCGCACCATATACTTCCTAATGGTCCTGCTCCCCAGTCTCCTCACCCTGGTCTACAAAATAGCCTCAGGCTCAAGAATTAAATGCCCCTCATCATCTAGCAGGGGTAGCTCAGTAGCTTCCGTCACATGTTATCCCAATACCTTCTTGAGGCATGAGACATGAAAGACATTGTATACCTTGCTTCCAGGTGGAAGCTCCAACTCATATGCCACCTTACCAATCCTCCTGATCACCCTGTAGGGACCATTGAAACGTGGCTGTAGCTTCTCAACCCCCTTTGGTTCAGCGTGGACTGTATATATCATTGCAGACGCAAGAAAACCAAGTCTCCCAGCTCAAAATGTCTCTCAATCATGTGCCCGTTTGCATACATTTTTTGCTGATTTTGGGCGGTTATTGTAAATTGTCTTTGAGAATCTTAAGGATGTCTTTGCTCTTCTGTATCCAATCTTTGGCCCTTGGGGCCTTACTGTCTCCAAAAAAAAAGTCAACAAAATATAAAGCATTATATCCATATAAATCACAGAAAGGTGACATACCAATAGACATATGTTAGGTAGTATTGTAGCAATCCTCCTCTAGGTGCAACCATTTCATCCAAGCTCGCTGCTGCCCTGTCACATATTTCTGCAAGTATCCCTCCAGCCACTCATTAACTATCTCAGTCTTCCCATCTTTCTGAGGGTGGTAGCTAGTACTGGGAGTGAGCTCTGTGCCCACCAACCTGAAGAGCTTATACCAAAATGCCCCCATGAAGCGACTATCCTTGTCACTGAATATGGTCTTGGGGAGGCCATGCAACCTGAAAATCTCTCTGAAGGACAACTCTGCAACTTGCGAAGTGGTGTACTAGGTGGGGATAGCAAATAAGTGGGCATACTTCGTCAACCAATCCACCACTACATATATATAGTCACGACCTTGCACCATAGGAAGTCTTGTGATGAAGTCCATCGAAATGTTCTCCCACCTCCCCTTAGGAATCGGAAGCAGCAGCAATAACCCAGCGGGATGAGTCAACTCCCCCTTGTTCCTCTGGCAGACCTCACACTGCATATGCCTCAACACATCTTCCTTGAGGCCCCTTGAAGTGAAGTGCTCCCTAATTGTCTTGTAAGTCTTCAAGAACTCCTGATGTCCTAATAGTGGCAAATCATGTGCTGCATGGAGAATATTCTTCCTCAATTGTGAACCAGGTTCCAAATATATGCACCCCTTGTAGTAAATGACATCATCCATCACCCGGTAGCACTCATCCCCATGAGTACCATCCAAGATCTCACATTTCTGTCGATCCTTGGAGTACTCCACCAAAAGTTGTGCCTTCCAATCATGGTAGATGTTCATGAGGTAAAGTGTTGTAGGCCTCCTAGATAGGGCATCTGCTACCATGTTCTGCTTGCCCTTGACATTCTCTATGTCAAAATCATAGGCCTGAATCTTGCTAACCCACTTCTACTGCCTCTTGTTGAGGCCCTTCTGCTCCAAAAAGTGGCAAAGACTGTTATGATCAGTTTGCACTCTGAACTTGTTGCCCACCAAGTACTATTAGAATTTGGCTAATACATGCATAATGGCCAACATATCCTTGTCATAGATAGAGTACAACCTCTCATGACTGAGCAGCTTCCGACTCTCAAAAGCTATCGGGTGGGCTCCCTATGACAATACTGCACCAATGCCCTCACCTGATGCGTCACACTCCAAGGTGAATGGATGTGTAAAATCAGGCAATGCCAACAGTGGACAACTGCTCATCACCTTCTTGAGGTGCTCAAACACTACCTGTGCCCTGTCCGTCCACACAAATGCCCCCTTCTTAGTCAAATCTGTGAGGGGTGCCGCTAGCTGTGAGAAGCCCTTTACGAACTTCTTGTAGTATGTGCAAATGCCCACAAATCCCCTCAACTGAGTCACATTCCGGGGAACTGGCCAGTCCTGGATGGCTCTAATCTTCTCCTCATGCACCTACAGTCCATCCTCCCCAATAATGTGGCCCAGGTAGAGCATCTTAGTCAAACCAAACTCATGCTTGGATAACTTTGCATAAAATTGCCGCCCCTCCAAAATACGAAGCACCTCTTCTAAATGTTGTAGGTGCTCCTCCCATGTCGAAGAATACCAACACAAACCTACACAACTTCTTGCGAAATACATGGTTCATGCAAAACTGGGAAGTAGCAGGTGCGTTGGTCAGCCCAAAAGGGCATAACCAGAAACTCAAAGTGGCCGCAATGACACCTGAAAGATGTCTTAGGGATCTCTTGATCCCTCACCCGAATCTGATGGTACCCCGAACGTAAATCTATCTTAGAGAAGTACTTGGCTCTCTAAGCTCATCCATAAGCTCATTTATGCAAGGGATGGGGTACTGGTTCTTTGGAGTCTTCTTATCAAGAGCTCTATAGTCAATGCACATCCGCAACGTACCGTCCTTCTTCACCAGCACAACTGATGAAGCGAAGGGACTAGAGCTGGGTCTAATGTGCCCCAATGCCAACAAATCCCAAATAAATCGCTCAATATTATCTCAATAGGCCTTGGGATGTCTGTATGGGGTCGTGATGATTTCTTGTACCCCTGACTCTAGCTCAATAGTGTGCTCCAACCCCCTGTAGGTGGCCGCCCTGGTGGGATGTCTCCAAATACTGCCGGATACATGTCTAAGATGGCCCGAATATTTGGATGCTGTGGTCGGGGCTGATCCCCTGCCTTTGAAATCCTCATCTCCACTGCCCATGCAATGTCTCCATGCCTCAGGTTTGACTCCATCCTATGTACCGAGACTATCTATGGTGGATACGAGTGCATACCGCTCAACACAAATAACTTCCCATCCGGCCCCGTGAACTCTATCACCAATCTCTACCAATCTATGGTAACTCTCCCAAGAGAATAGAGCCAACAGACTCCCATCACCACATTGGTTTCTAAAACATCAACCACGAAGAAGTGGTCAGCTGCTGAATAGTTCCCCATGATCACCATCAAAGAGGGAACATATTGGGTGCATTGCATGGTCTTGTCTCCTGGCACAAGGACTGAGAAGCCCTCAAAAGCCTTTGCGGGAATGCCCCTCCTCGGTACCATTTGTGCATCAATAAAGTTGTGGGTAGCCCCACTGTCCAACAATACTGAGACACGTCGCCCTTGCACTGTGCCTCTGATCCTCAAGGTCAAATATCTGGGAACCCCTCGCAATGAAGCAAACACTCCTCCAACGAGTGCAAAAGGTGCTCCCCGAGGTGGTGGTGGTGGAGGTGGTCCTCCTGCTGGATGCGACTCATTGTTTACATCATCCTCATGGTCACTGCCTAAGAAGACGTCAATATAATCGGGCTTACCCATGGTACATTTGTGGCCTGGGGCCGAAGGCTCCTGGAAGGTGAAGCATAACTTCCTCCGTCGAAGGTCCCTCCTAGTCTCCTCATCCAGTCCCCTACGTGCTGGTGCCTCACGCTGTGGGGGAGGTCTAGTGTCTATGCCCCTCTGCTGGAATAAGGGTCTGGTGGGTACCTGCGCTCTCGTTTTGGGAAGCGCATCCTGCAAATCTCAGACTCTACCTATTGCATCCTTCAAAGTGGTGGGTTTGTTGGATCTCACCAAACCCCTTGATGGCTCTACTAACCCCTCCACAAATAAGAAAACTCTACTGGCCTCCGATAAATTTGGCACCATCACCGATGTCCTCAGAAACTCAGAGATATATGTTTCGGCACTACTGATTACTTGAGCCGCGTCAACTCTCCAAAGTGCTCCTCAGGGTCTCTCCTCTCAAAACGTTCCAACACCTTCTGTGTGAACTCCTCATAGGCAGTAATACCTGCATGCCCCAAAGTAGCCAATCCATGGAACCACCAATTATGAGCCTCTCCCTCCAAGTGCAAAGTGGCAATCTTGATTTCCCCCACCTCTGTCATCTGGTTAAGCTGGAAATAGACATCCAATTTGTCAACCCACGCCCTAGATGAGCTCATAGAAGAGCCATCAAAAGTGGGAAGGAGTAAACTAACCACTGTGGACTGCAAATCAGTGCCATGCGCATGACCTCCCCCACTCGGCCCCTTGTTCTTGTTGTTATTCTTGAGCTAGCAGAAATCTTTGAAGGTGATGGCCTTTCTAAAATCAACCCCATAAGACTGGTACTCCAAGAAGTAGCGTCCCATGGGCATATCCTCTTGCCCTTTCTGCCCTCCAGCAACAGATGCTAGAAATGTAGGGATAGTCGACATGGGTGGTGCGCTATAGATGTGGGGCATATTGTGTTGGTTTGTGGCTTGGTGGTTTAAGTGTCCTTAGTGGTGTGAGGTGCTTGAACCCTCTCTCAATTGGATGTCTCCCTAGATGCCCTTCCTCTGTTATTACTGCTGGCTCAACTCATCAATATCCTTGGCCAAATCATTAATAGCCTTCAAGAGTATGGGCAAAGTCCTCCTCTCTCCTATCTTTTTCATTAGGATTATTATCCTCCATGTTTGGTTTTGTCAACCTCTTGCTCAAGGGTTTCTGGGTCAGGGGTAATCTGTAGCTCTCTTTCCTTGCTTCTGCACCTCTGCCTCTTGTAAGTGATATTCTGCCTGTCCTCTAGTGTCATAAAATGAAGGGTTTCCGACAGGCTGAGCCAAGATTATGGCTCTGATACCATTGTAATATTCCTAACAGGAAATAACAATGATAACAAAGCAAATTCCACCATGCACGCAAAAATTTAACAAGCAATTAGACACCAACAATTCAACCAAAAAAGACGCCAAGCTGATCCATTTTATTACCAAAGAGGAGAGTATAAATGTATGGAATATATGCACCTGGGCTTGCCAAAGCAAGCGGGACAAATCCCATGTGAGTAATATGTTGTTTTGATGCTATGAAGTGCTTCCTCCTCAAGCTTCTGCGCTGGCCCTGGAAATCTGCAATTGTTGGTTGGAAAGAGACCCCTATTTGAGCCCTCTAGAGTGCTCAGAAAATTTGGCCAAATTAATCTTGGACTCCCCTCAAATAACCCAGAAAGAGCCAGAAAGGGTTGGGCCTAGTTCCAACTGAAGTGAACAAAGTTCCTTCTCAAGTTAAATACTCTAGAAAACTTGGAATACAAAGATATCCATTGAGGATATAAATATTGTATTAGAAAGTGTCATGAATGAGATGTTGAATGTTACAAATGAGGCCTGCTTATATACCTACACAGGTGCCTCTTCATGAAAGGTCATGTTTTATCAGACATGGCCTTTCAACCTAATTACTAATTAACTAATTAATCACTATTTACTTTATTTTATTGATTACATTGCCTTCCCCTCAAAAAGCTTTGTCCTCAAAGCTTGTCGATGAAAGGCCTCGATTTCTTTTCCTGCTACGAAGATCTTCTCGTCTCGGGGCAGTTATCCTTGTTGATACAAGTTGATATGATCCTCTAAGTGACAAACAAAACTGTCGCACTGAGAATGGATCGGACCATCCTAAATCAATCTTCTGTTGAATCTTATGATGACTGGCAACTTGTGATGATTCGTTAGTATTCTTCGGAATATCAGCCCGTTTCTGTTCTAAATACATAGGTTGGTTGAGTTGTCTGCTCCCATGATTTGGATGTCGATAGGGAACTGTTTTGGTTTGACCTCTTTGATTTTCGCATGGCGAGGATGTTATGGAGATGGTTACAAAATCTTCACGTAGAATGTTCCTCATTCGTCCGACATCTAAGTTTGTTTCTTCTGCAACTTGCTTGTTGTCTTCTTCAGTTGAGACATTTACTAGATCAATGTTCGATTTTTCTTCTACTTGAACTTCTATATTTGAAAATTTCGATGCTTCATTTTCGACAAGTTGTTGCACCTGGTTTTCCAACGACTTCTTGTCTTTCTTCAGCTTCTTAATTTGCGTTAGTAATTTATCGTTGTGGTCCTTGAGGCGAGCAACTTCTTCATTCTTGTTAGTTGTGATTTCGTCAACTTCTCTTTGCAAATATTATATTGCTTTTTTGCTTTCTGGAAGAACTACTCTTGTGATATCTAATATGTCTTTCGGTGTTAGTGAATTCGGCTTCATCGTGACATCTTGTAACGTTATGCTTTTCTTTTTGTAAGAAAATGTCAAAAACTTCTTTTTCGTATTAAGGATGAATGACATTAGTGATTCCATCTAGAGCGAACCCAGAATTATATCACTATCGTTACAAAATAAGGTTTTAACGGTAAATTGCGAGACCAAGGAATACTCCCCAATACTTAGGTGTAAATTCCCTATGTCGTATTGTTTTTCATTTGCGTGAAATGAATTTGTTTCAGTTATATTTGATTCGGGGATCACTAGTTGGTTAGCACATTTAGTACTAACATAATTATTCTCTTGATTAAGATCGATAGATATGAAAACTTCCTTTCCGGCAAGTGACCCTTTAATTTTAATTAGCGCACAGAGAAACATACTATAATTTTCAGGATATCTTCCCTCTTTTATTTCCGATCTAGATTCAATTTCCTTTTCATCAATGATTGATTCCATTTGTCTGTTGATTATTAAATACTTTTTTTCTTTTTCCAAAATCTTCTTATATTCCCCTTTTTTTTTATAAAAATAATATTTATTTATTTATATATGGCAATTTGTAAAACTTCTCTTTTATATATATTCTTTTCTTTTGGTCAAGTATTATCTTCTCTTCTTTATAATAAGACCTTCACCAAAATTAATTACTCTTTTAACTTTAATATATATATATATATATATATATATATATATATATATATATATTTCTTTCCAATAGTTTATATCCTTTTTCCTTTTGCTATATACAATGGCCTTATACGTTTCACCTTTTTTTTCTTTACCATGCTATAGTTATAATAATATATTATAACTTATGCTATAAAACTTAGTGGAACTATGTTATAATTATTATATTACAACTATATTAAAACCAAATGACGTCAGCGAAGCTAGGTAATAACACAAGCGAATGGTGCGGCTTGGTTGGAAAAGTCACGACAATGGTTGGGGCACGAGCCAAGGTTACAACGATCAGACACAATGGAACATGTGAATTGGTGATTTAACAAGAGTGGTGATTTGAACACCAAACACTTATGACGCGAATCAACAGTTAGTCAGTCAGTGGATCCAGCAGAGGATGGAAGGGACAACAATGACAGCAACAGAGCGAAATGCAACGAAATGAGCAGGCGGGGTCGGGATATGTGCAGGCGTGGCGGTCGGGATATGTGGCTGGGAGGCGGAGAAGGGACGATGTGGTAGGGCAGTGCAGAGGTGGCGTGGCTAGGGCAGTGCAGCGGCATGGTGGATGACGGATGGTCAGGGCAGTGCAGCTCGGAGGCACCTGTAATTGTGGTGGAGTGAGGTCAGACAATTGGCAGCTATGGAGGGCGGACAATCGGGCGACCACTGCTTTGTCACTAAGTTGCAAGTAGAAAGTGTACGGGTATAGAGCACTTTGAAAGAAAGCATCAGAAAAGCCGTGAATCATCGATCTGCAATTTCAATCCACTTGAAAATGAATATCAGCACTATTTGAACTAGCTCCAATGGAAAAGGAACTAAAATGCTGGCCAGAATGCACGGGATTTTTGTAGCGGTTTTGCGAGGACGCGCGAGGTTTCCTTAGAATGTCCGAGCAGATATCAATATATATAATTTTGTTTTTCTTTTTACACTTTTACTTTTTTTTTTTAAATTATATATATATTTTGAAGTCCCTCTTATTTTTTATTTTTATTTTTAATATATACTCCCTCTTATTTTTTATATTTTTTAATATATAGTCCTTCTTTCTTTCTTTTTTAAATTTCTTCTCAATGGTCAAAGACCTGATGGTGAATAATGGAGAATGTCCCAATGTGTAGCAAAACGCTTCAACGACAACAGAGTTGACGAATTTTCGATGGCCAAAAGCTTGGATCGGAGAGTGTGGTTTTGTGCAGTGTGAGTAGCCAGAAGATCGAACTGCTTTGATACCAAATGAAGCGAACAAAGTTCCTTCTCAAGTTAAATACTCCAGAAAACTTGGAATGCAAAGATATCCATTGAGGATATAAATATTGTATTAGAAAGTGTGATGAATGAGATGTTGAAGGTTACAAATGAGGCCTGCTTATATGCCTACACAGGGGCCTCTTCACGAAAGGTCATGTCTTATCAGACATGGCTTTTCAACCTAATTACTAATTAACTAATTAATCACTATTTACATTATTTTATTCATCACACCAACCTACGAAATTACCCCAATTAACGAGCTCCTACTCCAGCTGGGTAATTTGCATTACAGGGAATCAACTACGAAAAACACCTCCAAAACGCTGAGCAAATCCTCCAATCATCCTCCTTATAGCTCCTAGCAAAGCCCAACTCCAAATTTCCTGCCATGCCTCTCAAACGTGCAACTTTCTCTATGAACTGTGCAGTCCCCTCGTCGGAGTCGGCTGGTGGTCCATCTGCCCCCTCGTTCAGGGATTTGGTTGACAGTAGCTTGCCCAAGAATGATGCCTCCTTCTTCACCCGCCTCATGCACTGCTCCGCTTTCGCCCGCCCTGATCTCATTACTGCGACCTTTGACAGCCAACAGAACAAAGGTAAAGAGGTTGTAGACCTCTCAGTGAACCACGTTGCAAACACTTCAACTCCCAGAACCATGCTCGTAGTAGAGGATGCTGCCATCAAGGAAACTAGTGCACTAGGGGCACCCAAGAAAACAAATGCATGCCACCCAAAAGCTAAGAGGACACCAGAAGTAATCATCCAAGATCCAGACATTGCGGTTTACAGAGAATACATGCAGGAGCATGCCATAATATGCAAATTTATGGGAATCTGGCCAACGGAAAGAGCCCTCAAAGGCTGGATCCAAGAAAAATGGAAACCAAAGGGAGAAATCAACCTGCAACTAGGCTCCAAAGGCTTCTTCACGGTAGTTTTCAGTCTCTTAAAAGATAGAGATAAAATCTTTGAAGGAGGCCCTTATTTCTTCAACTCGGTAGGCCTCTACATGAGCTTCTGGAAGGAAAAATTCACACTTGAAAAAGAGGATTTCACAAAAGTTCCAGTCTGGGTTATGCTGTATTCCCTACCCACAGATTACTGGGCGCTCTCCGTCCTCAAAGCCATCGGAGATGAACTAGGAGAATACATCCAAATGTCTGAGGGAACCAGAAACGGACATTACATCTCCTATGCAAGAATCTGTGTTTACATCGATGTCTCAGGGGCACTACTGGAAGCCATAAGGCTCAACTACAGGGATGACATTTGGATGCAAAACATTGATTATGAGCATATACCTCTCAGATGCCGAAAGTGCCATGAGCATGGACACCTCTTCCGGGAATGCACTCAAAACAAGGCTACAACAACTAAAGATCATACCATCAAGAAGAAGGACAAGCAAGACCAAAATCAGAAACAAAAACAAACAGAGTAAAAGAGAAAACACAAGGAAAGATCAAACCAAGGTCTCTCAACATTACAGATTTGAAGTTCTAAACTCCACACAGGTGGAACCAACCCCTCACAACAATATGGAAGAACAACAAACACAACAAGAACATTCCTCAGAAAACAACCATCTGAACGCTGAAGCCCCAGAACACAGCATGAATGAAAATGAACAGAATCAGGAAGAGATAGAGATGGAGCAGGCACAGGAAACACCCAACCCAGAGAAACACGCGATAGAAGAGATTCTGGAGGGAGTCGACCTCTAAAAAATTGCAAAAGAATGGCAAAAAAATGGAATAGATGCCATCCCAAAGGATCAGATCCAAAAAATTGAAGAGGCGTTCTTGTTACAACAGGGCATGAATCCAACCTCATAACAAAACCCCATGGGTATAGAAGTAGGCAAAGGCATTCTAGCTAATCTAAATGTAGGACAATACTTCCCAAAGGGACCTAATAGAAAGCACGACCGGAATCCAACCAGCCAGCTCTTGCGAGAGCTAGGGGCTCGTCTCATCAATGAAGGAAAGGTAAGAGCCCTAACCCTACCACCCAAAAGTTCTCAATGATTTGCATTTCTTGGAATATAAGGGGACTCAATAGTCCAGGGAAAAAAAGGATCTTGAAAAATAGAATAGCGTCTGACAAACCGGATATTATGTTGCTCCAAGAAACAAAGAGTGACCTAGAAAGCATGGAAATGATCAAGAAAATCTGCTTCAAAAACTATAACCATGCTGCAATCTCAGTTAGAGGCTCAGTGGGTGGCATAATCACTCTTTGGAAGAACTCCCAATTCGAGCTCACTCACTCAGCTGCCACCAGACATACCCTAACCACTGTCCTGAAAATAAGAGGATCTACAAATAGATTATGTGTTACCAATGTTTATGCTCCCCATACAGTGGCTCAAAGACTTCAACTGTTAAGCAGTCTTAGCAGAATCCAAAGATCTTTCAACCACCTTACAAAATTATTGCAGGGGACTTCAATATGGTAGTCAACTTGAAGAAAAGAAAGGGGGTCTCAGGAAGCTGGACAAAGAGTTAGGGGCTTTCAAGACAACCATAGACGATCTAAGCCTCATAGATATCCCCACCAAAAATGGCCCATTCACTTGGAATAACAAGCGAGGTGGTGACAGGCAGATAGCCTCAAAGCTGGACCACTTTCTGCTTTCAGAGGACATCTACCTCACCTCCTGGGAAACAGAAGCCAAAATTATTCCTCAGGTGGGCTCAGATCATTGGCTCATCTCCTTGTCTGTCCAGATCTCAGTTGGACCCAAAAACAAGCCCTTTAGATTTGAAGCTTTCTAGCTTGATTACCCAGAATTCCTGGAAAAAATGAAAGAATGGTGGGATACCCCTCAACCCAACCACGAAAACAAAATGTATAGGTTCCACAAAACTGAAGTTTATCAAGGCAGAGATAAGGACCTCGAACAAAAAAACCTTTGGGAACATCATCACAGAGAAGAAACTGTTGGAGCTAAAACAAGAAGCCCTACAACAACAAATCATCAACAAAGGCCTCAACGAGCAGAGAAAACAGGAGGTAATACTTATCAGAATAGATGGGAGGAAAGGGATGCCCAAGAGGAAAAACTTTGGCAAAAGGAATCTCACATCAACCGGTTGAAATGCGGGGAGAAAAACACGACTTTCTTCCAACGCTTTATGATCCAACATAGGAAAAACAACAAAATCTTGAGCCTCAAGACCAGATAGGGAGCTACAATACACACCCATGCAGAGTTGGAAGAGGAACTCAATCAATACTTTGGCTCACTCCTTGCTGAGACCAACCACAACAGGTCTAAAATATAGAAAAAATAACAGATCACATTCCAACCCTTCTGACTTGGGAACACAATCAAATGCTGCTCAGAAAAGTCTCATTGCAAGAGGTTGAGGAGGTGGTTATGTCCATGCCCAATGGCAAAGCACTCGTCCCAGATGGCTTCATGGCTGAGTTCTACAAAGCCTGCTGGCCAATGTTGAAAATGGAGGTCTATGAAATAGTGGAGGAATCTCGCATTCAAAAATCAATCCTAAAAGCTCTGAATGCCACCTTCCTCACATTGATTCCGAAATTCGAAGATGCAGACTCCCCCGACAAGTTCAAGACTATTACTCTCTGCAATGTTATCTACAAAATCATATCCAAGGTCTTAGCAAATCGTATCAAAAGTATCCTACCCCTCCTCATCACTCAGCATCAAACAGGTTATGTAGAAGGCAGACAGATCTTGGACAATATCATTCTCGCTTAGGAAATCATCCACTCTCTCAAAGTTCAAAAGAAACCTGGTATGCTTATACAACTAGACATGTCCAAAGCCTTCAATAAAATTAGTTGGGAATACACAAGGAAAGTGTTGGAGGCTTTTGGCTTCAACGAGGGCTGCATCAAATGGATCATGGCTATGGTTTCTGGAGCTTTTTTCTCCATTCTTCCCAACGACTCTCCCTCCCAAATCATCAGCCCGACCCGAGGCATAAGGCAAGGTGACCCCCTATCTCCCTTTCTCTTTGTCATCTCGGTTGAAGGACTAAGTCGCTACATTTTAGCTGCCTCTTCCCAAAATTCAATCTCAGGCACCAAGCTGTATACCTCCACTCCCCCATCTACTCATCAAACCCTGCTCATGGGCACTCCCTCGGTCAAAGAAGCCCTGGCCTTTAAATCCATCCTGACTGATTTCTCTAACACCTCGGGCACTACAATCATCATGGACAAATCCAAGTTGTTCTTCCTCAATACCTCCCTTCCCATCCAACAAAATATAGCTAGAATTTTGAAGTTCAAACTCAGCTTCTTCCCCTCCAAATACTTGGGCATCCCTCTCACGGACAAACCTCAAGTCAAATCCAACTGGGAAAACCTAACTACCAAGTTGGAAAAAAAATTAGCCAACTGGGCCTTCCGAACCCTTAACTTAGCCGGTTGCCTAGTGCTTGTCAAATCTATCCTGCAAGCCATTCCTCTCTACCAATATTTGGCCTTGGCCGCCCCCAAATCAATCTCTTGTCACCTAAGAAACATCCAAAGAAACTTCCTATGGAAAGGAAAAAAGGACAACAGAAAATGGGCGCTAGTGGCCTGGGACAAAGTCTGCAAATCAAAGCAGGATGGAGGTTTGAGACTTAGAGACCCATAAATGTTGGGAAAAGCCCTCGGGGCTAAAACTTGGTGGAGATGGATAACCAACCATCATTCTTCCTGGGCTGAATTATGGAAAGCAAAATATGCTCCCACTCATAGTCTTGATACCCTCATCCGCTTAAGTGGCACCATCAAAGGCTCCGCTACGTGGAATCAAGCTTGGGGAAACAAGGACATTATCCAAAGTCATTGCTTCTGGGAAATTGGCAATGGTGAAACTGTTGGAAAAACTGAGAGGGAGGTGAATCAATATTTCTTTTCAATTGTTAATTTTTTCCAGTTAGATTCGTCACGATTAAAGACAAAGAGGTGTATAATAATAATATTAAGGATTAATCAGAACTTCAATCATTTTTCAAATAATTGTATACAATAGATGAGTGAGGGCACCAACCCTTTAATGAAACAGACACCAACCTGTGGCCAAGCACCAACTTGGACTTTGATGAGGCTCCGACCTTTAGGGCTTTGACCCTATCTTCTCAAGGCACCAACCTTGTGTTTAGTGGCACCTACCCCCAGGACACCAATCCCTTTTAGCTGCTTTACTAGACTATAGTTCAAAGATGCTCCGTTGCATCAATTTGCACCAATCTGCACTTCTTCATCAATTTGCACCAAAGCTTGCACCTTGACTTCTTCAACACTGCTTCACTACTTCTGTACCAACACTGCACCATGCCAAGATTGCACTTCACCGCATCATCAATTCTGCACCACCCTATACTGACACTACAGCTGCACCAACACTTTCACAAGTCTTCACTAGTCAATGATCATAAGTCTATATGTAGTTGTTTGAGCCCTCCAACACATGAGTGTAGCTGCCAGTGGTGTCTTAGCACTTGCTGCTTCAAATGTCAAACTAGGGAAAGGCTTCTAACCACCAAGTCTGCCTTCTTCCAATTGGTAGTTCTTCAATTTATCTCTCACGGAATAACAGCAGAATTATCATATAACCGAACTTGAGATGAAGACAAATCTTCTCATACAGTCCTTTGAGCCTGAGACAATCCTTATATCTGCATACCTGAACCACAACAAAAAGTCTGAGGATGATCTTAGTATTGTTCCACATTCAGAGGGTTATTACTCCACAATTTGAGGATAGTACTGCTCCATAGTCCAAGCTGTAACAACACTATATTCTGAAGGTTATCACAACACTGCTTTGTTGACTGTGGGATGAGGTCCGTATCGCTGTGATAAATTAGAAAACAAGGTCCTGAAATATATTGCAGTGAGCCACCAAAAACAATCCGAGTTGCTGTGTTAAGGGTATACTATTATCACAGGTCCGAAGTAGGACAGAAAGATCCGAATCTTAGGAGGCTGTTACAGGTCCGAATAGACCAGTTCCTCCACTATCCAAAAATCACAGTATAACTCTTCCACAGTCCGAAAAACACAAATCAACTCCTAAGTCCGAAAATTACAGAACAACTCCTCCATAGTCCAAAAATTACAGAACAACTCCTCTGCAGTCCAAAAAATTATAGAATAGTTCCTCAGTCTTCTCTTCTTGTGTTCATGAGGTATGAACACCTTCCCTCTTAACCGAACTCTGTGATGAATAGCTGAGCTGAAGATGATCCGAAAGAAAGGAGGTTGACTGCATATAAATACACAAAATTTGACCTTCCAAAGAATAGACATGTCCCTTGAAGTAGGCCGACTTGTCCTAGAAGGATGAGGTGGCTCACAGACCAGAAAATTCTTCTTAACTTAGAAAATTAATAACTTTCAAACCGCTTGCAGATTTTGGCTGAGTAATAGCTTGTTGGAAAGCTAAAATTATGCTTTATAAGATGGTATACAACTTAATGTATAAAGATTCCTCCAAGGTGTCCAAAATATTTTTTCTTTGTGACTATTCCTGAACTTTTGTGTAGAGGGTGATTAGGACAGCAAGTTCATTAGGGCTCCTTCATTATTACGACTCCAAGTTCTTCATCATAGTGTGTAGCATCCATCATCCATATTATCATATGCCATCAAGGATCTCCAAGTCCGTCATGTCATGCAAACTGTCCATGTCATCAAATGGTCCTCCATTGTCCAAATGATCATCTTAAGCATGGTCATTCATCATCCTCTAGCATCCTATTGCCATCAATGACAACCTTGCTTAACAATCTTCCCCTTTGTCATTGGATGGCAATATTAAATTTCTTCTCCCCCTTTGACATTAATAGAAACAGTGTGTCAATGTGCTTCCCCTGTCATGCTGTTCCCCCTAACATACTGAACCCCCGACATGCTGCTTGATTTAATGTGATGCAAGAGCAATGACCCCCATCTTTTGGCGAAGATACTCAAATGCTTCTCGTGGAAGGGGTTTTGTAAAGATATCCACAATTTGTTCTTTTGTATTGACGTATTCCAACCTGATATTGTGTTCAGCAACTTGTTCATGGAGAAAGTGGTATTTGATTGGAATATGTTTGGTCTTTGAGTGCATCACCGGATTCTTTGAAAGACTGCTGGCGCTAGTGTTGTCACAAAAAATACTAATTGGTTGCTTGGTTTCTATGTTCACATCCTTCAAGGCTTCCTTCATCCATAGAATTTGTGTACAACAATCAACATCAGCTAAATATTCGGCTTCAGCTGTAGAAAGGCATATAGATGATTGCTTTTTGCTGAGCCAAGATATAAGACAATCTCCCATAAAGAATGCATTTCCACTGGTACTTTTTTGATCATCCACGCTTCCCGCCCAATCAGCATCAGAGTAAGCTGTCACAATAAGAGTTGAACTCTTAGGATACCAAAGACCGAAATCAGTCGTTCCTTTCAGATATCTGAGAATTCTCTTCACAGCTGCTAGATGGGATTGTTTAGGACTTGACTGAAATCTGGCTACCATTCCTACTGCTTGCATAATATTTGGTCTTGTAGCAGTGAAGTGTAGGAGAGCTCCAATTATTGACCTGTAAAGAGTTGCATCTATGAGAGGGGTATCATCATCTTTGCTTAAGTTACAATCTGTGGTCATCGGTGTGCTCATAGGTGCAAAATCTTCCATCCCATATCTTTTAAGCATGTCTTTAAGATATTTTTCCTGGGATATAAACATCCCTGCAGAGGTTTGAGATATTTGCAACCCAAGAAAGTAAGACAACTCACCAATCATTAACATCTCGAATTTTTTGGACATAGTTTGAGCAAATTCATGGCTCATTTCTTCATCATTGCTAGCAAAGATTAGATCATCAACGTAAACAAGAGTGATCAGAAGTTTTTCCTTGTCCATCTTCATGTAGAGATTGCTACCTGCCACTCCCTTTTTGAAACCTTCTTGTTGCAGATAGTGATCCGACTTTGCATACCATGCTCTAGGGGCTTGTTTTAATCCATACAAGGCCTTTTTTAGTTTGCATACAAAGTCTTTTCCTTCAGCAAGATCAAATCCTTCTGGTTGCTCCATGTAGACTTCTTCCTTGAGATCTCCATTCAGGAATGCTGATTTTACATCCATTCGATAAACCTTGAATCCTTTTGAGCAAGTAAATGCTAAAAACATTCTTATGGCTTCCAATCGAGCTACTGGTGCAAAGGTTCCTTCGAAGTCAATTCCTTCAATTTGCGAGTATCCTTTGCAGACAAGTTTGGCTTTATTTCTGATGATTTGTCCATCTTCATTCATCTTGTTTTTGAATACCTATTTTGTTCCAATTATATTTTTATCTTTTGGGCGAGGTACCAGTTCCCAAGTCTTATTTTTTTCGATTTGAGACATTTCTTCTTCCATGGCCTTTATCCAATAAGGATCTTTGTTTGCTTGAGAAAAATTTTCAGGTTCTATTAAAGATAATAGAGCAACATCATCTTTTCTTGGGGTGTTCATCATCCTTCTTCGAGTTTGAGTTCCTTCATCTATATTTTCGATGACTTGTTCTTCCGGATGATGTCTTTGAATAAATTTGATCTTAGAGGGAGTTTGTGAAGGTTCACTTTGAGGTTCTCCATTCTCCTCTTCTTTTTTAGATTCTTCTTCTTCACTTTGTTCAAAGAAAGTCTCAACTTCATGATCTTCAATTCTTTTTTCTGGAAGGCCTTCATCAATCTTCACATCAATGCTTTCCACTATTCTTCGTGGACGATTGTTGTAACATTTGTAAGCTTTGCTCCTAGTGGAGTATCCAAGAAATATTCCTTCGTCAACTCTAGAATCAAATTTTCCTAGTGAGTCATCATTTATTTTTGAAGCATTTGCTTCCAAAAACCCTGAAATATTTTACTAAAGCAGGGCTTCCTTTCCATAATTCATAATGAGTCTTTTCATTGTTTGGTCTTAGTTGAGTTCGTTTTAAGGTATAAACTGCTGTCCCAACTGCTTCTCTCCAAAATTTTGGTTGTAAATCAGTTGCTAGTAGCATTGTCCTTGCCATTTCTTGAATGGTTCGGTTCTTTCTTTCAACTACTCCATTTTGCTGGGGTGTCCTAGTAGTAGAGATTTCTCTTTCGATTCCATGCTCTTTACAGAATTCATCAAATTCTTTTGAGGTGAATTCTCCTCCTCTATCCATTCTAAGACATTTAATCTTGGAATCTTTCTCATTCTCAATGAGAGCCTTAAGATTCTTAAAACATTCAAATGCTTCGGATTTATATTTTATGAAATATATCCACATCATTCTAGTATAGTCATCAACAAATAGAGCAAAGTACCTTTCACCTTGAAGAGTTGGAGTTCTAGTTGGCCCACATAAATCTGCATGAATAATTTCCAGAGGTTTTGATGTTGACAACAACTTAGTTTTGTGGCTAGTTCTGGTTTGCTTTCCATGTTGGCATGGGCCACATACAACTTGATTTGGCTTGCACATTTTTGGAATGTCCCTTGCTGCATTAATTTTGCTAATGTTGACTAGGTTATCAAAACTTGTATGCCCCAATCGCTTGTGCCATAACCAATTTTCATCTGTTTGACTTAAGTAACATTTATCTTCTTGGATTTTACTAAGATTATAAATATTATCTGGTGTTCTTACTCATTTCGCCACAAGCTATCCTGAGGATGAATCTCTTATTTCACAATTTTTTGTACTAAAGACAACATTATGTCCTTGGTCACAAATTTGGCTAACACTTAAGAGATTGTGTTTGAGCCCTTCTACGAGCAAGGTATTTTGAGCCTTTCCTAGTCCATTGACAAGGGTAGCAGTTCCTTTTCCAGTGATTTTAGCGGATCCACTTCCAAAGGATACATTTCCATTTTTCTTGTTCAATGAGATAAACTTCTTTTGGTCACCTATCATATGTCTTGAGCATCCACTATCCACGAACCAATGATTTTCTTCACTATGAGCACATAGAGCTAGGCCACATTTATCAGTTTTGAGATTTACGCTTTTAGCTTTTTCCCTTTTGAGAGGGCAATTTTGTTCATTATGATCATAATTATCACATAATGAGCAAGACAGATCAAACTTAGCCAAAGGATCAAAGGAATTGTGAGTTTTGATTTGTCCTTGCTCTTTAGGATTGCGAAGTTGGTTTGTTTGATCGTTCAATCTTGGTGCTTCATTCTTATGAGCCTTGCAATGCTTAGCTTGATGCCCAAAGTTTTTACAATAGTAGCAATACCCAAGAAAAATAGTTTGATACCTGTTGTAGCATCCATAGCTTGAACCAACATTCTTCCTTGGAGTTGCTCTTTCTTCAATTCTTGGTTTTGAGATGGGACTTTGTTCTTGACGAGATGACTTTTCTTCTTTTGGATGGCAAGAGAGTACGTCAGCATAGCTTCTAGCATTATTCCTTGTACTTGATGATTCTCCTTTGAAACCAATTCCAGACTTGTCATGTTGAGGTTTTTGAGTGTTAAGAATTGTAAATTTATGTAGATGTTCTATGCTTGATGCAACTTTACTTTTTCTCCAATATCAAACAACAATCACATAAACCATAAGGTAAAATGCTGATAGAACATACTAGTAGACTGACGGAAGACAAACCAGAAACAGATAATTGTGTTGGTGCATTACGACAGTCAACAGGATGCTTCAACCAACAAAGTCTCGATATGGTCGGCTAACCAACAATGTCACACAACCCTCAAAACAACCAAACGGTCAACTCAAAGTCAACCCCAGAAAAGTCAACGCTGCCCAGAAAAGTCAACGCAAAACATCAGCAAGGCAAAGTTAACGCAGCACAGTCTACGGTCAACCTTTGACCTTGGTTCTTGTGCCAAAATGTACGGACTGCAGAAGTCGAAGTCTATGCCAAAATTCAGCTCCTTTTGACCATGCGTTGACCAAAGTCAATGCTGGTCAAACTTGCGATGGAAACCCTAGTTGCAGCAGAAATGTCTTCGTCCTTCTCCCATGTGTGAACCGCAGATTTCCTCCAAGTAGCTCGAACCAATCAGAAGTGGAGAGAGAAATATGTGTGATGATGAGATGAGTGAAATGTCCTCCAACATTGACCTTATTTATATCCATAACTTGAGGGTGTGTGACACATTTGTTGCGGTACAAAACCTTAAAGCCGACCTGTACATATTTGAATATATTAGAAAATAAATTCAAAATAAATGTTCTGCTCATCGGATCAAGATGATCTTTAGATCGATCTTGCACCTCTTCGAAAGAGGAACCCAATACAAATATTGGTATCCTCATCTGAGCATCACCACATGGAGTTCAAATATTAACACTCCCTTTCAACTAGGGAGAACCCCATTCACCTGTACAATCCAAACATTGTGCGTCATCTTGCCGTAACTTGCTTTGCTGGCCTCTTTATTTCAGAATAGAAGTGGGTCAGTGACAAAGACATCATTCCCGACTGACAGATTCAACCTAGAGGTCTGAAACCTCTATAGGACTCACAAAGAGTCTCATACCAACCCGAAGTTGGTTTTACCTGAACCGAAGTCAGTTGGAGTTCCGAAACCTCACTTGGACTCAAGAGAGTCATATATACTAACTCGAAGTTAGTTTCACTGACCCGAAGTTAGTTGGAGGTCTGAAACCTCACATGGACTCAAAGAGTCACATACCAACCCGAAGTTGGTTTATCTGACCTGATGTCAGTCGAAGGTCCAAAACCTCACTAGACTTGATCCCAGATCAAGTGGTTGGACACATGTCATCCTAGATAAAGAGCACTTTAATCTCTGATGCATCCATCAGTCTTTGCTACTAGTCTCTAGCTTTTCCCACCTCATTGGCCAAATGAGAGGTACCTCCCATGAGTCTGGAACTCAAATGGGTAGGATGCATACGGGGCACAAATAATGAGAGGTAAACCAACTCAATCATCACAACGGTGGGGCAGAAGCACACCAACAAGGTTCGGCAAGCCTAGCCCTGTGGTTGCTTATAGCTCCGAGAAGCTATCCCCAAAGCCCCCTAGAGCTCCAAGAGCTCATCGTCCAACAAGACCCTCAGAATAAGGTCGTTCCACAATTCCAAGATTCTCAGGGAAAGTTAGGAACATGACCTTCCCCAAGGGCATTGTGAGAATATCCGCGACCTACTCATAAGTTCCTATATGATTGAGCCTTACGGCACCTTGCTGTACCATATCCCAGATAAAGTGGTACTTGCCATCAACATGCTTGGATCGATTGTGGAACCTGAGATTCTATGACAAACGAATCCCCCTTTGGTTATCACAAAGGATAACGGTGGCATCTAGCACATGCTCGAACAACTCACTGAAGAGCTTTCGCAACTGACTTCACAACGGGCCATACATGTTGCAATGTATTTGGCCTTAGCGGTGCTCAAGGCTATCGACTTCCGTTTCCTGCCCGAAGTAGATCTACGTGTGAAGCAACATCCAGATGTGTTCTTGCGATCCACCACACTGTTAGCCTAATTGGCATCAGTATATCCAAAGAGTGTCATGCTCTCGACAATGTATCTCAGCCCATGGTCTATCGTGCCACAGAGATATCTCAAGAGTTTCTTGGCACCAACCTAGTGAATATTATGATCAACCATGTGTTGACTCAAAGTGTTCACTACACAACATCCGTCTGGACGGGTGTTCACTAAGAACATCAGGGCCCCTATGAGTTGACGATACTTAGTAGGATTTGCTAACACGGGCCCAGCAACACTGCCACTCAACTTCTTAAAGTTGAGCTCCATTGGTGTCGACACGGACTTGCAGTCCACCATACTAAATCTTTTCAGAAGCTTTACAATGTATTTGAGAACTCGGGCATCCCCATCACCACCTTCCTTGCTTTGGGAAGGGATTTGTAGTGAAGGTGTCCAAACCTCCGGTGCCATAGTATCACATGTCATCGCTCCTAGTGGACTTCCTCTAACCCGGTAGAGTGTATCAACTCTAAACCCAATCGTGATAGCTTCCTTGAAGCTGTTCTTCCACATGCACACCTTTCCATCAATGAATGCCACATTGAAACCTTTGCTTCCATGGCCAATATAGACACAAGTTTCTTCTTCAAATTAGGTACAGAGTACATCCCGCAAGCGGAGGACTTGACCTTGAGACAAGTGGAGGGTCACAGTCTCGGTTCCTTTCACGGGATATGTGGCATTATCTCCAAGGATAATTTCCAGATTAGTATCCTTCTCAACTATATCAAAGAGTGCTTCCTTGAACCCAGTGATGTGCCTTGAGGCACCATTATCCATCAACCAGACATCCATAGTGTCGGGTGGAGATGCAACAGAGAGCGCAGATACAAGAATGAATTCATTTCTTTTATCAACAACATTTGATTCCTCATACTTGGAATTTCTCGACCTTTTGAAAGGTTGATCATTTCCTTCGGAGGGAGCTTTCCTCTTTCCCTTGAACCTGTTATTCCATTGATTTCCATTCCTTCGGTTGTTGTTGTCATCATCATCAGGAGAATCCTTCTTGAAAGGGCATTCTCTAGCATAGTGACCTGGCTTGTGACAAGTGTAACACTTGCCCTTCTTTCCTTGGGCCCCTGCTCTTCCTTTGTTCTTTGGACCACCAAAGTTCTTCTTTCTAGAATAAGCAGCGTAGGCAACATTTCTTTCATTTCCATACTTCTTCATTCTTGTCTCTTCTTGTACGCATCTCGATAGTACTTCGTCAAAGACCGGAAGGAGCTTTGTACCCATCCAAAATAGAGTGCCATATTTCAGGGCCAAGAGACATTAGATAGTAGGACATCCTCTTTTTCCAAAAACTAAAATTTGTTCCATCAAAGACAGGCAGTTTCTCTGTTGCTTCTATGTTCTTCATTGTGCCTAAGAATCCTTCTTCCAGCTGTTAGGCTGATAATGAAGAAGGTGGCCCTGATACCAATTGTTGGAAATATTGAGAGAGGGGTGAATCAGTGTTTCTTTTCAATTGTTAATTTTTGCTAGTTAGATTCTTCACAATTAAAGACAAAGAGGTGTATAATACTAATATTAAGGATTAATCAGAACTTCAATCATTTTTCAAATAATTGTATACAATAGATGAGTGAGGGCACCAACCCTTTAATGAAACAAACACCAACCTGTTGCCAAGCACCAACTTGGACTTTGATGAGGCTCCGACCTCTAGGGCTTTGACCTTATCTTCTAAAGGCACCAACTTTGTGTTTAGGGGCACCTACCCCAACGGCACCAATCCCCTTTTGCTGCTTTACTGGACTATAGTTCAAAGATGCTCCGTTGCTGCACTTCATCAATTTGCACCAATCTGCACTTCTTCATCAATTTGCACCAAAGCTTGCACCTTGACTTCTTCAACTCTGCTTCACTACTTCTGTACTAACACTGCACCATGCCAAGATTGCACTTCACCGCTTCATCAATTCTGCACCACCCTATACTAACACTACAGCTGCACCAACACTTTCACAAGTCTTCACTAGTCAATGATCATAAGTCTATATCTAGTTGTTTGAGCTCTCCATCACATGAGTGTAGCTGCCTGTGGTGTCTTAGCACTTGCTGCTTCAAATGTCAAACTAGGGAAAGGCTTCTAACCACCAAGTCTGCCTTCTTCCAATTGGTCGTTCTTCAATTCAGCTCTCACGGAATAACAACAGAATTATCATATAACTGAACTTCAGATGAAGACAAATCTTCTCATGCAGTCCTTTGAGCCTGAGACAATCCTTATATCTGCATACCTGAACCACAGCAAAAAGTCCGAGGATGATCTTAGTATTGTTCCACATTCAGAGGGTTATTACTCCACAATTTGAGGATAGTACTTCTCCACAGTCCAAGCTGTAACAACACTATATTCTGAAGGTTATCACAACACTGCTTTGCTGATTGCGGGATGAGGTCCGTATCGCTGTGATAAATTAGAAAACAAGGTCCTGAAATATATTGCAGTGAGCCACCAAAAACAATCCGAGTTGCTGTGTTAAGGGTATACTATTATCACAGGTCCGAAGTAGGACAGAAAGATCCAAATCTTAGGAGACTGTTACAGGTCCGAATAGACCAGTTCCTCCACTGTCCAAAAATCACAGTATAGCTCTTCCACAGTCCGAAAAACACAAATCAACTCCTCAGTCCGAAAATTACAGAACAACTCCTCCACAGTTCGAAAATTACAGAACAGCTCCTCCACAGTCTGAAAAATTATAGAATAGTTCCTCAGTCTTCTCTTCTTGTGTTCATGAGGTATGAACACCTTCCCTCTTAACCGAACTTTGTGATGAATAGCTTAGCTGAAGATGATCCGAAAGAAAGGAGGTTGACCGCATATAAATACACAAAATTTGACCTTCCAACGAGTAGACATGTCCCTTGAAGTAGGCTGACTTGCCCTAGAAGGATGAGGTCGGCTCACAGACCAGAAAATTCTTCTTAACTTAAAAAATTAATAACTTTCAAACCGCTTGCAGATTTTGGCTGAGTAATAGCTCGTTGGAAAGCTAAAATTATGCTTTATAAGATGGTATACAACTTAATGTATAAAGATTCCTCTAAGGTGTCCAAAATATTTTTTCTTTGTGACTGTTCCTGAATTTTTGTGCAGAGGGTGATTAGGACAGCAAGTTCATTAGGGCTCCTTCATTATTACGACTCCAAGTTCTTCATCATAATGTGTAGCATCCATCATCCGTATTATCATATGTCATCAAGGATCTCCAAGTCCGTCATGTCATGCAAACTGTCCATGTCATCAAATGGTCCTCCATTGTCCAAATGATCATCTTAAACATGGTCATTCATCATCCTCTAGCATCCTATTGCCATCAATGACAACCTTGCTTAACAGAAACTGCCTTATTTTGGGATGATGAATGGCAACAAACCCCCAAACTAAATCAGGAACAGTATGGATAGATTAAATTTCATATGCATAACAAAAATAAATTACTGGTGAAACACTACTGGAAAACCAACAACGAAAATACAGGCTGGAGGGAGTGGCTTGAAGATTTAGATTGGGATCACCATGTCTATTTGTTGGCCTGGAAGAGCTTTTCTGAAGAGCTCGCTCAAAGACAGATACAAGTTGAAGGCAAGAATGACAAACTCAGGTGGGGGAAGAACCCAACAGGCCACTTCAATATCAAGGAAGCCTACAAGTATGTGACCTCCCCCAATCCTATCCCCTTTGAGCGAAAATGGAAAGACTTATGGGACCGCAAGCATTGGCCAGAAATCTCCATCTTTCTCTAGTTAATCATGCATAAGAAAATCCTCACATCAGACAATCTTAAAAAGAAGTGCTTCATTGGGCCCTCCAGATGTACACTCTCTAGAAACGCGGAGGAACTGACCAATCACCTGCTAAATGGTTGCTCTTTCGCCTCGAATATGTGGAATTGGGCCTCCTTGGTCTTCAGAGCTATTCACAGGGACCCCTCCTCCATTCTCCTAACCATTGAATTATGGCGTTCCTCCTGCTCCTCGCACCCGCAGACCAACTATGCCTGGATCCTTCTACCAGGTATAATATGCTGGTCCCTATGGAAAGAAAGAAATGCTAGAATTTTCAAAGATCTGCAGAGGTCAGAAGAACAAATCATATCCTCCATCAAGTAGATCCTCTGTGAATTAGTTGGCCTCTTGCAATCTTGCAATCCTTGCAATCCTACTTCTTAGGAGGACCTCCAAATTCTCTGTCCCTGTCACTCCCCAGATATCCCATACCCCCAGACTACAGAACTCTCATGGCTGCCTCTGGAGGCTGGTTTCATTGAGTTAAATTATGATGGCGCTGCCAAGGGCAACCTTGGTAATTTAGGCTTCAGGGGAGCTTTTAGAAATCACACAGAGCAAATCATATGGCTCTATGACAGCAACTTAGGTCATTCAACAAACAATGCAACTGAACTTCAAGCTGTTGAACACGATTTAGTGATTGCAAAGGACCAAAACTTCTGGCCGCTAATCGTGGAAGGAGATTCGATGGTCGGCACCCATGTGTGTCGAAAACTCCAATAAGGTCGAAGCGCGGTGCAAGTTTCGGACAATTGGCGGCTCAACAAGATCCTTCATCAGATAGAAATCCACATCAACAATGCCAAAAGGGTCTCCTTCCAAGCGGTCTGACGCAGAGCGAACCAGTTGGTGGATTGATTAGCCAATGCTGGGTTGGAAGGAAATCTCTGCCTCCTTTCCGAAGCGTGGGATGACTTTGGGCAATCCATGGTTAAAGCTGAGTGTGCCATCATTATGAGGACAAAGAGGCCGGACATGTACAACTTGGATCGAAGGCCGATAGATCCTCCTTCGAGTGTCTTATGATGCCATCATCAACCAACCTCCTTCGCATCAGAGGAGGTACCTCAACCTTGTTAAATTTGGACAACTAGGTCCAAACTCCATCTTGTGATGCTCAGATGAAGATTCCAATATTTGTATTGGATTCCTCTTTCAGAGAGGCGTAAAATCGATATAAAATTGATTGTAATCTGATGAGCAGAACATTTATTTTGAATTTATTATTTATAATAAATTTAAGTGCAGGTCGGCCTTAAGGTTTTACAACCCCAACAAATGTGTCACACACCTCAATGATGGATATAAATACAGTCAACGTTGGAGAGCTTTTCACTCATCTCATCACACATCTTCTCCTCTGATTATCTACAAGCATTTGAGAAGCAGTTTCATCTCCCACGCGAGAAGAAGGACGAAATCTATTGCAGCTAAAGGACGAAATTTACCGCAGCAAATTTTCTGCAGTTAGGGTTTCTGGGCAAGTTTGACCAGCGTTGACTTTGGTCAACGCATGGTCCATTGAGATGAAATTTTGTGGAGAATTCGATTTTTGTAGGCCGTACTCATTGGCACAAAAATCGAGGTCAAAAGATTGACCGAAGTTGGAGCTGCGTTGACTTTCTTGTCGCTGCTCTGCGTTGACTTTTTCTAGCCTGTGTTGACTTTTTGGGGTTGACTTTGAGTTGACTTTGAGGACTGTTGTGACACATTTTGGGTTGGCCGACCAAGAAGACTTTGCTGGTTGAAGCATCCTGCTGATCGCCGTAACGCACCAACACATTCTCCTGTTTCTGGTTCGTCTTCTATAGATCCACTGGTATGTTCTATCAACATTTTACTTAACTATTTATGTGATTGTTGCTATAAAAGTAAAATTGCATCAAGCATAGAACATCTACAAAAATTTACATGGAATCAGAGTTGAGGTGAAGACAAGCCCTAACTTATAGCAATCACCAACTGAGAAAAATGAGTTCCACAAGTTATGGCTTCAAGGAGGATGACAAGCTGACTGGAAGGGATGACTTCCATGCTTGGAAGATGATATTAGATCTCAAATTGGAAGACCATGATCTCATGGACTATGTACTAGGTAAGATACAAGAACCTCCATCCATTGTTACTGTTGCTGCTAAAACCAAGTATAAGAAGGGGGGAGATCAAAGCAAAGCTAATGATCAGGGAATCCATACATAAAAGTCTGGTTGCCTACATATCTGAGCTAGGCACATCCAAGGAGATGTATGATAAGCTGATACAAATGTTCAAAGTAAACAATGCAAACCAAGTGCTATTCTTCAAGAATCAATTGAAGAAATCTGAAGAAAGGCAGGGATGAGTCTGTCCAAACATACTTTCTGAAATTGACCGAGATCAGGAACAATCTGCTGGCTATTGGGGAGACAATAGCCGATCGTGAGATGGTACTCACCGCACTTGGAGGGCTCCCATATGAATGGCAAGTATTCAACACTACCATTCTCAATAATAACACAATTCCTAACTTTGACGAGCTACTGTCAAGATGCATGCAAGAAGAGACAAGAATGAAGGAATACAAAAATGATAGAAATACTGCCTACGCTGCTCATTCTAGAAAGAAGAACTCTGGTGGTCCTAAGAACAAAGGAAGAGCAAGGGCCCAAGGAAAGAAGGGCAAGCGTTTCACTTGTCATAGGCCTGGTCACTATGCTAGAGAATGTCCTTTCAAGAAGGATTCTCCCGATAGTGATGACAACAACAACAACCGAAGGAATGGAAATCAAAGGAACGACAAGTCCAAAGGAAAGAGGAAGGCTCCCTCTGGCGGAAACAATCAACCTTTCAAAAGGTCTAGAAACTCCAAGTATGAGGAGTCAAATGTTGTTGATAAAAGAAATGAATACATTCTTGTATCTGCCCTCTCTGCTGCATCCCCGCCCGACACTATGGATGTCTGGCTGAGAGATAGTGGTGCCTCAAGACACATCACTGGGTTCAAGGAAGCACTCTCTGACATGGTTGAAAAGGATACTAATCTGGAAATTATCCTTGGAGATAATGCCACATATCCCGTGAAAGGGACAGGGACTGTGACCCTCCACTTGTCTCAAGGACAAGTCCTACATTTGCAGGATGTACTCTATGTACCAAAATTGAAGAAAAACCTTGTGTCTATATCAGCCATCGAAGACAAAGGCTTCAATGTGGCATTCATTGATGGAAAGGTGCGCATGTGGAAGAAGAATTTCAAGGGAGCTATCGTGATTGGTTTTAGAGTTGGAACACTCTACCAGGTTGAAGGAAGTCCATTAGGAGCTATGACATGTGATACTATCCGACAAACTGAACTATGGCACTGGAGGTTTGGACACCTTCATTACAAGGCCCTTTTCGAAGCAAGGAAGGTCGTGACAGGGATGCCCGATTTTGGAAATAATCATGAAGGTGTATGTAAGGGTTGTGCCGAAGGAACACATACAAGGGGACCTTTCCCCTCAAGTGTCACAAAGACATCTGATATTTTGCAACTGGTCCATTCTGATCTATCTGGTATGCTACCCGTAACATCCCTGGGAGGATGTTCTTACTATATGACATTCACTGATGACTTCTCCCGCAAAACCTAGATATACTTCTTGAAGAAGAAGGATGAGGCTTTCATGTGGTTCCGTACCTTCAAAGCCTTGGTGGAAAATATGACAGGGAAGAAGATCAAGATTTTGAGGACCGACAATGGCACCGAATATGAGTCAAATGAGTTCAAGGACTTTTGCAGAGAAGCTGGCATTAAGAGGGAGACTACTACTGCCTATACTCCTGAGCAGAATGGCGTTGCTGAACGAAAGAACAGGACCATTGTGGAAGCTGCCTGTGCCATGCTATGTGACCAGGGTCTACCAAAGTTTCTGTGGGGAGAAGCTGCGAATACTGCTGTATACATTCAAAACCGATGCCCTCATTCCGCCTTGGACTCCAAAACTCCCGAAGAGGTTTTCACTGGTAAGAAACCTGACGTCTCACATTTTAGAATTTTTGGATGTCCTGTTTATTTTCATGTGCCAAAAGAAAAGAGAAGTAAGTTGGATGCTTCCGGGAAGAAAGGAATGTTTGTGGGCTACAGCGAAACCTCTAAGGCCTATAGAGTCTATGTACCTGGTCAAAGGGAAGTAGAAATATGACATGATGTCACTTTTGACGAAGATGCTTCCCTGAAGAAAGTAGTAGATCTTCCGAGATCTGAGGAAAATCATGAAGCAAGGCCTGGAAATCAAGAAGAACCGCAGGATGAGACAATGCTTGATGTTGAAGGACCAATGGACCCAATCGATCCATCTCCTTCACTGAGAAAGAGACCATCATGGCTCAGGGACACTCTCGAAGATGCCGAGGGACATGCTGCCCCGAGGGGGACATTCCGAGAAAGCAAGAAGTCGTGTAGATACCAAGGGTATCTAGCTGCCATGAGTACTATTGTACAATCTGAACCTGGATCTTTTGAAGAAGCCGTAAAGCATCAAGTCTGGAAGGATGCTATGCACGAAGAATATGAGTCCATAATGAAGAATGATGTCTGGGATGTGGTTCCAAGACCGAAGGACAAATCAGTTGTCACCGCAAAATGGCTCTACAAGATCAAGCATGGATCCGATGGAAGTGCTGAAAAGTTCAAGGCAAGATTTGTTGCCCGTGGCTTCTCTCAAAAGGAAGGAATAGACTATGATGACATATTTGCACCCGTGGCACGATATACCACCATTCGATCAATCATAGCCCTTGCTGCTACGCAAGGATGGAGTCTTCATCAGATGGATGTCAAGACCGCTTTTTTGCATGGTGCAATAAAAGAAGAGGTATATGTGGAGCAACCTCTGGGGTTCGAAGTCCAGGATCGGGACACTCATGTCTATAGGTTGAAGAAATTCCTCTATGGGTTGAAGCAAGCACCCAGAGCTTGGTACGAGAGGATAGATAGCTACTTGATGAAGCTGGGCTTCACTCGAAGTAATGCTGATCCGAACCTTTACTTCAAGGTTGTCCAGGGGAAGCCTCTCATTCTGGTGCTGTATGTGGACGACCTCTTCCTGACAGGTGCTAACCCTCTCATTCATCAATGCAAGAGGGAGCTTGCTGCTGAGTTCGAGATGAAGGACCTAGGACTGATGCACTACTTCCTAGGCCTGGAGGTTTGGCAGAGACCTGGAGAGATTTTCCTTTCTCAAGGAAAATATATTGTGAAACTTTTGGAAAGATTTGGTATGGTGGATTGCAAGTCCGTGTCAACACCAATGGAACTCAACTTGAAGAAATTGAGTGGCAGCGCTGCTGGGCCCGTATTGGCAAATCCTACTGAGTATCGTCAACTCGTAGGGGCTCTGATGTTCTTAGTGAACACCCGTCTAGATATATGTTTTGCAGTGAACACTTTGAGTCAACAGATGGTTGAGCCTCATCACTTTCACTGGGTTGGTGCCAGGAATCTTCTGAGATACCTTCGGGGCACGATAAACCATGGGCTGAGATACACTGCCGGGAGCGTGACACTCCGTGGATATACTGATGCCGACTGGGCTGGCAGTGTGGTGGATCGTAAGAGCACATCGGGATGCTGCTTCAATCTTGGTTCTGTTTCGATTTCATGGATGAGTAGGAAGCAGAAGTCGGTGGCTTTGAGCACCGCAGAGGCCAAATACATTGCAACAAGTATGGCCTGTTGTGAAGCAGTTTGGTTGCGAAAGCTCTTTAGTGAGCTGTTTGGACATGTGCTAGATACCACCGTGATACTCTGTGATAACCAGAGTGGGATTCGCTTGACCGAGAATCCTGTGTTCCACGACCGATCCAAGCATATTGATATGAGGTACCATTTCATCCGGGATATGGTACAACGAGGCGCCGTAAGGCTCGATCATATAGGAACTGATGAGCAGGTCGCGGATATTCTCACTAAGCCCCTGGGGAAGGTCAAGTTCCTAACCTTCCGTGAGAGACTTGGTATCGTGGAACGACCCTATGATGTGGGTCTTGTTGGACGATGAGCTCGAGGAGCTCTAGGGGGCTTTGGGGACAGCTTCTCGGAGCTATGAGCAACCATAAGGCTAGGCTTGCCAAACCTTGTTGGTGTGCTTGGACCCCACCGTTGTGATTATTGAGTTGGTTCACCTCTCATTATCTGTGCCCCGTATGCATCCTACCCATTGAGTTCAAGGCTCATGGGAAGTACCTCTCATTTGGCCAATGAGATGGGAAAAGCTAGAGACCAGTAGCAAAGACTAATGGACGCATCAGAGATTGCCGTACTTTCTATCTAGGATGGCACGGTCCAACCACTTGATCTGGGATCAAGTCTAGTGAGGTCTTGGACCTCCGCCTGACTTCTGGTCAGATGAACCAACTTCAGGGTTGGTTGGAGACTCTTTGTGAGTCCGATAGAGGTTTCGGACCTCTGGGCTGAATTTGTCAGCCGGGGGATGATGTCTTTGTGACTGACCCACTTCTGTTCTGAAATAAAGAGGCCAGCAAAGCAAGTTACGGCGGGATGACGCACGATGTTTGATTGCACCGGTGGATGGAGTTCTCCCTAGTTGAGAGGGAGTGTTAAATTTGGACAACTAGGTCTAAACTCCATCTTGTGATGCTCAGATGAAGATTCCAATATTTGTATTGGATTCCTCTTTCGGAGAGGTGTAAAATCGATATAAAATTGATTGTAATTTGATGAGAAGAACATTTATTTTGAATTTATTATTTATAATAAATTTAAGTGCAGGTCGGCCTTAAGGTTTTACACCCCCAACAGATGTGTCACACACCTCAATGATGGATATAAATACAGTCAACGTTGGAGAGCTTTTCACTCATCTCATCACACATCTTCTCCTCTAATTATCTACAAGCATTTGAGAAGCAGCTTCATCTCCCACGTGAGAAGAAGGACGAAATCTATTGCAGCTAAAGGATGAAATTTACCGCAGCAAATTTTCTGCAGTTAGGGTTTCTGGGCAAGTTTGACCAGCGTTGACTTTGGTCAACGCATGGTCCGTTTGAGCTGAAATTTTGTGGAGATTTCAATTTTTGTAGGCCGTACTCATTGGCACAAAAATCGAGGTCAAAAGATTGACTGAAGTTGGAGCTGCGTTGACTTTCTTGTTGCTGCCCTGCGTTGACTTTTTCTGGACTGCGTTGACTTTTTTGGGGTTGACTTTGAGTTGACTGGATAATTGATTTGAGGACTGTTGTGACACATTTTGGGTTGGCCGACCAAGAAGACTTTGCTGGTTGAAGCATCCTGCTGATCGCCGTAACGCACCAACACATTCTCCTGTTTCTGGTTTGTCTTCTATAGATCCACTGGTATGTTCTATTAGCATATTACTTAACTATTTATGTGATTGCTGTTATAAAAGTAAAATTGCATCAAGCATAGAACATCTACAAAAATTTACAAACCTCCACGACTATGCTGTTTGCTGCCCTTGGGGCCTATCGATCACCATGAAGCCCTGTTGCCTTAACTACCCTCTGACCAGCACATGCCTTCTCATCATTCCCCTCCCCTCGCTTTCTAATCATCCTACCTTGCCCGCGGCCTATATATACTTGGCCTCCAGATTCTCTGTCGCATTCTCCTGCGAGATTTCTCCCAAGTGCCTTCCCTCCCCCTGCTCGATAATGTTCGGCCTGCTTTTCAGCCTGACAACAATCTGCCCTCCACTCCCGTTCAGGTCAACCCCCTGCGCTTCTTTCCCTGCAGCCCTCTGTTCCCCAAACCCCCCTAGTGTCATGCTTTCTCGTAACTCTGTTTCTCCTACCCTTGGAAGAAGAGGTCGTAATCACGGCTCGTGATGGTCCTCTCCTAACAGACCTACAACAACAAGAGCAGCCACCGCTACGCGCAATGCTCGCCATAATGTATGAGAACACCAGCGTGCACGAATCCAAGGCCCTCATCCTCAAGCTTGAAGACAGAGCTAGGAATGTTCGCTAGCAGGTTTCGACGGATGAGGTAGATGCCGCCATCAATTGGATCCCGGATCCAGGACTGACTAGGGCGAGAGAAAACATCTTTAGCAGATCCATTGAGCTCCATTGGCAAACTCAGACCATGCTGGCTCTAGCTTTGTAGGAGCAGTGAGAAAGCAACAACGCTGTGGAAAAGAAAATTGGCACCGTCATGGAAAAGTTTCTGGTCTATGTGGGTGAGGTTCATCACCGTCAGTTTGTGGACAAGAATTCTCTTCATTACACGATGCAAAGCGTAGAACAACAATTCGACATGGGATACTGAAATCAAAGGGGAGGCGATAGGCCCCTCCATGTCTCTGAAAGCCCAATGCGTCATGTGAAAATTCTACTGCAGTATCTTGGTTTATTTCTCCTACTTGATTTAGATTAATACAAGTTATTTTCAAAAATTAGATTTAGAAAATATTGAAGTAAACACAACTATAGCCTACACATGCAGATCATTTACTGAATAATATGCTCGTACAACAAAGTGACACATGGATTTTTGGACATAAGTCCCCAGAAAACCCAAAGCGGGAAAACCGTTGCAACAAATATGAGGGTTATTTTATTAAGTAGTTCTTGAGTACAGTAAATTTGGGTTCCAGATCTGGAAAACCCAACAAAGAATAAAAGAAATCAAATATGCAACTAACCTGATGTTCTAGTGCCAAATATCTGACTGATCCACACCCTCAAACAGGATTTACAGAACTCAGCCCGAATCTGGCCCTAGAAACCCTCAATGCTTCCCCTGAAGCCCCAAATTTAGCCCTACTAGCCTCAGAATGCCACTCCACTGTGCAGAGAGGGACTGCGTAAACCCTAGAAGGGTGACATGTCTACGCCGGTGCCGGAGACCCCGCGTAACTTGGCAGCCCCCCCCGGTTCCCTGCCGCCTGTCCAGACAATCGCGCAACAAATCACATAGTTGCCGCCCGCTTCTTTGCGTTGTCCTTGTTATTGCTCCTTTGCCTCTTATTGCCTCTCTTGGCTCGGATCAATCATCCCCTCACCAATACTACCCCTCACGCAGGGAATTCCAGATTCTGCCTTAAATGAACTGCAGGCAGGTGGCTGCCCAACCGATCTCAAGCCTTTCTCTTATACTTTTCCATTCATCTCATCAACGGTCGAGATTAAAACATTCATCAACGACTGAGAAGACTGCGTGATCCATGTGACTTAAGACAATTTGTAGCAACAAAACTTCTAGATTTGTTGACTTAATAGAAAAATACACGAGGTATTTATAATAATAATTTTATTAATAAAATATGATGTGATAAGATGATTGAAAGTTACAATGAGGCCCTGCTTATATACCTATGCAGGTGGCCTTTCACGAACAGGCATGTCTTTTAGACATGCCTTTTCAGCTAACTAACAACTACTTAACATAATCACTATTTGATTAGTTAGTAATTATATTTATTCTATTTTATACAAATTATATTTGTTACATTGCCTCTTCCTTCAGAAGCTTTGTCCTCAAAGCTATATTGTTGGCAATTGTCTTCATCTTGCGGTAGTCACCTTGGGTTATATAATCCATCACTGATACCTTGGCATGTAATAATTCTCCAGTAATGCTGTAATTTTTTATTTTTATTTTTATTATATAAATTATATATATATAATTTTTTAAAATTTAAAACGTATCTTAGTTCCACGACCATGTTTCTTGGCTAACCGGCACCGCCATTGCATCCATGAACCACGAGCCACGATGTTCAACAACCATGGCGTTTCGACCACACCACCTACCCTGTTATCATTACATCTTGTTTGAGGCCCATCCACGGGATTTGCACAGTAATTCGAGGCAACAAACGTCGAAGACCATTCAAACACATTGCATTGGTTTTACTACCATCGATAAGCTGCTATTCTAAATCGTCTTGGCCATTTAGTTGTTTAAGATGTTCTTTTTCCCTCCTAGATTCCTCTAATTGCTCCTCGCATTTTGTGGCTGCAAGGGCATATCGTTCTTCAATGTATTCATCTAGTTGACCTCTGATGACATTAGAAGTAATAGCTCTGTTAACTAACTCATGCCCTTGTTTGTTCAATGCATCAAGTGAATCTTCATTGATGTCATCGCTAGCAGTAATTATCATCTTCCCAAACTCAGGGACTTCGAATTCCTTTTCGATTGCATGAAAGGATTTCCGTGCCTTTGTAGATAAATATGCAAGGTCACCGGTATCCAATCTGATGCCCTGAGCTTTATAGGCTAATTCATTCAGTGCCAAAGCAACTGCACAAAAATTGGGAAGCCCATTTCTCATGACATTGTAAGTGTCCACGAGAGCCTGAAATTTTGTTGGAAAAGCTAAAGCATATGATATCAAGGCCGTCATCTCACCCTGGCTGGTGTCAGAGAAAATTCCTCTAAGAGAATCTGCTGCCTGCAATTTGCTTAGCCAGTGTTGTGCTAAACTCACAAAATCTTCACAAACACCTGTACCATCATTTCTAGGAAGTGTCCTGTCTGTGATCTCATCAGTTCCCATGAATGAGCTGACAAAGGCGTGAGAGTGCGTCCCTCGAAGGGGTATTCCAAATCCCCGCACAGCATCAACATTGCTGATTGGATCAAATCCACCTAGGTAACAATTTGATGCACAGATCGCTCCATTGGGTCCTTGAGCACGGCGGAGTCCCAATTCAAGCAAAAGTTTAGAATTCCCAGCAACACGCCTATGTCTTGCAGTATTTGTAGTAACCAATGACGCATAATTGATCAAATTCATAAATGGCGTTTCCAGAAGTTGTACAACTGCAACAGAGCCCTCGACTCTCATGAGGGGTATCTTAGGAAAAACAATGGAACCTTTTGGTATTGCATATATCTCAATGTCTAAACAATTGAGCTCTCTCAGATAACTGAAGAATCCGTCCTCACGTGTGGACAAGATTGTGCGTAAAAAATCAATGTCCTCTTGTTTAAACTTGAAATTTGCAGCAAGACTTATACACTCTTCTAACCCAGAGAAGACAGTGTACTCCCCACCAAAGGGATTCTTTCGAAAAAATAAGTCAAATACTGCCTTCTCCAAATTATCTTTATCCGAATCTAAATTAGCTTCATCTTTTTCTGTTTCTTCAACAGTTTCATCCTCGGCATAAGAATAGACATCTACAGATTCTAAATCTGCCGTGTTGGTACCAAGCTTTACTGCTTCATCTTCTCCACCATCTTGATTGGTATATTTTTCATATTCATTATTCTGATCAACATTTTTTTCTTCAACCTCTTCATCCTTATCAAGGATTTCTTCATAAATTTTCTTAAGACTGGTTGTAATATTTGCACATGAATTTTCTAATCGTTGAAATACTTCTCGAATTTTATTAATTTTCTCACTTTCTTCAGGATCTTCCTGTAACGACACATTGTATGGTAAACAATGTTCATAGGCTCGTACACTACGTTCATAGGCTTGTAAGACTATATTGTGTGCCGTGGCTCTGATGGCTTCGATATGGCTCCAATATGGCTCTGATACCACTGTAGCAACAAAACTTGTAGATTTGTTGACTTAATAGCAAAATACACAAGAGGTATTTATAATAATAATTTTATTAATAAAATATGATGTGATAAGATGATTGAAAGTTACAATAAGGCCCTGCTCATGCCTTTTCAGCTAACTAACAACTACTTAACATAATCACTATTTGATTAGTTAGTAATTATATTTATTCTATTTTATACGAATTATATTTGTTACACAATTTCAACACATGTGTTAATTAATTCACTTTAATTATTTAATTTTTCTAAGTTTAGACTTAGGAAATCCATTAAAATAATTAATTATTTGAATAACTTGAACACCAATTGAAATTTCTCAAAACACTTTCTCGGTTTTGAAGATCAAGTGTGTCCTAGCCCCTCCACAAATTTCAGGGCTAGAGCACACCCAATGTTACACAAGCTATACAAAATCTCAACACTCCCTCTTAGCACGGAGTGTGCTCTAGGAAAGTGTGCTCTAGCAATGCATCCACACCATGCACTACAAGATCTTAAAGCTAGATTTTGTGCTGCTGATGCTTGGCTTGCTGCTCTCCATCCACAGCACTGCTGCCCATGCCATTGCCACTGACACTGCCACATCTGTACTGCAGCTCCCTCTCAAATTGTTGCATCATGCTGCCCATAGCACTGCCACTGCTAACTGTTGCATTGCAACTTAGTTGGCGAGAAGTAAGCAACTGAAAAACTTCTGCTCAACTGTTTGACAGATAAGTCAAGTTGCCTTCCACCACTGAAGCTCCCTGGATGCTGATTTACGTTGTCCTCCTGGAGACATTGTCATGCTGCAACACTGCACTGCGTGAGCACAACTTCTCTACGTTGTTGAAGTCCCATCAACCCCTCTGCGTTGTTGCCTTCACGTTGCTGCTGCCTCTGCATTACACTGCTCCCTCTTCAGTTCTGTCTTCTGCTTCAATATGGCCTTTCTGCAACCATCTCTCGACTCATCCCGCTACCGTCTTAAGGCAACTGTAGCTCGTATGTGATCCAAGAGTAGGGCTGACTCAAGGATCCCGCCATTCTCTGTAGATGCTTTACAGATCCATGTCACCCCACCTCTTCTCTCGAGGCACATGAGCACTCATGGATGCATCATCATCATATCCATCTTCTTTTGCTGTTGCAGCCTTGGAATCAGAAGATCCTTTGTCCTTCTTCTTAGGACAACTGCTGGCGAAATGACCAAGATCACCATAGTTAAAGCATTGGACCTTGGAAAGGTCCTTCTTCTTCTTCCCTTACTGTTTCTTCTCCCTTGATGCAAGGGATGCATCCTCCTCCTCCTTGACTTTGGCCTTTCCGCTTCCTCCACTGATATTTTGCCACTTGGTGACCCTCCTGACCTCCTCTTGGCAAAGGATAGCTGACATGTCAGCCCAAGATGGTAATGCTGCTCTTCCTAGAATGCTCTGGACAAACATTTCCCAATCTTCCGAGACTGTATTCAGAGCACTTCTCACTAAGAGCCACTCATCCGGAGTAGCACTAATGCCAACCAGCTGATCTCAGATGGCTTGAAGCCTGAAGAGGAATGGATCTATCTCTTCACCCTTCATCATTTGGAACAACCGCATCTGGTTCTCCAGAAGCATTCTTCTTTGAACGGAGCCAACTTGGTACATCGTGTCCAAGGCTACCCACATGTCATTTGCTGAAGTCTTCCTAGCAATATGAGGTATAACGTGGTCCTTGACTTTGTCTATGATCAAACGCTTCGTCCGCGCTTGATTTTCTTCATACTTCTTGAGAGGATCTGCATCGGTTGGTACAACAAGAATCTTCTCTGCATGATCTTTGAGACCATACTCATCCAGAACTGAAAGGATTTTGGCCCTCCAGATAACATAGTTGGACATGTCGTCCAATCTATCTTGATCCCCTAGTCCATATCGAGCCATCTTGCTCAGATCTGACAGAAACAATAATTCTCCCTCTGGATCTGGGTTTCTTGGTGACTAGAAACCCTCTAGTAACTGCTCCTGCTGAAGACTGATTTCCCTCCTGGAAATCTTTCACCAAAACACAAACAGACAGCACTCTCTGATCCTCCTAATCGAATCTTAGATCTGTTTGGCTCAGATCTGCTGAGTAACTGTCTTCCTCCCGCCTCTATTGTCTTAGCTATGCAACAATTCTGAACCTGCAGAATCTCTACCCCACTAGCACTGCTGAAGATCTGAAGCACTTCTTTCGGATCTTGGAAAAATTCTTCTGCAATAAGAGAAAAGACAGGATTGCGTCTCCCTGCCTGGCCCAACACAGCCTCAGCATTGCTCAAAAGTGGACTGCGTAACCCTAGATTGGGTGACGCAGTCCTTATGCTGCCCTGGGAAGGGTCTGTGTAAGCCTCGTGGCCTTTTGCAGCTTCAACGCTGTCCTCTTCTGGATCTGCATTCAAGATGCCCTTTTCGGATCTGCTGCTTCTTTTGCCACCTTGCAGAAAATATTTCTTCAGCTGATTGCTAGAGATTTAGCTTGTTCTGCTATTGCTTTGATACCATGTGGAAATTCTATTGCAGTATCTTGGTTTATTTCTCCTACTTGATTTAGATTAATACAAGTTATTTTTAGAAATTAGGGTCAGAAAATACTGAAATAAACACAACTACAACCTACACATGCAGATCATTTACTGAATAATACACTCATACAACAAAGTGACACATGGATTTTTGGACATAAGTCCCTGGAAAAACCCAAAGTTGGAAATCTGGTGCAACAGATTTGAGGGTTATTTTATTAAGTAGTTGCTGAGTACAGTAAATTTGGGTTCCAGATCTGGAAAACCCAACAAAGAATAAAAGAAATCAAATCTGCAGATAACCTAAAGTTCTAGTGCCAAATATCTGACTGATCCACACCCTCAAACGGGATTTACAAAACTCAGCCCGAATCTAGACCTAGAAACCCTCAGCGCTGCTCCTGAGCCCCAGCGTCAGCCCTGCTAGCCTAGGAATGCCACTGCGCTGCCCAGAGAGGGACTGTGTAACCCCTGGAAGCGTGATGCAGGCCTTACGCTGGCCCTGGAGACCCTCTGCGTAACTTCTGCAACCCCTGGAGCCTCTGCGCTGTCTTGCATAACACCTGCGTAGTTGGTGCTCTGCTTCTCTGCACTGTTCTTGTTGCTCCTCCTCTGCCTCTTACTGCCTCTTGGCTCTGGGATCAGCTCATCCCCTTAGCCCATACTACCTCTCACTGCAGGGAATTCCTGCAGAATTTCTTAGCAAACCCGCCCTAGAATTCCAGATCTATTCCTCAGCTTTGCAACTGTGTGTGTCGTCCAACTGACCCTCAAGCCTTTCTCTTATACTTTTCCATTCATCACATCAACGGTTGAGATTAAAACATTCATCAACGACTGAGATTAAAATACTGCTTGATCCATGTGACTTAAGACAATTTCAGCATGTGTTAATTAATTCACTTTAATTATTTAATTTTCCTAAGTTTAGACTTAGTAAATCCATTTAAATAATTAATTATTTGAATAACTTGAACACCAACTGAAATTTCTCAAAACACTTTATGGGTTTTGAAGATCAAGTGTGTCCTAGCCCCTCCACAAAATTTCAAGGCTAGAGCACACCTGATGCTACACCAACTATACAAAATCTCAACACGTCATTCATGAAAGTAGTACCTCGGAGCGCCCCATCAGCTTGGACAATTACTCGGCGGAAGACACTGCCTAATGGCCTGCTCATACCTTTGCAGTTTCCAGGTTCCCTTTTTGCGTATGACTGGTTTTCTCATGCTCTACACGAAACACAGTTCTGTACAGTTTCTTAGCATGCTTTACTCTCCTCTTTGTGCGAAGCCAGAATGGCTTTTTTTGTTCTGGGCTTTGCTCCCACCCTTTTGTAAATATGTCACCCTCTCAACAAATTTCAATGTAAACTGCCTTCTAAGAGGGTCAGCTCTTCTAAATCAGTTCTCTGCTTCGGGTGCTGAGACGTCTGCACTCACCCAGTGCCTTACTTTGTAATCTTTTTTCAGGATGTTAATAGAACTTTTTAATTTACAAAAAAAGAGATGCCACATTTTAAGCAATTAAGTATTGTGGAGTATGATACTAGTAAATAAATGTTGAGAAATTTAACCTAATGCAAAGAAACTGCTTCCAGCAGCCAACATTGTGGGTAAAAACTTTCCTTCTTAATTTGATAGATACCTTATGAGTTTCCATCCTTTAGATCTAGCGTCGTTGAAAACTTGTTGGTAAATACATCTATCAATACATGCATCCTTTTTCAAGATAAATGTTCACTTTCAAATGAGCTGTAGTCAGTGGATATAAGGTCTGCAAAGAACTCAACTACATTTACATGCTTTGGACAAACAAATCTGGAATATATTCTAGCAATAAAGTACCTAGAACATTGGAAACTTGGAAAATTGGAAACCTGGAAACTTGGAAACGTATCAATATTTTCTGGAAACGGTTCAAATTTTCTTGAAACTCCTTTGAATCGTTTATGATCTCAGGCTGGCTGTTTCCAAAAAAATGAAATGCGGAGGGAACGTTTCCATGCTGTTTCCAAGCCATTATGTGCACATTTCTGTATCTGAAACGCTGAATGGCGTTTATGGGAGTTGGGGGTATCATTTCCGGTAACTTAGGCGACTTATCCTCCTACGCCCAGTCTGCTGAGGAAACACCATGAAAACACTTGAAAATCCTCCCAGAACAACTCCCTAATGTAGTGTAGATCACCTCCTAGGGTTGGCACTCGAAGTCCACCGAAGGTAGGGTGAGATTTCGCAAGAAAACCTCGTATGCTAACCAACATTGTGTAGACTTGATTGAACAACTCAAGAGAACAATAGGGACAATGTAAAATGGTCAAAAGGTCCCAAATGGAGGCTCTGTCCTCATACTTATACTTGTTGGCCCCACCTTCCTTCTCTCTCCTCCAATTTGCTTTGCCTTCCTTTTCTTGCCCCCCCACAAGTGCATACTAGCTTAAGGGGTACAAATTCCCCTTTGGGTGACCCCCACTTCCCACTAGCATTTTAATCTTTCGCTTTTTCTAATGTTTGCCTATGCTTACTCCCACAAAATAAGATAATTCTGCCTTTTTCACGCACTTATTCTAAGTTGACCCAAAATCAATATAACTTAGACAAAATTGCAAAATTGGTGTAGCTGCTAGGTGAATTTAAGTAGAGGGGACATCACAAATACTTTTGTATCTTACGAAAGAATTACAATGTGGTGACTTCTACCACTTCTTGACATGTCTTTATGTTCTCGACCAAATGAATTAAGATCTTTCAATCTTCCTCGTCCAACTTGCACACCGGGTTAGGAGATAGGGAGAATGTAAAGAAATATAAACGAAGACATGTGCTTGCTTGTGGTTATACACCCTCGGCAAGAGATCTTAGAACTTGATACTGCATAGCCGAATACAACTTTCCAAACGTGGATCATTCACTAGTATAGTTTCATGATAATGCTTCCTAGATTCATTATCGGTATAGCAAGAGCACACCTTGGCCACAGATGTTGATTTCTCTCTCTTATGCAATCACAAAATGCACTGAAGACATTCTGCCCGCTCATGCCTTGAACTCTAAGAGCGACGATTTCATCTTTCTTGGAGTGATCTGTGTCCTCGTATATCTCAATCAATTTTTGTGTGGTGGACATGATAGTGTCAGCCATATTGTGAACGTGATGGTTTTGATGCATTCTCTCGTTGTTGGTCTCAGGTTCCCTTTGGAGATCCTTGACAATCAACCTCTAGAGGCGCTCCACCTCTTCGTGGGCACCCCTCGTAGTTTGTAGGAGCATCGACGACATGGTTTATTGTGTTGCTACTCCGCCTCTTTCAGCCTATTTGCAATTGTGCTTATCATAGAGTAGATAGGAGTCCCTGTCTCGAAACTTTGAGCTTTCCTCGTTTCAGCGATGATGACAGAGGAAAACTTACTGAAAAGGAACGTCTGCAAATAAAATTGTACTTAATCTGAATATTTAGAACAATTAAAAAATACATTGTGGTGTCCTGCGACATTTTCTGAGGAATAATAGACGGAGCAATGGTAGTGAATGCTCCTGGCCTCCTCATGGCCTCGGTTGGACTCGTTTATGCCTTGGCCTTGTCTGTTCATAAACTAGAGGCCTCACGGCCTTCTTCTAGGGCTTCGACCCTCCAAGACACAACCAAAGTCTTGGTCTTCTTTGAACAGGACAAAAACACCATGTATAACCTCCTTTCCAATCGATGCAACTCACAAAACCGTAGTCTCTTCTTTGGACAAACTCAATGTCTTCTTTTCTTCGGTGGCTCTTCTCTGAACCTTGCTTTGATACCATGTTGATTTTTCTACAATAACACAGTAGAAACTAATTTTCTGATCTGATAATTACTTCTAATGATCTCCAGTTTATTTATCTTGTGCCACATATATCATTAAACAATTATACACATAATATCCCGACAATAATGCAGTGAAAATAATAGAAACAAAAAGAGACAACCATGCACAATAAAGACAACAAATTCTCCTTGGGAAAACCCAAACTCGGGAGAAACCTTGCAACCTTCTTCTAGGAGAAATTCTTCTTCAACAAGGTTTACAATAAATTATCTAGAAATATGTGCCAAAAACCAAGTCCAAACTTCATCCAAATTCATCTTTTATCTGCTTCCACGTGTGGCCAATATAGAAGAGATATGAGTGAGTGAGACAAATGAAATGTCACATCATCTGTATATATACATGTCGAATGGGTGCATTTACCCCCAAGTGACACACCCTTTCATGGTGGGGTCTGTGTTGAAAAGTGTAACTAGGATCAATCTTCATATTGACTATGTAATTATGTATTTATGTAAAGAAGAAGACGGATAATAAAATGTATTTTTGTTATACTTGCTTCATGGGTTTCGCGAGCAAGATTTTTATTATAGGTCAATAGACTTCTTCTTGATGTCTATTAGGGTTTGTCTTCTAGTTATAAGCATAATTAAGTGTCATGTATATGAAGTGTCTAGTCTAAAGTATATGCTCCAAGACCTTGCTATAAAACAGTGAAAGATTGGCTCAAAACAATCCTCATCAATGCTGGAAGATGTACCCCTACATGTCGGCCTATTAACTGTGAAGTTGGCCTACAAGAAAGCATGTGAGGTCGGTCTAAATATGGAAACAGTGCACTATATATAGTGCTGGAGCTGTGGCTCATTTGAACACAGAAATTGCGGATATATCTGCGGTCTTCAGGAAGGGTATAAGTGCGGACTTCAGGACAAAAACTAATTTGGTATATATTCAGATTAGGATAAAGGATTGCGGATTAGCTTGAAGGAAGGCTATAAATGGACAGCTCTGAAGAAAATATTGCGGACAGTTCTGAGATGGTTACAATGTGACAATGTCTGGAACAAATGACAGCGTTTAAGTGTTAAAGTGCGGATTTATTTGAAGAAGGGTTTGCAGATTGTTCTGAAGTAAAATTGCGGATCAGAAGTAAGGTCAGTATACACCTACAGTTCATGCAAAGTTGAGACAGTGATCTATGCGTAGCAAAGCCTATGGATAATCCGAAGAAGAGAGCAGTCAGAAAGTGTAAGAAAGGGAGGAAGGTAAATTTGTGATTTACCTTCTTAATTACAGTTTTTAGTGTATGCAAAGTGAAGATGATTTTGTCTCCAATATTTGACTAAGCAATAAGGAGTGTTTGAAGATAAATTTAGAGATTGAGTTCTCTAGTATTGGTGCAGATCAATGCAGGTTGGTGAAGAAAAGAAGAATCAGAGTTTGAGGTCATCAAAGAAGCAGTGACAAGGTCTTGGATGCATTCATAGGTTAAGGGTCTAAGTCTTGGTCATGGTACTTGTCATTTGAAAATCTATAAGAAGAATTTCTCGTGGGTTTTCCTCTCCAAGAGGGAGATGTTTTTCCCTTGCTGGAAGAGCCTAAATTTGTGTTTCTTGTACTTTGGTAATTGACTTGATGAAAGACTAAATAAGCTAAGAAGAGAAGACATAAGTAAATTAAGTAAGCTCACAAGTAATTTTTCTTTTCCACAGAAAAAATCATAACTTTCATTATAGATAAGAAAAGTTACACGCTGTATATGCATTAGCATATTCATATAAGCTAGGTAGCTGCAAAAATAAAGTCCAAAAAATTACATCTCTGATATCGGTCAAAAATGATAGAAAAAACATAAGTGAGTTCAGTAGATAGTTCGAGCATGATGCTGCAAGTTATGTACATATAGAGAACATTAATATTAAACATAGAAAATAATAAGTTAAATATGTAGTAGCCCCAAAAAAACATGAAGATGTAACATCTGCTGGTGCATTCATGTTCACCCGGCCCTTTGATTCAGATCATCAAATGGTCGATGGAAACACTGGTAGAAAATATGTTCATTTTGCTCCTGTATCACCCAGAGATCCCTCAATAGGTGCGTTGCCTCCTTGGATAGCTGGTCGGAAACCGCATTCCTCTCCCTGTAAATATGTTGACATGAAGTGAAATCAAAATGTGCTTTGAGTTGATATACTTCATCCAAGATGCTCTGTAGTGTGTGCACACAACATGCAGAATGCAGGTTGAACCAATCAATGATGATTTTGGAGTCTCCAAAAATCTGTAGTTTGTTGCAGTGTTTTGTGATGGAAAATTTAAGAAGAGCAAGGAGGCAGGATAGTTCCACAAAGTTGCTTGTCCCTCGACCAAGGCCAATCTTGACTTTGAAGGAGTGGAGATCAGATAGGTGTAGAATGAAGCCCTCCCCCACAGCCATCGATTTGTGCCGAACCATCAAAATATGCCCAAGGAAAGGTGTGATCTATGTTCTCATGGGTGATGTTCCAGGGGGCTGGTGGTGGAGGGTCATCCAGAATCAGATGATAGATAGAGGATATGTGAGTAGCAGATGTGATCCAAGAGGAATGTATGTTTTGGAAGATGGCACGATTGCGTGCAATCCAAATACCCCACCAGACTAATGAGGGGAGGTTGCAAATCTTATGGGGATTGGATGAATGCCACCAGCAATCCCAGGCCGAGAGAACAAAGGGACCCTCCCATCTTATGTTGAGGTTGAGGGAGGATAGGATGAGGACCCAGAGGTCACGGATGGCGGGGCAAGTGAGAAATAGGTGTTCGGTATCCTCAGCTACCGAAATGCATAATACACATCTGTTGGGTCCTATATGTGAACGCAATTGCAGGTTCGCCCTAGTGGGTATTTTGTTAGAGTGAATACACCACATCAGTAATCTGGCTTTTGCAGGACATTTGAGTTTCCAAAGAGTGCGCCACCAACAGTAATGGACCATAGGCCCGTGAGAGTCGAAGATGTGCATATAGCCCTCCTTTGGTATATATCTACCATTCTTGGAGATCATCCATATGATTTCATCTTTTCTGTCAGTGATTCTGACATGTGATTCAGATAATGCATTTAAATAGTGCATCCAGTCCTCCTCCCATTGGGGATGGATGTGTAGGTCTCCGAGGGTCAGCCAGCCTTGGGAGAATATGGTAGTATGATCTCTATCTGACACTTGATGTAGGGTATGTATACCAGCTTGATTGAGAGCAAGGATAAGTGTGCCGGTGGGGTGGGGGGGGGGGGGGTTCGACCATGCCCCTTAATCTGCCCCTGTCCCTTTCTTCAATTAAGCATCTGCTAAGTCCTTCCATGACCAGGAGGAAGAGTGTTAAATTCTAAAGATATTCTATGCTAGATGCAAATATACTTTAAACTTCTAGGGCTAAATGAAAGTAAGATGTAGGTAGAACATACCAATAGATCGATGGAAGACAAGCCAAAAACAGAGGTAAAGAATGGTGGCGTTACGACAGTCAGCAGGATGCTTCAACCAACAAAGACTTCATAAGGTCAGCCTCCCACATGTGTCACACAACCCCAAGACGTTTCATCAAGAATACTCCACCAAGATGCTGCACCAAGAAGCCCTAAACGTAGAAACAAGAACGCTGCTCCATCACCATCCAAGAGAGAAGAAAATATGCCTCCACCAAAATGTGTGTGTAAAATGAACTCCAAGTCTCTCCAATATATAGGCATCTGTGGGGGTGTGTGACACATCTCTTATGCATGTGGGATAAATCAGGGTGACCTTGCACATGTGGAATAAATTCAAAATACATGTTCTGCTCATCCGATCAAGATGATCTTTAGATCGATCTTGCACCTCTCCGAAAGATGAATCCAATAAAAATATTGGCATCGTCATCTGAGCATCACAACATGGAGTTTGGACGTAGTTGCCCAAAATTAACACTCCCTCTTAACTAGGGAGAACTCCATCCACCAGTGCCATCCAAACATCGTGCGTCATCTCGCCGTAGCTTTCTTCGCTGGCTTCTTTATTTCAAAATAAAAAGGTGAGTCACAAAGACATCACTCCCGGCTACCCCGAAGTCAGCTCAGAGGTACGAAACCTCTAAAGGACTCAAAGGAGTCACATACCAACCCGAAGTTGGTTTAACTGACTAGAAGTCAGTTGGAGGTCTGAAACCTCACTAGACTTGATCCTAGATCAAGTGGTTGGACTCGTGGCATCCTAGACATAAAGAGTACGACAATCTCTGATGCGTCCATCGATCTTGCTATGGTCTCTATTCACATTTCCCACCTCATTGGCCAAATGAGAGGTACTTCACATGAGTCCGAAACTCCATGCGTAGGATGCATACGGGGCACAAATCAGAGAGACGTAAACCAACTCAATATCATCACGGTGGGGTGGAAGCAAACCAATAAGGTTCGACAAGCCTAGCCCTGTGGTTGCTTATAGCTCCCAGAAGTTATCCCCAAAGCCCCCTGGAGCTCTTGTAGCTCATCGTCCAACAGGACCCCAAATAGGGTCGTTCCACGATTCCAAGATTCTCATGGAAGGTTAGGAACATGACCTTCCCTAAGGGCTTTGTGAGAATATCCGTGACTTGCTCATCAGTTCCTATATGATCGAGCCTTACGGTGCCTCGCTGTACCATATCCTAGATAAAATGGTACCAGACATCAACATGCTTAGATTGATCGTGGAACACGGGATTCTTTGACAAACGAATCCCCCTCTGGTTATCACAAAAGATAACGGTGGCATCTAGCACATGCTCGAACAACTCACTGAAGAGTTTTCGCAGCCATGTGGCTTCACAACAGGCCATACACGCTGCAATGTATTTGGCCTCCGCGGTGCTCAAAGCTACCGACTTCTGCTTCCTGCTCAAAGCAGACCCAAGTGTGAAGCAACATCCAGATGTGCTCTTGCGATCCACCACACTGCCTGCCCAATCGGCATCATCATATACACGAAGTCTCAAACTCTCGGTAGTGTATCTCAGCCCATGGTCTATCGTGCCCCAGAGATATCTCAAGAGTTTCTAGGCACCAACCTAGTGAATGTTATGAGGATCAACCATGTGTTGACTCAAAGTGTTCACTGCACAACATACGTTCGAACGGATGTTCCCTAAGGACATTAGGGCCCCTACGAGTTGAAAATACTCGGTAGGATTTGCTAGCATGGGCCCTGAAGCGCTTCCACTCAACTTCTTAAAGTTGAGCTCCATCGGTGTCGACACAGACTTACAGTCCACCATTCCAATTTTTCTAGAAGCTTCACAATATATTTTCCTTGAGAAAGGAAAATCTCGCTAGGTCTCTACTAGACCTCCTGGCCTAGGAAGTAATGCATCAGTCCTAGGTCCTTCATCTCGAACTTGGAAGCGAGCTCCCTCTTCCACTGATGAATGAGAGGTCAACACCTGTCAGGAAGAGATCGTCCACATAGAGAACCATAATGAGAGGCTTTTCTCTATCAATCTTGAAGTAAAGGGTTCGGATCAACATTACTTCGAGTGAAGCTCAGCTTCATCAAGTAGCTATTTATCCTCTCGTACCAAGCCCTGGGGGCTTGCCTTAACCCATAGAGGGCTTTCTTCAACTTGCATGCATGAGAGACTCTGTCCTAGACTTCGAGCCCCAGAGGATGCTCCACATACACCTCTTTCTTTATCGAACCATGCAGAAAGGCGGTCTTCACATCCATCTGATGAAGACTCCATTCTTGAGTAGCAGCAAGGGTAATAATAGATCACAGGTGCAATCATAATCAATGCCTTCCTAGAGAGAAATCTTAGGCAACACATCTTGCCTTGTACTTTTCAACACTCCCATCAGATCCATGCTTGATCTTATATAGCCATATCGATGTGACAACAGCTTTGTCCTTCGGTCTCAGGACCATATCCTAGACATCATCCTTCATAATGGATTTACACTCTTTGTGTATAGCATCCTTCCATACTTGATGCTTTACGGCTTCTTCACATTGTACTCATGGCTGTTAGATACCCTTGGTATCTATATGGCTTCTTGCTTTCCTGGAATGTTCCCCTTTGGGGCCATATGACTCTCAGCATCCTTGAGAGTGTCTCATAGCCATGAGGGTCTCTTCTTTCTTCCAACAATGTTATTTGCTCAGGAGCATATATGGTTTTGGTCTCCCTCTTAATGCCAGCTCCTATCCCTTTGGTCTCTTGTCCTTGATGTACCAGGCAGATTTCACAAAGAATATTGCTGCTTCAAACTCGGCCTCAGTTGTTCACAAGGTCCTCCGCTGCTTCAGATACGCTTGCACAACCAACTCTTCAATCTGCCTTCTATTTATGACAAAGCTCCAGCAAGGTCACTGAACATAGGCCTGTATTAGTTTGTCCTGTTCATAGGGTCTTCAACAACCTTTCTGCGTACAGTAACTCAGCTGCTACTGAGTCACTGATCTTAGGCTCCATGGATCTGCCTTCTAACAGTGGATTGCTTCTCCAATACTCACTTAGTAGGAAAGACCTTAAACTTCCTTCCTCTTTTCTTTGCATATATCTCACGTTCCAGCCCTTAATTCCCTGAGCATGTACATGATTAAGCTTGGCCCTTGCTTTGGTTGTTCTGTAGGCCTTATGGCCTCTTTATCCAGCAAATACAAGGGTCTCGGCCCTCGTTTAGTGCATAGACATCAACACGGTCCTAACACAGAAATATACCATTGTTCTATGTCCTCTTCTGAGCCTTCATCTGAGCTTGAAATCAGGCTCTTCAAGATTTGTTATGAAAATTCTATGCACACCCTAGATCCTTGATATACAAACTGTAGAAACTTCATCATCTTTAAGAATTGTTATTCAAGAAATGCAATTAAGCAAACTGCAAGGCCCTAATACCTTTTATCCAAGATCCAATCTTTACATGTCACCCCCCTTTTTTATTTTATTTTATATGCAGATCATCTACATATCATGAAATGCATGCAACAAGCATACATACCTTTGTAACCTTACCTCTGTCTTTGCAAGGATTTGATCCTTCTTTGTGTGTCAACACCTCTTCATTAAGTGTTTATCTTCAACATAGGTGTCTTAGATTTTTGGGTACAATCCATATTGATATTTTGCAGACCATATAGGTTATTGAAGGTTGTCGTTCTTGTCAACATAAGCCATAAAGGATCATACTTATCCTTCCAAGTTTCAAGACTGAGTGACAGGGATACATTGCATCCCTTTTTGCAAAGGATCTCGACCTGCATGATTCTGGTTTCTTCCTGCAATTGTGATCCAAACTTAAACATTTTCAAGTCGACCTCATTAATATTTCTCTTTTCTAGAACTAGGTCATCATACTCCTTACTGCCCATTGACCATCATTTGTCAAGCTATGCGTTATTGCCTTTGATATTTTTTGTTTCTATAACACGGTGTATTATTTTCCGTGCGTAATTACGAAATGATTTACAGTTCAACACACAGATGGATTTGGGTGACCGCCTCACAACACAGAATTTTGCTGCCATGATTTATTAATAGATATTTTATGTGGAATTTGTCCACTGTATTTGAACTCATATAGACATTTTCGATCGACCTTCACACCGTCACGCATAGGCACCATGCATAGGCACGTGTGGGCTCGGTGGTAACAATCGCTGCCCCTCTACGTCAAACATGGACTTCCTCCGATTATTTATATATTTACGCAGCCTACTGAATTCAATGATTTCGGCAGTGCTCTCATTAACCACATGAATCCAGCAGCCTCGGCGAGATTGACGTCCAAGAATATCACACGCTCGTGATCGCGCGGATTTCCCTCGGCAATTTCCTAGGTTCAACCTTTGATTTTGGTCAGCAAATTTGGCTCCACTTCATTCTCTCGACAATCACTATAATACTACCGAGATCTCCTTATTGTCGAGACTTCAATACATTCATGGCGTTGAGATCTCACCTCTGCAATAACACTGAAATCTTATTATTGCAATAGTACTGGGTCTGTGTCCTATTGTAGCACTGTGTCCATGTCCTTGTCACTGTGGAGGCATCGAAACTTTGATTGCATAGAAACTGTGATATTGTGATAGCTTTGAAATTGATGTGTCACTGAATCCTTCACTATGAATCCTTCACTATGATTTATTAACGAAAGTTTGTGGTCACTGTAATAAGAAATCATTTATATGATAACCAAAAAAATTTGTTCACTGTAGCATCTTCGAAATGTATAACATTGAGATTGTATCACTGAATTCATCTGAACTTGTGTCTCTGTAATTATCTTAAAACTTTTTCTTTCTGCAATGACACCAAAACTGTGATATGATCCGAACTTATTGACATAGTCATTAATACAAGCGTTCTTTGGTTGCGGTCCTTCAAAGTGAAGCAACTCTCTTCCTCGGCCACCTGCCTAGCAAGCTCAGCACCTTGCACAGATCTTAAAACAGTCGCTGTCTCCTACAACACTCGGCCTCTGCTACAGAAAATGCCCACGCTGTCCTAAGGCTCCTAGCTGCGGCTATGCTTCTTCTTCCACGCTGAAGGTTGCTTCTTCTTCCACGCTGAAGGTTAGCGCACCAACCAGCCTCAACAAACCTGAAACATAGGTCTCCTAACTCGGCCTTCTTTCAGCAGCTCGGTCACCTGAAAATAGTCCTTATCTCGCTGCCCTAGATTCTCAACTAGATGGGCTTTGTCTTCTCCTAGCTCTGATACCATGTTAAATTATGAAGATGTTCTATGCTAGATACAAATATACTTTAAACTTCTAGGGCTCAATGAAAGTAAGATGCAGATAGAACATACCAATAGATCGATGGAAGACAAGCCAATAACAGAGATAAAGAATGGTGGCATTACGACGGCCATCTAGATGCTTCAACCAGCAAAGACTTCATAAGTTCAGCCTCCCACATGTGTCACACAACCCCAAGACGTTTCATCAAGAATACTCCACTAAGTTGCTGCACCAAGAAGCCCTAAACGCAAAACCAAGAACGCTGCTCCATCACCATCCAAGAGAGAAGAAAATATGCCTCCACCAAAATGTGTGTGTAAAATGAACTCCAAGTCTCTCCAATATATAGGCATCTGTGGGGGTGTGTGTGGAGTTGCCCAAAATTAACAAAGAGGAGTGGGGACAACGGGCAACCCTGATGAAGGCCTCTTTTTGCATGAAAAAAGTCTGTGGCTGCACCATTTATGAGGACATTGTATGAAACTGAGTTGATACAACACATGATCCAATTGATCATCGGATTAGGAAAACCGAGGTGTGTGAGGAGCATGCGAATATAGAGCCAACTAGCCTGATCAAATGCTTTTTCAAGGTCAATCTTTAGAATCATACCTTTTATCTTCTTGGTGTGCATAGAGTGGAGGCCCTCCTTTGCAACTCCAATGGCTTCATGAATTTGTCTATTCTCCAGGAACGCGAACTGTTCTGGTGAAATGAATCTAGATAGAATAGGTTTAAGTTTGTTGGCAATGATTTTAGCCATGATTTTATAAATGCAGTTGCACAGAGAGATAGGGCGAAAGTCCTTAAAAGAGGAGGGGTGATCAGTCTTGGGGATAAGAGCTAAAAGGTGGAGTTGAAAGCATCAAATATGCACCCAAATTTCCTAGTATCCCCCACCACCTCCAGAAGATTGTGACCCGGTAGATCAAAGAAGGCTAAGTAGAATTCAACTGACTATCCATCAGGTCCAAGACTCTTGTCCTTGTTGAGCCATTTGAGGACAACCTCTAGTTCATCCAAAGTAACCGGATCAAAAAGTTCCTCAACTGTGTCCTGATCCACATATCTAGGAAAGAGTGTGGCTACCTTCATGATTTCCGCCAGAGAGGAGTGTTGTGGGGCCTTGTAAAGGTTCCTGAAATGAGTGATGCCCTTATGTGCAAGCTGATCAAAGCTAGAAGCTGTTGTTCCATCCTTGTTTTCAAGCTCCCATATAGTATTGATGGCCTTTCTTCCTCTGGCAAATTGTTGGAAAAATTTGGAGTTTTCATCCCCTGCTTTTGACCCAGATGGCTCGGCTTTTTAACCTCCAAGTTTCATCTCTATCCTTCAGGATTTTAGTCGATCTCTTTCGAGCTTGATGGGATGTTCTTTTGCTGTTTCAGATGTGTAACCCCCATGTGTAGGGTCCTCGAGAGCTTTGATCTCATTTTCAATTTTGGTGAGTCCAAGGTCATTCTGTTTCCTTTTATCCTTTTCCCAGGCAATGGTCTGCCTTTTGATAAGATGGAGTTTATATGCAAAAAGGGAGGAGGCCGAGTGCTCAATGGTAAGCTATGTTTGTCTCCAAGTATTTTTAACCATTGCAATATAATCCTCATCCTGAAGCCACACGGAGCAGAACTTGAAAGGGGAGGCAGGTTTTCGAAAAGCACCAAAGAGTTCAATGTAGATGGGGGAGTGATCAGATATGCCCCCCGATATGACCCATTTTTTGTAAGAGCCCAAATGCTGAATGAGTTCCTCCTTGATGAGGAATCTATCAAGTTTGCGGGCAACCATGGCATTACCAGTCCGTCAATTGCGCCAAGTCGGAGAGGGAGAGGCAATGATGGGATCCACCAAATGATGTAGTGCGAGCTGATGCCTGAAGAAGTTGGAGAGTGGATCCATTTGTGCATTTGTACCACAGGATTCCGCAAGCCCTAGTGAGAAATTTAGATCACCAGCAAAAATGGTGTTTTCAGCTCGAAGAAGAGAGGTTTGTAGAAGAGTCATCGAGAAATTCGGACGGTGTTGACAGGGGCCATAAACATTTATGATTTTGAATTGAATGCCAAGTTCTTCCGAGAAGGCATCTGTAGATAGTGTGCCTTCTCGACCCCAACAATTAAGGAGCTTAATGGTCCCTAGGGTTATAGCCCAGAGCAAGTCCACTAGATCTCCCTTTGGCATCCAAGGCATGAAAGGACCAGGAGGGGAGGATGGCAGAGAGTGTGTTGATAGATGATTCAGAAGATACAAGCGTCTCTTGAAGAAGGAGAATGTCAACAATGGTAGATTCATGAAGGTGTCGAAGAGCAAGGCGCTTGGCTGGACTGGCGAACCCTCTATAATTAAATGAAAGGCATTTCATCTGGAAACCAAACCAAGGTTGTGTGTTGCTCTAAGAACCCCTTTATGGAGAGTTGTTTGCCAGTAGCTACATGCAGACTTGCCTGCAAGATGGCCTTGGATATATTGGAGTGTCGACCTCTGGGAATTTTAGCCGAGACGATGGAAAGGGCATGGGAGGAGCCTAGACCAGCAGGAGCAAAGGTACGGGGGCAGAGGTTGTAGGGATGGAAAGAGGAGGTATTAGAGGAGTCCGCCTCCAAGGTAGATGGGGAGGTAGGAAGAGGGAGGGAGGTAAGGGTATTGTGGGGAGGGGAGGTGGGAAAGGAGGGGGAATGATGGTAGGAGGAGTGGGGGAGAAGACTAGAGGGGAGGTGATGGGAGATAAGAGAACTGATGATACATGAATACCAGAACGAATAGATGCAATGCACGAATGTGATGCAGGAGTAGATAATAAGGATGTGAAAGAGAGAGGGGGAAGAGGAGATGTACTGCAGCCCGGAGGGTGGCCAGAGGATGCAGTCGCAATCATAGAACGAGTGATCCTGGTCGAGGCACGAGCAACGTCATGAATAAAATAGTGTAAATAGTGATTAATTAGTTAATTAGTAATCAGGTTGAAAGGCCATGTCTGATAAGACATGACCTTTCGTGAAGAGGCACCTGCGTAGGTATATAAGCAGGCCTCATTTGTAACATTCAATCATCTATCTCATATCTTTTATAATATAATATTTGTATCCTCATGGATATCTTTGTATTCCAAGTGTTTTGGAGTATTTAAGCTTGAGAAGGAACTTTGTTCGCTTCATTTGGTATCAGCGCTGTTCGATCTTCTAGCCACTCACGTTGCACAGAGCCATGCTCTCCGATCTAGGCCCTTGGCCATCGAAAATTCATCAACGTTGTTGCCATTGATGCATTTCGCTAAACCTTGGCAGTTTCTCTGCTGCTGCTACTGAGTTCATTAGAGATCATCAGAGGCCCTTGGCCATATTCTTTTAAAAAAAGAAGAAATAACTTAAAAAAAAGGGGTCGTTAAAAAAAAAAAAAAAGAAGAGGAAAAAGAAAAGAAAGATGTAGAAGATTAAAAAAAATACATATCATAAAAAAAGGGAAGTGATTTAAAAAAATAAAAAAGAAAAAAGTCTTAAAAAGGTGAAAAAAATAAATAAATATTATACTCACCTCTTGCCCGCTCGAACGTTTAGCTACCCTTTGCATCGGCAGCGACTACACAAGAAAAAAAAATATATATATTGAAAAATATCATATTAAAAATATATTGAAAATCAAAATTGTTTTTTACTCCAAGAAAGACAACAGACACTGCCACCGCCCCGCTCGGGTCTGTCACTACCCTCCAACAGTTTACAACCATTGCTTCATTTGTTGTCTGCGCAAAGAAGCAGAGCTCGACGCCGCAATCCGAGGCCCACTGCACCAATCCCCGTCAACAGTCTTCCATTGCACACCCATCCGCCATCAGCGTGCCGCAAACTGTCGTCACCTCCACCTTCATCGCTACAACCCCCCCTCAGCCGCCATCCTCCCTTCCACTATCCTTCTCTTCCGCATCCCATTCCTCGCAGCCGCAAGACCATTCTTATACCCCTCCGTCAACATTTTTCCGCTGCCCTGCACCATCTGCATAGCCGGTCTTCCCAGCCGTATACGCTGTCTGCCTTTCCATTCCGCTCCCCTTCACCATTCCTCATCGTCAATACGCCTAGCTGCCCGAAATACTGTGCCGCCGTCCCTCTCTATCAATTCATTTACGCCATATATACCATCCGCTATAGCCCCTACTCGAAGACGTACGATAATTTTTTTTTTAAGAATTATTGATAAAATTAAGAAGAAAAGAGGTGACCATTACTAACAAAGCAATTATTATATCCTTGAAATTCAAATTAAGGTTAACAATAGAAATCGAAATCGAAAAATTAAGGTTAACAATTGAAATTGAAGGCCCTTTGTGGATATTCCCCTAAGTATTATAAAGTGAAACACATATCAAAAAAGGTTAATGATAAAGCACCATATGTTATATGATTGATTAATTACAAAAGAGAATTGGAGTAAGACAACAAATCATTTAATTAAGAAGGTTGTATATATATGTTTAAAAGAGATTTAAAAAAAAATGCATATATATATATATATATATATATATATAGTAATTTAATTAATTAAAATTATTTAATTAATTAAATTATTAAAAAAAAAGTCCAAGTCAAAAACATAACGAGAGAATTTTTGAATGATTCAATACTAAGGGTCCAATGAAAAATTATTTGAAGGAATAGTAAGTTTTGAAGATTACAAAGATTAGGGAGGGTTATTTAAAAAAAAAAAACCCCTAATCTCATTTCGATAAATACAAAATGGAATCTAATTTGGAAAGGAAAGAAGGAAGATTTCTTGAAAATTATAGTATGTTTGCCCGTGCGCTAATTAGAATCAAATGGTCACTTGTGGGAAAGAAAGTTCTCATATCTATCGACCTTAATCAAGAGAATAATTATGCTAGCACTCAATGTGCTAACCAATTAGTGATCCCCGAATCAAATATAATTGAAACAAATTCATTTCACGAAAATGAAAAACAATACGACATAAGGAATCTACACCTAAGTATTGGGGAATATTCCTTGGTCTCGCAATTTACCGTTAAAACCTTATTTTGTAACGATAGTGATATAATTCTGGGTTCACTCTGGATGGAATCACTAGGGTCATTCATCCTTACTATGAAGAAGAAGTTTTTAACATTCTCCTACAAAAAAAAATAAAATAATGCTACAAGACGTTAACTTAAAGGCAAATTCAGTGACACCTGAAGACATTCAAGAAATTTCAAAAGTAATTTCTCAAGAAGGTAAAAAGGTGATACAAAATATGCAGAAGGAAATTGAAAAAATCACCACTAACAAGAATGAAGAGGTTGCTCGCCTCAAGGATCACAACAATAAATTACTGTTAAAATTGGACAACTAGGTCCAACTCCATGTTGTGATGCTCAGATTAAGATGCTAATATTTTTGTTGGATTCCTCTTTCGGAGAGGTGTAAAATCCATATAAAATATATCTTAATCCGATGAGCAGAACATTTATTTTGAATTTATTATTTATAATAAATTATATGTGCAAGTCGGCCTTAAGGTTTTGCACCCCCAACAGATGTGTCACACACCTCAATGATGAATATAAATACAGGCAAAGTTGGAGAGCATTTCACAACAACTCAACACACATCTTCTTCTCTCATCTGATTTAGTACGAGCTCCTTGGAGGACAATTTCAGCTCACACGTGTGAAGAAGAAGGACGAATCTGTACGGCCAAGAGGAAGGACGAAATTTCTGCAGCTAGGGTTTCCAAGGAAGTTTGACCAGCGTTGACTTTGGTCAACGCATGGTCCGAAAGCGCTGAAAATTGTTGGAGACTTCGATTTTGGGAGGCCGTACACATTGGCACAGAAATCGAGGTCAAAAGGTTGACCGAACTTGTTGCTGCGTTGACTTTTATGTTGCTGCCCTGCGTTGACTTTTCTGGACAACGTTGACTTTTCTGGAGTTGACTGGGGTTGACTCGGTAGCTAATTTGAGGATTGTTGTGACACATTCTGGGTTGGCTGATCAAGGAGACTTTGCTGGTTGAAGCATCCTGTTGACCGCCGTAACGCACCATCACATTTTTCTGTTTCTGGTTTGTCTTCTATAAGATCCACTGATATGTTCTATCAGCATTTTGCTTAACCATTTGTGTGATTGCTGTAATAAAAGTAAAGTTGCATCAAGCATAGAACATCTACAAAAATTTACAATTACTAACGCAAATTAAGAAGTTAAAGAAAGACAAGAAGTCGTTGGAAAACAAGGTGCAACAACTTGTCGAAAAATAGTCGTCGAAACCGACAAATGTGGAAGTTCAAGTTGCAGGAAAAATGAACATTGATCCAGTAAATATGACAACTCAAGAAGAAGACATGCATGTTGCAAACGATACAAACTTCGATGTTGTAGTTCAGACGAGGAACATACTAAGTGAAGGTCCTGTAACCTACTCAATAACATCCTCGCTAAAAGAAAATCAAAGTCAAACCAAACAAGTTCCCTATCGACATCCAAATCACGGGAGCAGACAACTCAAGCAAGCTATGTATTCAGAACAAAAACAGGGTGATATTCCGAAGAATACTAACGAATCATCACAAGTTGCCAGTCATCGTAAGATTCCATAGAAGATTGATTTAGGATGGTCCGATCTATTCTTAGTGCGACAATTTTGTTTGTCACTTAGAGGATCATATTAGCTTGTATCGACAAGGATGACTGCCCCGAGACGAGAAGATTTTCGTAGCAGGAAAAAAAATCGAGGCCTTTCATCGACAAGCTTTGAGGACAAATCTTTTTGAGGGGAAGGCAATGTAATGAATAAAATAGTGTAAATAGTGATTAATTAGTTAATTAGTAATTAGGTTGAAAGGCCATGTCTGATAAGACATAACCTTTCGTGAAGAGGCACCTGTGTAGGTATATAAGCAGGCCTCATTTGTAACATTCAATCATCTATCTCATATCTTTTATATTATAATATTTGTATCCTCATGGATATCTTTGTATTCCAAGTGTTCTGGAGTATTTAAGCTTGAGAAGGAACTTTGTTGGCTTCAGTATCGGGGGGAGGGGAGTTGGGAAGAGAGGGGGGAGGGGGAATGATGGTAGGAGGAGTGGGGGAGAAAACTAGAGGGGAGGTGATGGGAGAGAAGACAACTGATGATACATGAATACCAAAAAGAATAGATGCAATACACGAATGTGATGCAGGAGTAGATAATAAGGATGTGAAAGAGAGAGGGGGAAGAGATGTACTGGAGCCCGGAGGGTGGCTAGAGGATGCAGTCGTAGTCATAGAACGAGTGATCCTGGTCGAGGCACGAGCAACGTCCGATGAGGAAGTCCTCGAGTGTGGTGCGGCCTATGGAGTCGTGAGGAAGCCCGATAACTGTGCCTCCCTGATCAGTGAGGTAGTGACCGGGTCCTGAATGGTCCGATTGCCAACAGAAGGGGGAGTAGTGGAAGCAGAGAAAATCGATCGACAGTTCTTATAGACATGACCCACCTTATGGCAACGTCTGCACCTGAATGGAACCCCTTCATAATCTAGGATCTGGATCCGAGTTGTGTTTCGCAATTGGATTTTGAAGGACACCTCCAGTCCCTCACGGGTATCCAGATGGACAAGTATGCGAGCGAAGGCCATCTTGCTCGTCTCAATGTATGAGCGGTCATGATCCAGATAGGTCCCCAATATGTTGTCAATGCTGGAAAAAATCTCCTCCGTCCATAGATGTAAAGGGAGGCCTGGTAGTCGAACCCAGATGGGGCCGGCCCCAAGTTGTTCGCGTTCGGGGTCAAATAAGGGGCTCCATCTCTTGAGGAGAACTGGAGCGAGCTCAATATGCCAATACTGTGACAAGACCCAATCATTGGGATCCTTAGATGTAAACTGAAGTGCGAACCATCCTTTTGTAAGAGTATGTATTGTAGGGAGTTCTTGTAGCAAGCCACCCCAGATCTATGTGACCCATTGTCGGAGTCTCTTTGCACCATAGTTCTGGCCGCGGACCCTTCCAACCAGAACTTTGTCCACAATACCCAATACATCGGCCATATGAATGCCCTTGCCGAGCGTGAGTAGACTGCCACGATTGCAAGCCTTGACACACTTGGTATGCCTGGTAGCACGGGGGAGTACGGGAGGAGAGGGGTTCCAAGGCCTCCGAGGAAGGGGGAGTGGGGACCGCAGCGGAGGAGGGAGGACGGTTTAGTTCGGGGGGAGTGACAATGAAACGACTAGAGGGTTGACGGGGCACACGGGGCGGAACAGGGGTTCGAGGTCGAAGAAGATGGTGGCTGAGGGTTTGATAGGGGAGTAGGGTTGAAGGTAAGGGGAGATGGTTCGGAAGAAGGGATGGAAGGAAGCGGGGAGGAGGGCCAAGGGTGTGAGCTTGATAGCTCCGCAGATGACGGGGGGAGAGAATGTGTAAGGAAGGAAAGGGTGGCAAGGGATGGTGGACGAAGGTCTAGGGAAGTATAGGAAACTGGAAGGTGGAAAAGTAGAGGAAATCGGAAGAGATATGTGCATACTTGCAGAGAACTGGGCAGAAAGCGACCAGGATGTCCACAGAGGAAAAGGGGTCCTCTGAATAATCAATGAGTTCCTCGTCCATGACCCCAGCCATAGTCAAAACCAAAAACCGTTATAGTAACTGGTAAACCGCCGATTGTGGGTCGACTCCGCAGGCAAAGGGAACAATGACAGTGGAAGGTCGGTGCAACCATTGTGCAAACGAGAACGGAGCAGTTAGGTGGACGCATAGAACCAGGGATGCGGGAACCCTACGCAGTTAGCTGACCTGAAGGTTACGAGATCGAACCCGCAATCTCTTCGGAGTAGGTGCCGTCATCCTTGAACTCCCTTGACCACATATCAGCTCAGAAGTAATTATCAAGGAGTGAATTTGAATTAATCCCCGCCCCTCCAAATTCTCAATAGCCTGTTGTTGCCCAAAGTGTACAGGCGAGATGCAACAACACTCAGGGCAAGGGCTATCACTCGGATCCTCACCCTCTCCGTTCTAGCTGCCTCCCTACAACAAGCTATGAGGGGAGTCCCTATGAAATGTGAAGATGAGAGACTTGTTGGCAATCAACAAGTTTGAGAGACACAATTGAATGACCTAGCAACTTGGTTGAATTTAGCAAGTTAAATGATTTCATTAGATTATTGTGAAGAACTAGTGCCTTGAATGGAGTCAATTACTTGTTTAAGACAATTTATTTACTAAGTTACCAAATGAACAACTGTTGCTTAAGGATGCTTCACTATCTTATATGAGATGCAAGTCCTATAATCTAGATGAGATGTAGAATCTAAGTATATCCTATTCTAAGTATATCCTAAGTATATCCTATTTTAAATTATATGCCTATTCTAAGTATATCCTTCCTCTTAACTGTTTTGAAGCTAGTCTTTAGAGTAGGTTGTGAGAGAGAAGCCAAGGGGAAGCAAGCTAAGGTTTGATTAACGATACCTCCCCTTAGGTTCTAACCACTCGATGCCACCCGTGTTGCAGAAATTGTGGCTCTAACGACTGCAAGGTCTCCGTGTTAACCACTAAAGAGGTGCTAAACTCAAGCTAGATGAGAAAGGTGGACCTATATCTCTATCGACCAAGCTTATGCTTGGAAGTAAATTAATTAATGCAAGAGATTAATCCTAAGATGCAAGTGCAAGATATGACTCATTAGTGCTCTTAAGGTGAGGTTACTTAATGTTTTTAAACACTTGATTACAATGAGCCTTTAATGAAAAATGAAGTACTTACACAATGTATGAATAACAATCTAAACCACAAGAAGTGCTCAAAACTTCATGGTGCCAGAAAATGTTATTAGTAATACCAATAGACAATTGCTCAAGAGATGAACAAGGCAAGACCAATGCTACTTAAATGAAATTGGCAATCTTCAATATTATAACAATGGATCACAAATATGCCAATTTTTTATCACAATTACAACCAAATTTAATTAATGTGGTTCGAGAGTGATTTAGATCATAAACAATGAAGAGCAATGTATCCACTCAACAATGATAGCAGCAATGAGAAACAAGATCTACTTAGAGTAATTAACCAACCAGTTTAATTAGAGCACTTGACTGAAAACTGCAAGATGTCAATAAATCTTTTGACCAAATTTTAATTTCAAATCACTTCAACCATTAATGATAATAAATTTTCTGAGTTCCTGGTACAAATTTAGAGACTTCTATGCAATTTATTACTGCTGCAACCTTGTTTTTAGAGGTCTACAATTTTACATCAACAGTCAAGAAATGATGCAAGATGCCAAGGATAAGCTAGAAAATGAATGCATTCAACTTCCAATGATATCCAATTGATTATAAGACTGCTTGTAAACTATAGATCAAACTTTTAATATTCAGATCAGACCTCAAAAGATCATATATCAGACATGAAATAACTCAATTAGTGATTATGCCTTTTATAAACCAACAAGGTATTGGAAAGTGTAACTAGGTTCGGTCTTCATAATGACTTGTAATTAGGAATTTATGTAATAAAGAAGACAGATAATAAAATGTATTTTGTAATGCTTGCATCATGGGTTTCATGAGCAAGGAGTTTTTATAATAGGTCAAAGACTTCTTCTTGATGTCCTTAGGAATTTGTCTTCTCATAAATATAATTTGAGTCATGTATATGAAGTCATGTTACACTCATGACCTTGTCACTATCTCCTTGAAGACGACCTCAAAACAGAGAATGCACAACTCAAGTCGGCTCAAAGTGGAGACACATCTATTCATAGGTCACGTCGGCTGATTATCAGTGACAAACCACTATATATACCCATATGGACTTCGCACAAATCACAGGAAGATCAATTCAGATCTGTATGAGATTTTCCGATAGCATCTGTGTAAGAAAAACGAGAAAGAGTATGTTTTCTGGGTGCGTAAAAAGGAGACAAGTCAGCAAAGAAGGGTCTCATTACAGAAAGGTGGAAAGGGCTCTTCTATACTCGGTCTTGTATATTACATCTCGGTATAAGGTCTGCAAGATAGTGTGAGACATGGGCAGAGAATAAGGTAGACCAAGTGCCACATCTTGGTATAAGGTCTGCAAGATAGTGTGAGACAAGGGCAGAGAATAAGGTAGATTGAGTGCCACCATAACAAAGGATGAATCTGTAATTGTTAATTTTGGACAACTAGGTCCAAACTCTATGTTGTGATGCTTAGATGAAGATGCCAATATTTTTATTGGATTTCTCTTTCGGAGAGGTGCAAGATCGATCTAAAGATCATCTTGATCCGATGAGCAGAACATTTATTTTGAATTAAATCCACTTATGTGCAAGGTCGGCCATAATTGAAATGTAGGCTTGAAGCCCCAACAGATGTGTCACACACCCTCACTGATGGATATATATAGGTCAACGTTGGAGGTCATTTTCACTCATCACATCATCACACATTCCCTCTCATCATCAGATTGTTTCGATCACCTTGGAGGCTCTTCTTCTCTCACATGTGGGAAATTTCAGCGAACGAAAATTTCTGTTTTGACCTAGGGTTTCAGCGCAGATTTGACTAGTGTTGACTTTTGTAAACGCATGGTCAAACTGACCCTAATTTCTCTCAACATTCCGATTTCTTTAGTCCGCATTTATTGGCACAGAAATTGAGGTTGACCGTTGACTTTGACTGGGCTGCGTTTTTTGCTACTGCTGTTTTGCGTTGAACGTTGACTGGGACAACATTGACTTTCGTTGACTTTGGGTTGACTGGTATAGCCGTTCGAGAGGGGTGTGTGACACTTCTGGTTGGCTGACCGTATTGAGACTTTGCTGGTTGAAGCATCTTGTTGACTGATGTAACGCACCACAACATATATATTTTGCTAATCAAGTTAAGTGTATTTTTGGCTTGTCTTCTGTCGATCTATTGGCATGTTCTATCAACATTTTACTTTCTTGTTTATGTGATTGTTGTTTGATATTGGAGATAAAAGTAAAGTTGCATCAAGCATAGAACATCTACAAAAATTTACATGGTATTAGAGTTGAGGTGAAGACAAAGCCCAAGTTTGTAGCAATCACCGAAGAAGAGCATGGGTACCTCAAACTATAATGGCTTTAAAGCTGATGACAAATTGACTGGGAAGGAAGATTTCCATATCTGGAAGATGACTTTGGATCTTATGTTGGAAGACCAAGATGTCATGGGCTATGTGCAGGGTAAAATCCAAGAGCCTCCATCCACTGCACGTGTTGCCACCAAATCAAAATATAAGAACGGGGAAATCAGAGCAAAGCTGATGATCGGAGACTCAATTCATAAGAGTCTGGTTGCCTACATCTCTGAGCTGGGGACATCCAAGGAGATGTATGATAAGTTGGTCAACGTTTTCAAGGCCAACAATGCAAATCAAGGCAGGGATGAATCCATTCAATCATATTTTCTAAAATTGATTGAAATTAGAAATAATCTTTTGGCCATTGGGGAGACAATAGCTGATCAATAAATGGTTCTCACGGCACTTGGAGGTCTCTCCTCCGAATGGCATGTATTCAATACTACCATTTTCAATAACAATGTGATACTTGATTTTGACGAAGTACTATCGAGATACGTACAAGAAGAGACAAGGATGAAGAAATATGAAAATGAAGGAAATGCTGCCTTCACTACTCGTGCTAAGAAGAAGAACAATGGTGGTCCAAGGAACAAAGGAAGAGCAGGGTCCCAAGGAAAGAAAGGCAAATGTTGCACATGTCACAAGACTGACCACTGTGCTAGAGAATGCCCTTTCAAGAAGGATTCTCCTGAAGATGATGATAACAACAACAACCGGAGGAATGGCAATCAAAGGAACAAGAGGTTCATAGGAAAGAGGAAGGCTCCCTTTGGTGGAAATGGGCAACCTTTCAAAAGGTCGAGAAATTCTAAGTATGAGGAATCTAATGTTGTTGATGATAAAAGAAATGAATTCATTCTTGTATCTGCACTCTTTGCTGTATCTCCACCTGACACTATGGATGTTTGGTTGATAGATAGCGGTGCCTCAAGGCACATCACTGGGTTCAAGGAAGCACTTTTTGATGTGGTTGAGAAGAATGTTAATTTGAAAATTATCCTTGGAGATAATGCCACATATCCCGTGAAAAGGAGAGGGACTGTGACCCTCCACTTGTCTCAAGGTCAAGTCCTTTGCTTACAAGATGTACTATATGTACCTGATTTGAAAAAGACCCTTGTGTCTATTTCGGCCATGGAAGACAAAGGTTTCAACATAGCATTCGTTGATGGGAAGGTGCACATCTGGAAGAAGAGTTTCAAGGAAGCTATCACGATTGGGTTTAGAGTTGATACACTCTACCAGGTTGGAGGAAGTCCACTAGGAGCGATGACATGTGATACTATCCGACAGACTGAACTATGGCACCGGAGGTTTGGACACCTTCACTACAAAGCCCTTCCTGAAGCAAGGAAGGTGGTGACGGGGATGCCCAAGTTCACAAATGATCATGAAGGTGTATGTCTAGGCTATGCCGAAGGAAAGCATACAAGGGGACGTTTCGTGTCACAAAGACATCTGATGTCTTGCAATTGGTACATTCTGATCTGTCTAGTATGCTGCCCGTGACATCCTTGGGAGGACGTTCTTAGTATATGACGTTCATAGATGACTTCTCTGGCAAAACCTGGATATTCTTCTTGAAGAAGAAGGATGAGGCTTTCATGTGGTTTCGTACTTTCAAAGCCTTGGTGGAAAATCTAACAGGGAAGAAGATCAAGATATTGAGGACCGATAATGGCACTGAATATAAGACGAACGAGTTCAAAATTTTTTGCAGAGAAGCTGACATCAAGAGGGAGACCACAACCGTATATACTCTTGAGCAAAATGGTGTCGTTGAAAGAAAGAATAGGACCATTGTGGAAGCTACACGTGCCATGCTATGTGACCAAGGTCTTTCGAAGTTTCAGTGGGGAGAAGCTACGAACACTACTATGTACATACAAAATTGATGCTTGCATTCCGCTCTAGACTCCAAAACTCCCGAAGAGGTTTTCTCTGGTAAGAAACTTGACGTCTCACATTTTAGAGTTTTTGGATGTACTGTTTATTTTCATGTACCGAAGGAGAAGAGAAGCAAGCTGGATGCTTCTGGGAAGAAGGGAATGTTTGTGGGCTACAACGAAACTTCGAAGGCCTATATAGTCTATGTGCGTCGTCAAAGGGAAGTGGAGATATGCCACGATGTTACCTTTGATGAAGATGCTTCCCCGAGGAAAGTAATCAATCTTCCGAAATCTGAGGAAGATAATGAAGCAAGGCCTGGTAATCAAGAAGAACCGAAGGATGAGACGATGCCCGATGTTGAAGGACCGATGGACCCTATCGATCCACCTCCTTAAATGAGGAAAAGACCATCATGGCTCAGGGACACTCTTGAGGATGCCGAGAATCATATGGCCCAAGGGGGACATTTTGTGAAAGCAAGAAGCTGAATAGGTACCAAGGGTATCTAGTAGCCATGAGTACAATCGTACAATCTGAGCCTGGATCTTTTGATGAACCGTAAAGCATCAAGTCTGGAAGGATGCTATGCACGAAGAATATGAGTCCATTATGAAAAATGATGTCTGGGATGTGGTTTCGAGACCGAAGGACAAAGCAGTTGTCACCTCGAAATGGCTCTACAAGGTCAAGCATGGATTTGATGGTAGTGCTGAAAAGTTCAAGGCAAAATTCGTTACCCGTGGCTTCTCTCAAAAGGAAGGCGTAGACTATGATGATATATTTGCACCTGTGGCCCGATATATCACCATTCGATCTATCATAGCCCTTGCTGCTACGCAAGGATGGAATCTTCATCAGATGGATGTGAAGACCGCATTTCTGCATGTTGCGATAAAGGAAGAGGTGTATGTGGAGCAACCTCTGGGTTTCGAAGTCCAGGATCGGGACACCGATGTTTGCAGGTTGAAGAAAGCCCTCTATGGGTTGAAGCAAGCACCCAGAGCTTGGTATGAGAGGATAGATAGCTACCTGATGAAGTTGGGCTTCACTCATAGTAATACTAATCCAAACCTTTACTTCAAGTTTGATAGAGAAAAGCCTCTCATTCTGGTGCTGTATGTGGACGACCTCTTCTTGACAGGTGCTGGCCCTCTCATTCATCAATGTAAGAGGGAGCTCGCTGCTGAGTTTGAGATGAAGGACTTAGGACTGATGCATTACTTCCTAGGCTTGGAGGTCTGGCAAAGACCTAGCAAGATTTTCCTTTCTCAAGGAAAATATATTGTGAAGCTTCTGAAAAGATTTGCAATGGTGGACTGTAAGTTCGTGTCGACACCGATGGAGCTCAACTTTAAGAAGTTGAGTGGCAGCGCTGCTGGGCCCGTGCTAGAAAATCCTACTGAGTATCGTCAACTCGTAGGGACCCTGATGTTCTTATTGAACACTCGTATGGGCATATGTTTTGCCGTAAACACTTTGAGTCAACACATGGTTGATCCTTATCACATTCACTGGGTTGGTGCCAAGAATCTGTTGAGATATCTTCGGGGCACGATAAGCCATGGGCTAAGATACACTGCCGGTAGCGTGACACTCCATGGATATACTGATGCCGATTGGGCTGGCAGTGTGCTGGATCGCAAGAGCACATCTGGATGTTGCTTCACACTTGGGTTTTCTTTGATATCATGGATGAGCAGGAAGCAAAAGTCGGTGGCTTTGAGCATCGTTGAGGCCAAATACATTGCAGCGAGTATGGCTTGTTGTGAAGCAGTTTTGTTGCGAAAGCTCTTCAGTGAGCTATTCGAGCATGTGCTAGATACCACCGTGATACTTTGTGATAACCAGAGTGGGATTCGGTTGTCTGAGAATCCCATGTTCCACGATCGATCCAAGCATATTGATATCAGGTACCACTTTATCCGGGATATGGTACAGCGAGGCGCCGTAAGGCTCGATCATATAGGAATTGATGAGTAGGTCGCGAACATTCTCACAAAGCCCTTGGGGAAGGTCAAGTTCCTAACCTTCTGTGAGAATATTGGAATCGTGGAATGGCCCTATGCTGAGGGTCCTATTGGATGATGAGCTCTGGGAGCTCTGGGGGGCTTTGGGCTAGGCTAGCCGAACCTTGTTGGTGTGCTTTTGCCCCACTGTTATGATGTTGAGTTGGTTCACCTCTCATGATCTGTGCCCCGTATGCATCCGACCCATTGAGTCCCAGACTCATGGGAAGTACCTCTCATTTGGCTAGTGAGGTGGGAAAAGTTAGAGACCAGTAGCAAAGACCGATGGACGCATCGGAGATTGCTGTACTCTCTATGTCTAGGATGGCACGTGTCCATCCACTTGATCTGGGATCAAGTCTAGTGAGGTTTCAAACCTCCAATTGACTTCAGGTCAGGTAAACCAACTTCGGGTTGGTATGTGACTCTTTTGTGTCCTATAGAGGTTTTAGACCTCTGGGCTGGATTTGTCCGCCGGGAGTGATGACTTTGTGACTCACCCTTTTGTTTTGAAATAAAGAAGCCAGCAAAGCAAGTTACGGCGGGATGACACACGATGTTTGGATGGCATAGGTGGATGGAGTTCTCCCTAGTTGAGAGGGAGTGTTAATTTTGGACAACTAGGTTCAAACTCCATGTTGTGATGCTCAGATGAAGATGCCAATATTTTTATTGGATTCCTCTTTCAGAGAGGTGCAAGATCGATCTAAATATCATCTTGATCCGATTAGCAGAACATTTATTTTGAATTAAATCAACTTATGTGCAAGGTCGACCAAAATTGAAATGTAGGCTTGAAGCCCAACAGATGTGTCACACACCCTCACTGATGTATATATTTAGGTTAATGTTGGAGGTCATTTTCACTCATAACATCATCACACATTCTCTCTCATCATCAGATTGGTTCGATCACCTTGGAGGCTCTTCTTCTCTCACACGTGGGAAATTTCAGTGAAGGAAAATTTCTGTTTTGACCTAGGGTTTCAACGCAGATTTGACCAACGTTGAGTTTGGTCAACGCATGTTCAAACTGACTCTAATTTCTCTCAAACTTCCAATTTCTCTAGTCCGCATTTATTGGCACAGAAATGGAGGTTGACCATTGACTTTGATCGGGCTGTGTTGACTTTTTGCTGCTGCTGTTTTGCGTTGACCATTGACTGGGACAACGTTGACTTTCATTGACTTTGGGTTGACTAGTATAGCTATTCGAGAGGGTTGTGTGACACTTCTGGTTGGTTGACCGTATTGAGACTTTGCTGGTTGAAGCATTTTGTTGAATGCTATAACGCACCACAACACATATTTTGCTGATCAAGTTAAGTGTATTTTTGGCGTGTCTTTTGTCGTTCTATTGGTATGTTCTATCAGAATTTTACTTTCTTGTTTATGTGATTGCTGTTTGATATTAGAGATAAAAGTAAAGTTGCATCAAGCATAGAACATCTACAAAATTTTATAGTAATGCAGTGCGTAAAGAGAAGATCAAACAACGAAGAAAGGATACCGAAATAGTGCTAAAGGGAAGAAGGATAAGCCGAGATAAGAGATCGGAATTTGTCTAAAGACTGCAGTAATAAGAAGACATAGTTCACTATCTAAGGGTTGCAGCAACAAGGAGATTATAATCTCTAGGGTTGTAGCAACAAAGAGACTAAACCTTTTGTCCATGATTGTAGCAACAAGATAACAGAGACTCCTCAAGGAAGTGTGGTGCAGCAAGGTGCAGAAAGGAAGGATTATCCAGAGAAGCCGAGAAGAAGCAGCAAGGAATAGTGACAAGGGTCTTGTAGGCATACTAAAGTCAAGGGTCTAGGTCATGTTTATGGTACTCGTCAATTGAAGATCTATAAGAAGAATTACTTTTGGGTTTTCCTTCCCAAGAGGGAGAGGTTTTGGCCTTGACTTGAAGAGCCTAAACTTTATGTCTCTTGTGTTTTTGATAATTGGCTTGATGAAAGACATAATAAGCTAACAAAGATAAGATCTAAGTAATAGAAGCATAACAAGTTCACAAGTAATTATCATGAAAAATAAATTTGAATTAAACACCCTAATTTCTCTACACAAGGTGCCAAATTATCAATGTTTAAGTAACTCCAATAATTAGTTAATCAATCCAAACTCCATGTTGTGAGGCTCAGATGAAGATACCAATATTTTTATTGGGTTCCTCTTTCAGAGAAGTGTAAGATCGATATAAAATTGATCTTAATCTGATGAGCGGAACATTTATTTTGAATTTATTTTTAATAATTTCTAATATGTGTAGGTCGGCCTTAAGGTTTTACACCCGCAGCAGATGTGTCACACACCTCAGTGATGGATATACATATAGTCAACGTTGGAGAGCATTTCACTCACTCTCAAGACACACATCTCCTCTTCTGATTTCGTACGAGCTCCTTGGAGGCGAATTTGGTTCACACGTGGGAAAGAGGACGAATCACTGCAGCAAGGGTTGACTGAATTTACTGCAGTTTACCACAACTAGGGTTTCCACGATAGTTTGACCAACGTTGACTTTGGTCAACACATGGTCCAAAAGGGCTGAAATTTGGTGGAGAGTTCGATTTTGGAAGGCCGTACTCAGTGGCACAAAAACCGAGGTCAAAAGGTTGACCGAAGATCGAGCTGCGTTGACTTTATTGCTCCTGCACTGCGTTGACTTTTTTGGACAGTGTTGACTTTTCTGGGGTTGACTTTGAGTTGATTGGGTGACTAATTTGAGGACTGTTGTGACACATTCTGGGTTGGCCGACCAAGAAGACTTTGCTGGTTGAAGCATCCTGCTGACCGTCGTAACGCACCAACACATTCTTCTGTTTCTGGTTTGTCTTCTATAGATCCACTAGTATGTTCTATCAGCATTTTACTTAACTTTTTATGTGATTGCTGTAATAAAAGTAAAGTTGCATCAAGCATAGAACATCTACATAAATTTACAATCAAGTTGAGTGATTATTAGGCGATCTTTGGTCAATTTTAATGAATTTATTAGAGTTATATGACTGCATAAAACGACTGTAGCAAAATAGAGAAAATGATGAAGGGAAGAGAGGCAAACCAAGAAGCCCAAAGGCCTAATTGAGGGCTAGTTTGACATTCAATGACTTTGGCTACCTACAACCACCAAGTTAGCTATAAATATTGCTGTAAAACCACAATGTTAGCCTGCTCTAATAATATCAAAATCATAGATGACTGAATACAAGTCTAGGGCAAGGCTTCAAGGCTAGGAAAACTCCGAGACTAGGGCTAGAAGAAGCAAGGAAAGGCAAAGGAATGCCCAAAAGGCTCGGAAGAGGTCACGACTAAGGGAAAAAAGCCCACAAGGGCTGACGTCAAGTCTAGAAAGGCTGATGCTAGGGCTATAAAATCCCTAAAAGGGCTAGTGGCTAAGGGAACAACTCTTTAAGGGCTACGACTAGGGTCTAAAGGGGGCCCGAGGGGCAAAAGAGGCTCCCAAGGGCCACGACAAGGGGAGAGAGGGAGGCGGAGGCCCTTGGAGGTCTACGACTAGGCCAAGGAAGGGGGCTGAGGCTCTGGAAGGGCCTCTAAGGGTTGCAGCTAGCCCTTAGAGGGCTAGCGGCTCAAGGAGGAGTGAGGCCGAGGGTGTAAAAAGCCCTCTGGGGCCCATGACTAGGAGGAAAAAGGCTAGACGACTAGGCCTTAGGGTCAAAATTTTCTTGTAACCCCTGCAAATGAAAATTTCTCCACAAATTTATTGCAAAAAGGTTGGACGACGAATTCTTCAGGCTAGACGTTGAGCTTGGAGGCTAGATCTTGCCTTCCTAGGCCTAAATTTGCTTCAAAACCCAACAAAAATTTTCTTGAGCAACTTGAAGTTCACCTGCACAAATGAATCAAAGAATGCCAAACCCCTAATATATATACAATAGTAATAAAACCTCAAGTGCTGCAAAACAAATGGGTTAGAAATAATTTACATATTCTTTACAAATATAAAATATTTACAAATTTAATTTTTTTTTGGAGAAATAATTTTTATATAAATAACAATGGATGAGCAAATTTAGAAAAATAGATATTGGCCGAAACCCACCTGCAAAATCAAACACCATAAAGAAATCTCAGAGCGCAAATAGAGTCAGCTGTTCCCCATAGTCTGTGAACTTGGAGCCTAAGGGCTAACGTACCTATAAATCTCTATAATATTCTCAAGAAATTTGTTAGATCATATGGTGAATTAGATCACCTAAGATAACATGTACCAATAAAATGTTCTTATCACTAGCAAATGAAATAACAATTATTTAGCAATATTTATCTTAATATAGGATCACACATAGCTAACACTTACCATAGATCAACGGAAGAAAAACACAACGGACTGAACCCAAAAGTCTTTCTATTATGATACGAAATGTTCCCAACAGAGCAACAACTCAATACCAATGTTCAAGAATTACATCACTCAAAGATAGATAATAGAATCTCAATAGCTTCTTTATATAGAGAAGCCCCTGCAAGTGGAAAATAACGACTAGTGGGCTTGATCCTTGTCAAAATAATATTGACCGTTGAAAATATCTTGATAATTTATTAGTCTCCACCATCGAATTTTAAATTTTGAGGAAAAATTCGATTTTTTCTTAAAACCCACTTTTAATTAATCCAAAAATTAATATTTTTGATTAATTTCCTCAAACATTTGAATTACTTAACCACAAACGTCCAAGGGCTCAAATTTTCTGAAAATATTTATTTTTCCCTTGGTCGGGGACCTCCAAAAATTGACTTCTCTTTGACCCACAAATTTTAGATTATATTCCACTTGGAGAGAAATTAATTTCTTTATAATTATTCTTAACTCAAAATTAATTAATTTTTTGGCTTAGGACTTTATTTTAATTTAGGCAGAAAAATTAATTAATTGACACTAGAGGGGATTAATAATTTTTTCCACCCTCAAATATTTTAGCCATCGTGTCTAAATATGAGGGAGCATGCACTAAATATTTTTTACATCAAATTATTACAATATCAACCCTTGAAAGAGGAAAACACATTTAGAAGCATACCGTCAATAATTTATCCAATTCTGCGACACAATATGATCTAGTATAGACCAAGTGTGTTTGTAATATAATAATTTAGACAAATGTGCTTAAATTTGTGAAAATTTCTTAATGTAAGAAACCCTACTACAGTTTCTTGATTTACTTCTTCTACTTGAATTAAGTTACAAGTTAATTTCTGAAATATTCAGTAAATCAGCGAAGTAAAGAGAACTAGAAGCCTACACATACAGATCAATTACTGAATAGCACGCTCATATGAAAAAGTGACACAGATTTTTCGGACAAATGTCCCTGGGAAAACCCAATGCGGGAAAATCGGTGCAGCTAGCTATGGAGGGTTTTTATTATTAAGTAGATTTTCAATACAACAATTCTGGGCACCAGACTTGGCTGGCCCTTCAGAGAAAAAATACGGCAACAATATCTCTATCCTTGGAGACAGAAAATATGGCTGATTCACACCCTCAAACGGGATTTACAGAAGCACACCAAAAACCCCAGCGCTGCTCGTCAGCCCTCTGCGTCAGCCTTCCTGGCCTGCGTCAACCTTCCTGGCCTGCGTCAGCCTCTACGTTGCTCTGGAAGGGTTCACGTCACCCCTGAAGGGCTTATGCTACCCCTGCGCTGCCTTGATTTGGCTTGCGTCATTCTTGCGTGGCTCCTGCTGCCTTTGCGTTGCCTTTGTGTGGCCTATACTGGACTGCGTGGCTCTGGGATGCCTCTGCGCTGCTTAGAATGTTGCCTCTCTGCTGCTATTGTACCCTTGGCCTAGGATCAAACCATCCCCTTGCCAATACCGCCCCTCACCGCACTGCAAACTGCTTATGAAATTATTAGCAAACCACGCCCTAGAATTTCAGCTTTAGCTTCAGTGCTCCGCCAATGTGTGGGTTCTACAATTGACCCCAAGCCCTTCTCTTATACTTTTCTCCTTGAAACATCAACAAATGTGATCTAATCTCTAATCGACGACTAAGATTAGAAGCTGCTTGATCCGCGTCACTTAAGTCATTCTCATCACATGTTTAATTTAATTCACTTTAATCTTTTAATTTTCCTAAGTTAGACTTAGGGTCCTTAATTAAAAAGATTAATTAATTAAATATTTCTTATGTAGAAATCTTTGAATCTTAATTCTTATGCAGAAATTATTACTATTAATCTGGTTAAGCTTCTCCTACTTATACAAGTTATTAACTGAATAAATTCAAGTTAACATCAAAGCAAAACACATAACAGATCAGACAGTGCTTCCGTCACCATTTCCAGGACATTTCATCCAAGATGAGCATCATGGACACCTTGATCCGCCCCACCGTTCTTTATGGATCAGAGGTTTGGGGCCCCTCATTACTGGAGTCAGATTGGGCCTCGACAGAGCGAGTCCAGACCCTTCTCTTGCACCGCTTCATACGGTGTAAGCAGACAGTTCCTCAGAACATCATCCTAGCAGAGTTCGGGGCTAAGCCCTTTCGCCTTGAGGCGATCTTCAGGATAGTCTCATTTCTTCATCGGATCCGTGGGTTTGCAGATACGAGAGTGGGTAGAGACAGGTACCCATAATTGGCCTATTGCTCTTCGGAGAGCATCGCTCATATGCAGACAAGTCGAACCAAATGTTGGTTCACTAGTGTGACAGAGCTCCTAGGTCTTACAGGTATCCAGATGGATCATCTCCCCTTGTTCCAGTATTCACTGAACGCACCGGGGCACCTTCTCCCAAACCAGCAAGAACTCAACAAAATCATCAAGGAGGACATCTACAGGCAGTACATTTAGACTACAAGGATCAATCCTCCGGGCGGACTGCGCCCAAAGATGGCCTTCTACGCTGAGCACCTTCTGGAGATCAGAGATGGACTCATTGTTCGACGCCAGTATACCCTCCAGCATTGGATGCACGCTATTAGGATCCCTCTCGTGCAGCTCAAGGTTGGATCGCATAGGCTTCGAGTGGAGACAGACCATCACATTGACAGGACGGATAGGATCTGTCAGCGTTGTCACTTACAGGAGGTGGAGACTGAGTTACATTTCATCTTCAGATGCCCAGTCTACTATGAGATCCGAGGACATTTTCATTGCTTATTCAGGGGCCCCCAGAGCCTGGCCAGCTTCCTTAGATACAATGACTAGAGATGCTTGGCACTTTACCTTCAAGAGACCTTCAGGCATCTTTCGCTTCTTCTCCAGCCTACCACCATTTTGGACACCACACAAAGGATCACAGCTTTCTTCAGGGTGCTCCCTTCATTGCGGGGCACCGATCGATCCGTAGACCATGATTCCAGATCAGTGCGGATCCAGGGGTCTTGTCCCACTAGACCCCATCAGCGCTTCAAGACTAGACCCTCCCCCAGGAGATGCCCCAAATCCTCCAGACGACAGTAGCAACAATCCAGTTCCTCCTCGGGTCAACAGACATTGACAAGTTTCCTTCAGTCCTCTTCTATCGGCCTCAGATGCTAGGAGTAGGAGTCTCCCCTCCTTCAGGAGGCTCCTCTTTCTCCTCCAGGACTTCTTCATCGCAGCTCATTGTCAAGATGCTTTAGTCATCTAGCCTTTACTTTGCATACTTTGCACTCTTTGTAGTTTGTATTTCCTGCTTTTATAAAGGAAGGGTACCATTTGGTCCACCGGCTAGGCATGTTGTAATCATTGTAACCGGCAGTCCCGTTGACCTTTTTGTGGTCATTCGTTGGAAATTAATAAATTATCTATTTATCTACCAATTCAGATCTAGAATAAGCATATGCACACATAGACATAGTGACAGTTATTTCCGGACAAACTGTCCCCGGAAAAACCCAATGTGGGAAAATCGGTCTCTGGTTGCTGGTGGGTTCTATTATTAAGAATATTTCTGAATACACAACTCTGGTTTCCAGATCTGGAAAAGCCTACAGAGAAAACTCTAGATCTGCAGCTCCTAGCTAATCTAAGACCAAAAATACTGACTGATCCACACCCTCAAATAGGATTTACAGAACTCAGCCAAATCTAGGCCTAGAAACCCCAGCGCTGCCCCTGAAAGACACTGCTGCTGCTGCTGCCTTTCTCTGCGTTGTCCTTGCTGATCTCTTCTCTCCTTCTTGTGTATTTTAGACCCCGGGATCAGATCATCCCCTTGGTTTAAAGTCCCCTCTCTGCAATTGAAACATTTCTGAGAATTCTTAGCAACCCCGCCTTAGAATCTTAGCTCAGCTTCAGTGCTTTGCCTCCATGTGTGTCTTACAAATGACCCCAAGCCTTTTCTTTATACTTTTCTTGTTGACAAATCAACAACCAAGATTAAATCTTTAATCAATGGCTAAGATTAAAAGAAAGCTTGATCCGTGTGAGTTAAGACAATTTCATCACATGTTTAATTAAATTCACTTTAATTATTTTATTTTCCTAAGTTTTAACTTAGGAAATACATTAAAATAATTAATTAATTTAATATCTCCTAAACCAGATGAAATTTCCCAAATCCATTTCTGGGTCTCGTAGATCCAGTGTACTCTAGTCCCTCCACAAAGTTTGGGAGCTAGAGCACAACTGATGCTACCCCAAATACACAAAATCTCAACACTCCCTCTTAGCATCAAGGTTGTGCTCTAGCAATACATCACACTCATGCATTACATGATTTTGGGCACTGGTTCAGTGCTGTTGAAGCTTGGCCTCCTGCCACTCAACTCTGCACTGTTGCTGCCATTCTGTATTGCTGCCCATGACTTTGCCATTGCCACTGCAACCACTGTACTGCAGCTCCCTCTTCTTCGGAAGACCACCCTTTCCTCTAGTGAAAGGGGTTCTCGACCATTCCCATCTTTTCTCTGAAGTAAGTGAACTTAACCTTATTCAGAGCCTTTGTGAGAATGTCTACTACTTGTTCACTTGTAGGAGTGTATCGTAACTGTACTGCTCCCTTATGAACATAGTCTTGGATAAAGTGACACCGAATGTCAATGTGATTCGACCGGTCATGAAACACAGGATTCTCAAAGAGCTTGATGAAACTCTGATTATCACACATGATCTTGGTCGGCTCTATTCGTTTCTTAAGTAGGTTCAAAATGAATTTGCGGAGCCATATGGCCTCACACGAAGCCGTGCTTGCTGCCATATACTCTGCCTTGGTTGAGCTCAGTGCTACGGACTTTTGTTTCCTTCTACACCAGGAGGTCATTCCTGATCTGGGACTGAAACAGTACCCACTGGTACTTTTCCAATCTACTGTGCTTCCAGCCCAGTCTGCATTTTTGAACCCACTTAATTGAATTTCATTTTCCTTTGTGTACTTTAGCACATACTCCACTGTCCCTCTCAAGTATTTGAGAATATGTTTAGCTGCTGCCCAGTGAGCCCTCCTTGGTTCCACCATGAATTGATTGAGGGTATTCAATGCATAGCAGATGTCTGGTCTTTTATTGATCAGATACATTAATGACCCGATGAGCCATCTGTACAAGGAGGGATTAGCCTCATCATCCTCTGATGTGTTTATCTTTTTCCAGTTAGTGATCATTGGCATGGCCATGGGTCTACAGTCTTCCATCTGGAATCTTTTCAGAATCTCTGTCGCGTATCTTCCTTGCCCTAGGAAGATTTCCCCTTCATGCTGCCAAACTTCAAACCCAAGAAAATAGTGCATCCGTCCCAGGTCCTTCATGTCAAATTCTGTTGCCAGATTCTCCTTGCAGTCCATGATGAGCTTGGATGACCTAGTAGAAAACAAGTCATCCACATACAAAACAAGAATAAGTGGTTCATCTCCTACTCTCAAGTAGTATAAGTCGGGATCTGCGTCACTCTTGACGAACCCTATCTTCTGCAAGTAGCCATCAATCCGACCATGCCATGCCTTGGGGGCTTGTTTCAAGCCATACAAGGCTTTCTTAAGTCTGCAAACATGAGTCTTCTGCTCATGTGTCTCGAAGCCCTCTGGCTGCTCTATGTACACTTTTTCCTCTATCACATTGTTCAAGAACGCAGTCTTGACATCCATCTGGTGAATCTCCCATCCCATTTGCGCTGCCAAAGAGATGATAGATCTAATAGAAGTGTACTGTGCTATAGGAGCAAAGGTTTCTTCATAGTCAATGCCTTCTTTCTGGGCATACCCTAAGATAATTTGGACAAACGTTTCCCAATCCTCTATGACTGCATTTAGAGCAGTCATCACCATGACATCATCATCCACCTTGATCCCCATGGTAACCTACAACCTGAAGAGGAAAGGATTGATTTCCTCTCCCTTGGTAATCATAAATAACCTCACCTAGTTCTACAGAAGCATCTTCCTCTGGACAGATTTCCCTTGATACACTGTGGTTAAAGCTTTCCACATTTCATTAGTGGTCTTCTTCTCGCCTATGTGTGGTACCACATGATCCTTAACCCCGTCCATGATGAAGCGCTTGGCATGTGCCGTTGCTTAATTATGCTTCGCCAGAAGAATAACATCGGTTGGTGTAGCCAAGACGCTCTCTACATGCTCTCGTAAACCGTATGCCTCCAGGACTACCAGGATTCTGGCCTTCCAGATACCAAAGTTATACAGGTCATCCAACCTATCTTGATCACGTAGTTCGTGTGGCACCATCTGCTCAGAAATAATCTGTCGGAACAGATCCTCCTCTCCCCACTTCTGTTGCTACCTTAAATAGAAACTCGGATCTAGGGTCCTTGGCGAGAAAGGCACCCTCTACTCCCTCTGACAACTGATTTCCTCCCTTGGAAATCTGCCAAATACAACAAATCAACTCTCTTCGATCATCCTACGATCGATCCTCAGATTTCTTTGGCAATGAAATCTGTTGAGCAATTGTTCTCCTCCCGTTCTTTGTCAACTTAGCTTAGGCACGATTCTGCATCTGTAGAATCTCCACTCCACCAGGCTGAAGATCTGAAGCCTCGCTTCTAGACTACGACAAATCTGCACAACACTCGAAACTGGATTGCGTCAACCTGGTTGGCCTCTGCGTGAGCAAACTTTCTCAGTGCAGCCTGCTCCTGCGTCCCTCTGGAAGGCATTGCGCTGTCTCTGCGTCACCCAGCTAGGACTACGTCAGCTCCTGCGTGGCCTCTACTGGGACTGCGTCCTCCTAATGATGTGCTGCCCTCTCCGGATTTCTGCTGCTTCAGCTGCTACCTTGCAGCAAATATTTCTTTAGTCGATTTGCTGGAGATCCAACTTGATCTGCAATTGCTCTGATACCATGTGAAAATTTCTTAATCTAAGAAACCCTACTGCAGTATCTTGATTTACTTCTCCTACTTGAATTAAGTTACAAGTTAATTTCTGAAATATTCCGTAAACCAACGAAGTAAATACAACTAGCAGCCTACACATACAGATCAATTATTAAATAGCACGCTCATATGACAAAGTGACAGACATATTTTTCAGACAAATGTCCCCAGAAAAACCCAATGCGGGAAAACTGGTGCTGCTAGCTCTAGAGGGTTTTTTTTTACTTAGGAGATTCTGAATACAACAATTCTGGGCACCAGACTTGGTCGGCCCTTCAGAGAAAAAATACGGCAACAATACCTCTATCCTCGGAGACAGAAAATATGGCTGATTCACACCCTCAAACAAGATTTACAGTACTCGAGCCCTTTTTGGCCCACTTTCTTCGAAAAATTACACTGCATGGAATTAGCTGAATTCAAAAGCAGTCATGGTATGGTGGCGTGATGTAATACAGGTGAAATATATTTTTGGAAGACGACAAGTATAGATGTGGTGTACAGATGAGAATTATAGAGACATAGAGTACAAACATGCAACTTTGTATGGGTTGAGTTGAAAAATGGCGGCTGTGTGTGAAAGGTGGCCATGGCAGAGGAAGATGGCAGTGACAGTGACAACGACAGTGGAACGATAACTGCATTGCTTGTCGGCAACTGCCCATATGATGGAAATGGCAGTTGTTTTTTTTTTCTTAATTTTTATATTTTGACTTAATATATATATATATTAGTTAATGGCCAAAGGCCAATTTTTGTTTTGGTCAACTACTTCGGATTAGAGAAACCTCAGAAATTTTTGAGTATGTGATTAAAATTCTCTAATTTTTTTTTGTGGCCAGTGGTTGAATTAGATTGGCTCTAATACCATATGTGATAGCCAAACTTAGCTCATGAATTAGATAATCTAGAAAACTTGGAATTCTAAGTAATCCATTTAGTATAAGTAAATATATATTGAATAATGTATGAATGAATTGATATGATGATTGATTGTACAATGAGGGCCCTGTATATATAGCTAGGCAGGACGCCCTTTTGTGAATAGTCATGTCTTTTAGGACACATCCTTTCATTATACTAATTATTTTTAATTATTTATGAATCATTTATTTATATATTGATTTTCATAATAGGTGCAGAGAGACGACGTGTTTGAGGATAATAGTGTACAGGTTGCATGTGGAGAGGGTTTGTGTGAGATGGGCTCAATGTGCGAAGGTTTCAGGAGCTGCAGAGGCTGCATGAGTGGAGGAAAATTCAGCTGGGTGCAGATTGGGGTTTTCAAGGGCATATTTGCCAAGTTCTAATTTTGCTGTAAAAATTCTGTTATTTCTCTGTGGGCCATTCTCCCACTAAGGGAAGCCTCATTATTTAGATGATAAAAGTGAAGAGTAATTGGATGGTTATCCGCTGTGTGAAGGATTTCTTCTGTGTGTGGTTCCACTATTTAATTTTCTGTTAAAATTTTTAGTGTGTTTTATATACGATAAATGCAGAAATATTTTCTGGGTACAAATAATTGCTAGGAATTAAAACCAGATCTAGAATTAAGAAATTAACAGTGTGGACTCATGCTGAGGTGACAGTGGGCACTTGTCCTGTTTGTGCCATCTTAGCGGCTAGCAAGGACCTTGGCAAGCCTGCTAGTTTGAATGGTAACAGTTACCAATGCAGATCTTTGAAAAAAAACAGTTATCAATGCAGAAATTGTGAGGACATTTTTGATACTACTTTGAGGTCTTCTGACTTGAAGTTTATATTATTCAGTCTAAGTTATATAGTAAAGCCTGATATACTCGAGGTCAACCTCTTCCATCAAATTTAAAGAACTTTCATTTTAGCTTCAATTTGGAAGAGTGAAGAGGAGAGTTGTAACAAGCTATGATAGATATCATGGATATCTTAACAAGATGAATCCAAAAATTTGTATTTGCTTTTAACATAAATATATTTATATGGTGCTGATTCCCTGATTCCTACTTTTGGGACAGCTGTTGCACTCACACTGGACTATTTGACCAATTCTGATCTGCACTCAAAAAATGTGGATCTCGAGGAAGCTGAAGAGTCAGATTGGACACAAAGAGTTCAAGAGTAAAATGAAGAGTTTGGAGAAATTGGACAAACAGCCAACAAGAAGAATGAAAGGGATTGTTGTCTTTTGTGTTGGGTCAGCTAGCCAATCTCAAGAGATAGAGATTTTGGGGTCATAGAGAGATGGACATTAAGCCAATGTAGAGAGGTGAGGCTTGAACTATAAATCAGTACATGGATATTGATTTTTGTTAGTGACAATGAGTAGAGCTCCTCCCCTATGATTTTGAATTTGGTTTTGTATCCTCTATAAGTTACTGAGCGTCGAGTGCTGTATATTGTATATCTGTTCCAACCAAAATTGTTACAGATCGCTGCACTTAGTTTGCTATGTGTGACATTTAGTTGAATTGTGTCCATTGCACCCTTGACTGTGCCAAATTTTCCATTTGCCAGTCTGTTTGTGCTGATTGGGACAACAGGTTGAGGGTGATCAATTTTGATGTCCTTTTGTTGTCAGTATACTAACTTTTTGTACTGAAATAAATCTTCGTTATGTCTTTTTAGACTTCAGAAATACTAAAATAAAATTCTTTGACTCCCAAATTTATGATCTACAAATTGGAAATCTCTGTTAAGGGTTCATTTATTGTTCAAATAGTCAGTGGCCTGACAAAATAAAAGGAAAACACTCTCAGTATATTTGGCTTTCACTTATTGTCACAAATTCTAATTTTAAGATATGTCAAGATAAATTATCATATGTATGCACCTGTTTTGCATCCTTGTGAATCACATTAAAGTAATAAAGTTATTTCTTCCATCTGGTTCTCTCTGTCTCTCTCTCTCTCGCTCCCTTCTCGTGGCTGTAACATTTTCTTTTATTTTGTTCTTTTCACAAATTTCTGAAACTAGATGTATTGCATAGTGTCCTAAGTTGCTTATCTTTGTATGTGTCTTGAAGTTGTTGTAAGATGTTAATAGGGAGACTTGAAAGATCGGGATTCACTGTATAAATTGATGCAGATGACTATTGCATTCACTTCAATCATGGCTGTCTTCATCATTGAGAGGATTGATGAAAAGACAGGGACTATGTCTCTTTTTCCTCTTCTTATGGCGGGCATTGTCAGCATTGCTTACTGGAGGTAAGCATAATTTTTTTCATGTATTCTCTTATTTTTACATTAAGTAGATGATTTTCTCCAGAATTTTTGTGTTAATTGTAATATTTGCATATATGGTGTCTTGGTACTGATTTATATTTTATTATCTCACGCTTAGCCTCTTTATGTTACAGGTATTTTGATGACCTTAGGCCCTATGCTCTGGTCCAGTTTATTCCATGTATTGCGATTCCAGCAATGACTATTTTACTGCCTGCAATGTATACACATTCTATATACTGGTTATGGGCAGCAGGTATGCAGTTTCAGTTTGCAAGATTTTCTATTTAGTTTTTGTCTCCTTGCACATCACGTATACCAACTCTTATTCTTATTAACTTTTTCCATTTATGGATGTAATGAAAATGTCTAGCATGAATGCTTTATATTATGTACTCTTAATTTTTGAGCTTTGTGGAATATGGAAAGCAACAATCCCAGTAGCTCCATGCCTGATCATTGTAGGTAGGAGGTGCAAACGAATGGCTCCTTAACACTGAAAATATTGTCTGGATGTAAGTTTTATATGCTGGATATGGCGTACTTAAAATCCAAATCATATATTAAAAGATCAAAGAGCTGTGGTGATGTCTGGACTCTGAGATTGAGTTTGGAAGTTTTGGTGGATGTGTTAAATGTAACCACATCATCATCACACAAAAGCCAGAAATTAAACAGTGGAAGCATAAAAAATAAAAAATTAATTTCATACACATAAGTAATTGCTTCTTCGAATTAGCTTTTCATTCCTTCAGAAAACATAGAAGGAAAAGTTCAGAGACTGCACAAAAACAAACACTGCATGGTTACAAAAAATCACTCTGTAATTGAGCATTCACAGGTTGCTGGAGACTTGAGAGGTACAACTGCTAGGGAAAAAACATAAACAACAGCTCTGTTGTCAGGCCCTGTTGTAGGGACTGTAACTGACTGTTGTATGGATTCTGTAAGAATGTGCGAATCTGTATGGTACTGTAATATCCAAATTAGCAGTCAGCTAATCGGAATATTAATTTTGTTAATTTTTGCCTTTCTAATGTTTAGCAGGAAATAAAATGGGCAAGAAGGGACCCACTAATAAACCATAGGATTAATTCACTTTTCTAAAGTCACTTGGACAAATATTAGAGTTGAAGTGGGGCCCATGAGGCCAGCCACTCGAATGGAACAGCATCCTAAGTGGCAGCGCAGGGACAGGCTAACAGAGGGGCAGCACAACGTAAGTGGGCCCAACGGAAAGTTGGAGGCTCACTTGGATAAATAAGGGGTGAGAGAAGCTCATTCCTTATGAATTCAATCACTGATTTTTTCTCTGATAGATTGTAGCATGCTTGAGCTGTTTAGCCAAGTCTGCAAGTGCTGTTTAGCACAGGGATTTCTGAGCGGAGATCTTAACCTCTACCTCAGGAGACTTCGAGTGCCTATTCAGGAGAGGAGAGTCCATCTAGTTTTGAGAGAGGATTCACAGGAACACATTTAGGCATACATAGTCCCTCTAGGACAGTGCAGAGGCCATGTAGGTAGCAGAGGGAATACGCAGTCCAGTTGAGGAGTAGAGTTGGGAGAATGGGAGAGAGAGCAAATTTCAGTCCGGAGTTTGGAGGGGAGGTTAACCACCTCCTACCAGGGTTTTTGGGCAGATTTCCAGCAGTTCAGCCAGAGAACCAGATTACCTAGCAAAGCAGTGTGCCAAGTCCAAGGGGGCGAATTTTTGGGGTCAGGATTTCTGGAAAACCTTCGCGGGTTTTTTTGGGTTTGTTGAGGAGAGTCTGATGTCTAATTCCTGGAATTTTCTGAGCTGTGGAGTAGCCTCAACACACAGTCCGTTTCTAGCCAACAACAGGAGTTCCAACAGGACAACGCAGAGGAGGAGCCACGTAGAGCAGCAGAACAACAGGGTTTCTGTTCGGGTTTGAGGAGTTATTTCAGCCTGTCTTGTGCAGGCCAAGGTGCCATCTCCTTGAGCACCTCATTGTACCTTTTTCCCATCATAAAATCAATAAAATGGCTCAAATGTTTTTGGCTCATTCATGGTGTTTTTAATGGTTATTTTTGTTTTGCTGTAGCTTTAGTCTTGCATGTTTTATATTACTGTTTGTTCCCAATTTGGGATATTACAGGTACTATCTGTATAATTGTATGGACTTTTGTATGACTATAGAAGACTGCTTCATACATCTCTATGGAAATATGCACTGCCTGGAAACACCTCATTGCTGTTTCCTTGGACACTCTCTCTCTTTCTTTCTCTTGCTCACTCAACATGCTTGTTACCCACCAAAATGGGTAACTCCATAGAAGAAAACTTTTATCCTACATTCGACAGCTAGCTAGTTAGCGAGATAACCGGCAACCCCTGCCAGCCACCATTAGCTAGTGATATACCATGCATCTCTGCCACTTGCATCAATCATGTGCTTCTCACCCATCCAACATTAGCACTTGGACAAAGGTGGGATGCCATTCAAAAGGTACTTTGATAATTTTGCAATCAGGTTGTTATACTTGCTTGTTTTGGGGCATTTAGTATGGATTATGGGGTGATTTGGAAGATTGATGACTTTGACTGTGATCTTGTTCTCTCACCTTATTGGGGGGGTTAACCTTTGATCCTAGTTCAGTGGGACCTCACTTAAGGCCCTTTGGGTATAGGAGGGTGTAATATCTCCAATTTGGTTAGCATGAGAGTCACTAAGGAATTTTGACCAATTTTAGAAATATTAATTAAAAATGGGCAAATATTATTAGAGAAAAGTGGCTAGTATTATTTTATTGTAGAATAACGACAAATTATTATTTTATTATTGTAATATTCCTAATTTGCGACAGCAAATTGGAATATTCTATTTTGTTTATTTTGCCACCTATAGTTTGTAAGTAAATAAAAGTGAGTAAAGAGGGTCTAAACTCACTTAAATGAAATAAGACATCCACCTAGTAGCACAACGTTGTGACTTAAGTGGGAGTCAAGGGGGGACCCAACACCACGTGGAGGAGGGGGCCTATGTACACTCTAGAAGTTTCTCCAAGCTTCTACGCATATAAGGATGAGAATGTGGATAAGGATGAGGATGTGGAGGAGAGAGAGAGGCTACATTGGGTTTTGGAGGGAAACCAACACTATAAAAGATGGAGGAGCCTCCTCATTTGGGGCATGCTTGGATTCTTGGATTATTGATTATTGAGTGAGACATTTGTCTTTCTTTGGCACGCTGGCTGTTTAGCCCGTCTGCTGCACTGTTTAGTGCACCGAGTGTCTCCGTGCGGAGATCTCACCCTTAGCCCCGGGGGACTTCGAGTGCCTACTCGGGCAAGGTTATTTTCTTAGCATCATCCTCCAAGACAGCGTTATTGCTGCAGCAGCGTAATACTGTGTTGTAGGGTGTTGCTGTGGTGACTTCACAACACCACTTCCTTCTCTTGTTTTTCAGAGGGAGAGCCTCTCTTTCCTTTGGAGGATCGGATTGGAGGACTTGGAGCTGATTTGCAGATCTTGGCACTTGGCCAAAGAGTTTTATCCCACTACTGCGCAGTCCCTCTCAGTATCTGCGTTATTTTCATGGAGGGTTTGCGGGTTGATTTGTGGGGAAGATCTCAAGTGTAAGGATCAACCTTCCACTTGGAGATCCATTGGAGGAGGTCTACTTCAGTTTGTGCATCATCTTCAGCCTTCTCTATTGTGTTCCAGATTGAGTCGCATCTGCTGCCCAGCAACTCCGGCATTTTTGCCATTTTGTGTGTTTCAGCCAATCCCTTGGAGGATTGAGGTATTTTTGCTTGTAAGGGTTAGAGCTTGCTCCCCTATTGTATTTGAGCCATATATTGTCATATCCATGTTTTGACATCAGTTTGCAGCAGTATTCTATCATAAACAACATTTTTCTTAGTCTGGGGTTTATGCAGAAATAACAGTACTTTTCATGTTTATGTACATGTGTTGTGGAGGCTTGCATTTCTTTTTTTGAGAGGTTGTTTCCTTAAGATTTGTACTCTCTTCTGCTGCTATACATTATTATTGGCTATATATGCATCTTCTGTCTCACGGCTACTGCAGAAAACGCTGTAGGGTTTTTGGATTATTTTCTTGTCTTGCGGCACCTCTATCTTGAGGGGTTTTCTATATAAAATTGCTGTTTAACCTTGCTGAAAGCCTATGCCTTGTACCCAAACTCATTCTCTAATTATTCATAGTGTTATACATCATATTCCTTCAGAAAATACGCTGCCCTTGCTTCAGCAAATTTCTGCATACTCAAAGTCTTGGGAAATCAGGGTTTTTCTTGACTAGTCGGGAAGGAGGAATTGTTTAACATAGAAAAACGCCTTTGTTTGAGCTGAAATTCGACATGGAAGTCCCTCTTGACCTATTCTAACATATTCCAGAACCTTGACCCGTCATTTTACGCAGATTTTCTTATTCACTCATTTTAGGGCCAAAATCCTCACTTTTCCCCACCTTTTTGCCCTTAAAAGCTGAGAAAAGGTTTCTGCTGATATTTATTTTGGTTGTTGAACATTTTCAGAAGATATGATATGATAGCTGAAGCCCTCATACCTGAAGAATGCGTTTTTCAAGCATGATCTGCTGAAGAATCCATTTTTGGGATATTATAGTGGTATCAGAGCATAGTTCTGGCTCAGCCTGTGGAGCTGGCTATCTATGGCAAATATGAGGATCACAATGCCTACATTCTTACCTGAAGTACCGAGGCAACATGGTCGTATACCTCTTGAAGATTATTTCAGAGAATGGAAGTCCATGGGGGAAGACTTAAAAGCAATTTTGCCCTTCAAAGATCACTGTCAGCTCAGAGAGGATGGAGTTTCTAGCATACAGAGTTCATATTTGCAGCGTACTACTGGGAGATCACCTCTTCCCATGCATGAGGGATCCACTAGTCCCTGTGAGTCTAAGCCCAAGAAGACCGGAGCGGTGAAAAAGGATAGTTATTTCTTTTTCAGATCTAGAAAAGATACATCCACCTTTGAGGAGGTCAAGAAGAATGAAGAAAAAGAAGAGGAAGTACCATGCGCTTCCAATTCTACTCGAGAAGAAGAGATCACATCACCTCTTGAGGAGGCTTGTGGAAACACTGTCACACTTGTGGAGGAGCAACCACATGCATCGACAGTTGGGGCAGCCAACACTTTTGAGGATGGGACTCTTGTAGATCGAGGGTCAAATCTCATTGCTACTATAGAGCAGCCTGGTTGCACTGCGCTGTGCAACATGGAAACACTCAAGGAGGAATCGAACCATCATTCTCATGAGCCATTGTTGGATTGTACATTACATTGGAGGTTGGGGTTTGAAGCCTTGAAGATGGATGATAGACATCTTGGAGTAAGAAATCCTTTCTCCCTTCAAGATGACACTTTATCAATGAGCTCCTCTCAGCTCAAAGAGAAACTTCTACTTTCAGATCCAAGACCTCATTGGTTTTGGAAGACTATGGATGAGAGGGAGGTCTCAAGGAGAGATCTCATTGGATATGCACTTCACACCATGAAATGCAATGCTTTCATTCCCTTCTCACAAGAGCGGATAGAAGATGGAGGACATCTTAGGATGGATAACATCTCTCATGTTTGTGTTGGACATCCGTTGAGCCATACACATCATCATGGGAGGTTTTTGCCTACCACCTATTTGATTCTTGATAGGGTCTCATTGATCCTTGAGAAGTTTATATTTCAAGATCCCATGAAGTGCAAAGTCAGAAACTTGATTTGGGAGGATGGTAGCCCTCATGGGAGGAATACCAGGATGAGGAGAAGAAGAAGGCATCCACAAGTGATTGAGTGGATGTGGTTGATGAGCAAGGAGCTAGGAGGCTACTTGCAGATCTATGACACCAAGCAGCAGGAGGCTTGGATGCGCTGGTTACTCTTGAAAGAGTTTGGCCATCACTTGGCAAACACTCTTCCTAAGAGTAGGAGGATGGGGAAAAGATGGATGGATACTTGCATCATTGAGCAGCATAGAGTATGGATGCATGGTGTTGATGTGTTACTCATATCATTCATGGTGTCTTCATCACATGAGTTGTTTGATGGAGGTATGGAGAGGCAACACAATGTCTTGTTGCTTGGTTTGTTCCTAGGAGAGCAAGGGCAGATTTGCTCTCACACTTTGTATGATGTTGCAGGAAGAGGGGATGGCACTATCTCCTTGGTCTTTGATTGGGAAGCACTTCCATCTTGGGAGGTATTCCATATTTGTTGCAGCATTATTAGAGGAGTCTTTGACAAGGAGCATGTCAAAGAACAGAGCTTTGTATTGACAGGAGCTTACTTGCATGAGCTCACAGCGCTGTCACCTTGGAGCAGAACCTTATGGATGAAGTGTGCCCGACAGAGATATAGTGGATCTATAACTCATAGGTCCCAGGATCACTTCACATTTATTGCACTTAATGGACAAAGAGGAGGTAATTATGATAGAGATATCCATGGCATATTCTTCTTGACTTGGATTTCCAAGCATCAGGAGGATTATCTTTTTGCGGCACATGGTTCAGTCTTCTTCATATCATGCCAAAACACTATGGAGGACTCATGCATAGATCCATGTACCATCTTACTTCCAACATATGGTGAAGAGTTTGTTTATACATTCATTGATTTGCACACTCTTGCCATTCCTATGCAGTGCATTGCTTCACAAGGGGGCAAGCTTGTCACATTGCTCCATGAGTTGTATTGGGCCAATCTACATGATGGAGGCAGCCATCTCTTTTGTGGCCTTGGGCAAATGTTTTATCACCACATGTATGTTTATTTGCTGCACTACATTATGTATCATATAAAGACATGCATGGTTAACATAAACATTTTGCCTTGTACTCTTATCAAGCAGCAACTTGTAAAACTGCGCTGTACTTGTTGGGGAAGCTGTTGGTGCCTCTTTTCATCACATGTAACCTTTCGCGTTTCCTTCATTTTGCTGCTGATCATGTCTCCATTTGCTGATATAGATCAGATTTGTATGGGAGGCTTGATTATGAGGGAGACACATGAGTTGGATGTGTCTTTGGGTGGGAAGAATTCTCACATTCTCTGCACTACATGTTCTAATGGGAGCATGGGAGGGGGCATGGCCACCACTACTACATATGTGTTCTCTTTTGAGGTGGGCCATGAGATTGATATTCATCCATTGTACAGCCATGGGCAAGTGTTTGGTCTTATGTTGTTGTCATATTCATCCATTTACTATCCATTAGTAGATGTGATGAATCTTGTACATTGCTTGCCATGTAATTTTCTGAAGTTGCAGTGGATGAGACTACGTTGTATCCTTGTGAGAGATTGTTTGCATTATGTATCCTCACGTAACACCTTTAGCAAATATCTCATTAGGATGATCCATGATGCACATGTCCTATTTTTCATGGATGAATTTTTTTGGGCCAGCCTGTTCTTCATTGTTGGAGGAACCTTCTTTGGAGGATTGTTCTTCACTTTGCCATTGGAGGGCAATGATTTTGTAGCCCAAGATCAACATACACTCTACACTTGTCATGAGTGGAGAGAAGGACAGCATGGGGTAAGCTATGATGCTTGCCAAGATCAGATTTTCAGCCCACCTTCACTACCGGAGCTTGAGGTGGGAGGAGATTTTCAGGAGTTGCCTTGTCGGGAGGTGGCTCATTTTGTTTGGATGATTGCTTTGGGATGGAGGACCCACATGAGAGAGATGTTCCTCACTTCATGCCTTGAGTGGAGAGAGGTGATGAGCTGGTACACAGTCGATGGGACAGCTTACACCATGACAGATATAGCACAGCCGGAGTCATGGTCTTCATCAGTCATAGCTAGAGGCAGTGCACAGTCCGAGCCATGGGACTTGGGCTATTATTGGCCATGGTGGCGATGGGATCCGAGAGGATTGTTGGTTGGCTGGTACCATGAGAGATCAGTTTGGGATCCTGGCATTGAGAGATCCCTTCATATCAGGATGATGCAGAGTACAGGGGAGATTTAGTGGCGCATCTGGGACCCAGGCATATTTTGCAGTATCGGTGGAGAGCATCCGCTAGGAGGAGACTTGTTCAGGAAGTTGCTTGAGGGCAAGCAACATTTTGCCAGGGGGGACTGTAATATTCCTAATTTGCGACAACAAATTGGAATATTCTATTTTGTTTATTTTGCCACCTATAGTTTGTAAGTAAATAAAAGTGAGTAAAGAGGGTCTAAACTCACTTAAATGAAATAAGACATCCACCTAGTAGCACAACGTTGTGACTTAAGTGGGAGTCAAGGGGGTACCCAACACCACGTGGAGGAGGGGGCCTATGTACACTCTAAAAGTTTCTCCAAGCTTCTACGCATATAAGGATGAGAATGTGGATAAGGATGAGGATGTGGAGGAGAGAGAGTGGCTACATTGGGTTTTGGAGGGAAACCAACACTATAAAAGATGGAGGAGCCTCCTCATTTGGGGAATGCTTGGATTCTTGGATTATTGATTATTGAGTGAGACATTTGTCTTTCTTTGGCACGCTGGCTGTTTAGCCCGTCTGCTACACTGTTTAGTGCACCGAGTGTCTCTGTGCGGAGATCTCACCCTTAGCCTCGGGGGACTTCGAGTGCCTGCTCAGGCAAGGTTATTTTCTTAGCATCATCCTCCAGGACAGCGTTATTGCTGCAGCGGCGTAATACTGTGTTGTAGGGTGTTGCCGTGGTGACTTTACGACACCACCTCCTTCTCTTGTTTTTCAGAGGGAGAGTCTCTCTTTCCTTTGGAGGATCAGATTGGGAGATATTGGAGCTGATTTGCAGATCTTGGCACTTGGCCAAAGTGTTTATTTCCACTACTGCGCAGTCCCTCTCAGTTTCTGCGTTATCTTCATGGTGTATTTGCAGTGAGGGTTTGCCGGTTGATTTGAGGGGAAGATCTCAAGTGTAAGGATCAGCCTTCCACTCTGGAGATCTATTGGAGGAGGTCTATTTCAGTTTCTCATCATCTTCAGCCTTCTCTATTTGGTTTCAGTTTGGAGTTGCATTAGCTGCCCAGCAACTCCGGCATTTTTGTCGTATTGTGCATTTTAGCCAATCCCTTGGAGGATTGAGATATTTTTGCTTATAAGGGTTAGAGCTTTGCTCCCCTATTGTATTTGGGCCATCTATTGTCATATCCATGTGTTGACAATATTTTGGAGCAGAATTTTATCTTAGATTGCGTTTTTCATAGCCTGGGTTTATGCAGAAATAGCAGTACTTTTCATGTTTATGTACATGTGTTGTGGAGGCTTGCATTTCTTCTCTTGAGAGGTTGTTTCCTCAAGATTTGTACTCTCTTCTGCTGCTATACATTATTATTGGCTATATATGCATCTTCTGTCTCACAGCTACTGCAAAAAACGCTGTAGGGTTTCTGGATTATTTTCTTGTCTTGCGACACCTCTATCTTGAGGGGTTTTCTATATAAAATTGCTGTTTAACCTTGCCGAAAGCCTATGCCTTGTACCCAAACTCATTCTCTGATTATTCATAGTGTTATACATCATATTCCTTCAGAAAATACGCTGCCCTTGCTTCAGAAAATTTCTGCATACTCAAAGTCTTGGGAAATCAGGGTTTTTCTTGACTAGTCGGGAAGGAGGAACTGTTTAACATAGCAAAACGCCTTTGTTTGAGCTGAAATTCGACATGGAAGTCCCTCTTGACCTATTCTAACATATTCCAGAACCTTGACCCGTCATTTTACGTAGATTTCCTTATTCACTCATTTTAGGGCCAAAATCCTCACTTTTCCCCACCTTTTTGCCCTTAAAAGCTGAGAAAAGGTTGTTGCTGATATTTATTTTGGTTGCTGAACATTTTCAGAAGATATGATATGATAGCTGAAGCCCTCATACCTGAAGAATGCGTTTTTCAAGCATGATCTGCTGAAGAATCCATTTTTGGGATATTACAATTATATGGTGGCAAATGTAACTTAGTGGAAATTGGTCCCCACCAATAAAATAATATCAAAAAAGGAGTCTAAAGGCATGAAGAGAAATTATAAAAGGAGGATGGACTCATTTTGTGGCTTATCTTTTGACTATTACATTTCACCTTTCATATTCTCTTGGGGCTGTTTAGCACAAGAAGAAAAATGTTATTTAGCATAGGAATTCCGAGTGGACATTCCACCCTCATTTCGGAGAACTTCGAGTGTCCCCCTAGTGAGGAAGTTTGGGAGTCCAATTTAGGGCTTCTCTTGAGCTTATTGCAGGAGATTAGATCAACTCTGCTCATTTCTTGGGCGTAGGAGGAGTTTGTGGTACATCTTTTGGAGCAACAACTGTGGGTTAGAGTGTAATATCCCCAATTAGCAATTCTGCTAATTAGAATATTAATTTTTGATAATTTTTGATGTTTCTAATGTCAAGCAGAAATAAGGTGGGTCGGGACCCACAATTAATAATTAAGGGAAAAAAATGCAGCCTATTCCTATAGTTCACAAGGAAAAATTTGCAGCCTTAGTGGGGTCCATGTGGCCAGTATTCGATTTGGAGGTAGCTCCCTAGGTTGCAGCGTGGGAGAGGCTGTATGGGGACAACACAATAAGTAGCTAGATGAGGGGATTACGCAGTCCATGGTGGGCCCAAGGGAATGTCAGGGGCTCAATTGATAAAAGGAAGTGAAGGCGACTCATTTCTTCATTCATTCATCTTCTATTTTGATTGTCATCTTGACATAGCATGCTTGTGTCGGGTGCCAAGTCTGCCGTGCTATTTAGCACACGAGATCTTCAGGCGGAGATATCAACCTCTACCTCGGGGGAATTCGAGTGCCCGCTTAGGAGAGTAGTTGCACAATTTTGGTGAGGAGTTGACATAGTAGCAATAGCAGGAGTGCGTAGTCCGTTCAGGACTGGGTATAGGGAGCAAAGACTGCGCAGTGATTGTGTAGTGCAGTCTAGATGAAGTGTCGGGAGTGTGGGAGAGAAGAGGAGTTAAGCCGAAAGATTTGGAGGGGAGGATAGCCACCTCCTACCAGTGATTTTGGCAGCATTTTGGAGACATCTACCAACAGTTCCAGCTAGGAGTCGAATTTCCCAGTAGTTGGGTGAGCCAAGCCCAAGAGGGCCAATTTTCGAGGTCAAAACTAGGACGAACCCTTTCTGGGTTTATTGAGAAGTCGAGATTAATTTGACAAAATTTTCTTGGCAGGTTTGAGGTGTCAAACAGAGATCCTAACTTAGCTAGCAGCTAGTGGAGCTAGGGGAGGATAGGGTTGAAATTTCGGGGTCAACATTTGGCCAATTCCTTCGCGGGTTTTGTGAGTAGAGTCCAGGGTCAAAAGCCCAGAATTTTCTGAGTAGTTGAAGCGGCCAAACTAGCAGCTCGAAGTCAGCCAACAACAACATTTCTGGGCAGAGAAGCACAACACCAGAGCCACGTAGAGCCAATTGCAGAGAGTCATTTCAGGCTTCAGCTAGGGTTGAGAAGTATTCCAGCCTACGTTGAATAGGCCCAGGTGCACCTATTCCAACTCCTCTTTTGTACTCAATTCTCGACATTTATAAAATCGCTCAGCTCATCTCTTGGCTTTAATTTCTCATGTATTGACGGTGTAATTTATTTTGCTGTAGTTTTAGTCTATCGTTGCTTGTATTACCATCATTTTCCCATTTGGGGATATTACATAGAGATTGCGGGCTTTTGGAAAGAATTTTCCCTTGGCTATAGTAGGAATTTGTTGGCATTTTGAAGGGTAAAGATTGAGGGAACCTCCAGGGTCGAATTTCACTCATCTATATAGTGTGCAAAGCTCATTGGCTGAAGATTGCATAGGAGAGAGGAGCAACAAATTTTGGGAGAGATTGGGGTTGGAGATAAAGCCTATTTTTAGAGGATAATTTGTTTGGAGTTTGGGTGGCTATTCAACAGTTGTTTGGAGAAGATTTGAGCAGAGCATTTTCAACAGTGTGCAAAGTCTACCTGGCAGAGCCATTCACACTTTTTGGGGTCATTCTGGTCAGACGAAAATGGGCCAAAGCCTTTCTGGGTTTTGTTGGGTTTGGTGTGTAGAGATTGTTGAGTTTTGTGGATTTTTGGGGTAGCTTTGGATGTGCTCTAGCTCCCAAACTTTGTGGAGGGACTAGACTACATGAGATCTCCAAGATCCAGAAGTGGATTTGAGAAATTCCATCCAGTTTGAGAGAATTAATTAATTAATATTTTTAATTAAGGACCCTAAGTCTAACTTAGGAAAATTAAAATATTAAAGTTAATTAATTTAAACATGTGATGGAAATGACTTAAGTCACATGGACTGAGCTTTCTTTTAATCTTAGTCGTTGAATCAAGATTAGATCACGACTGTTGGTTTCCCAACGAGAAAAGTATAAAGGAAAGGCTTAGGGTTAGTTGGAGAACACACACACGGAGGAAGAGCACTAAGACTAAGCTGGAATTCTAGGGCGTGGTTTGCTAAGAATTTCCATAAGTGTTTTAGCTACAGTGAGAGGTAGTATTGGCTAAGGGGATGATTTGATCCTAGAGCCAAGAGTCAGCAAGAGGCAAAGAAGCAATAGTCAGACCAGCGCAGAGGGAGCAACAACTACGCAGCAGTTGCGCAGCACAGAGGCTTCAGGTGCTACGTAGGCCTAGAAAGGTCAGTGCAGAGGCATTAGGAGGCAGTCAGGGCTTACGCAGGCCCAACTAGGGCAGCACAGAGACAATGTAACCCAGTTTGGGGTTACGCAGCTCTCTCCTGAGTAGCGCAGGGGCACCAATAGGCTAGCAGAGCTGACGCAGAGGGTTTCAGAGCAGCGCTGGGTTTCTAGAGGCTGAAAGGGGCCGAGTTCTGTAAATCCCGTTTGAGGGTGTGAATCAGTCCAGTTTTTCGTCTTCGGAACAGAGGTATTGCGGCAGATCTTATATTTCTCTGTCGGGTTAACCAGTAAGGTGCCCAAATTTGCTGTACTTAGATTCTACTTAATAATATAAACTTTCCAGAAGCCAGAAGACCGGTTTTTCCGCATTGGGTTTTTCCGGGGATAGTTGTCCAGAAAATCTTGTGTGTCACTTTGTCTATGTGCATGTATTTAGTTTTAGTTCTATATCTATGAAGAACTGTTAATGCGTTTATGTTAAATTTGGACAACTAGGTCCAAACTCCATCTTGTGATGCTCAGATGAAGATTCCAATATTTGTATTGGATTCCTCTTTCGGAGAGGTGTAAAATCGATATAAAATTGATTTTAATCTGATGAGCAGAACATTTATTTTGAATTTATTATTTATAACAAATTTAAGTGCAGGTCGGCCTTAAGGTTTTACACCCCCAACAGATGTGTCACACACCTCAATGATGGATATAAATACAGTCAACGTTGGAGAGCTTTTCACTCATCTCATCCACACACTTCTCATTGGATATGAGCATCTAAGAAGCAGTTCTCACGTGGGAAAAGGACGAAGTAGCTGCAGCTGGAAAAAGGACGAAATTTCTGCAGTTAGGGTTTCTGGACGAAATTTTCTGCAGTTAGGGTTTCTGGGCAAGTTTGACCAGCGTTGACTTTGGTCAACGCATGGTCTGTTTGAGCTGAAATTTTGTGGAGAGTTCGATTTTTGAAGGCCGTACTCATTGGCACAAAAATCGAGGTCAAAAGGTTGACCGAAGTTGGAGCTGCGTTGACTTTATTGTTGCTGCCTGCATTGCCTTTTTCTGGAATGTGTTGACTTTTCTGGGGTTGACTTTGAGTTGATTGGATGATTGATTTGAGGACTGTTGTGACACATTCTAGGTTGGCCGACCAAGACGACTTTGCTGGTTGAAGCATCCTGCTGATCGCCATAACGCACCAACACATTCTCCTGTTTCTGGTTTGTCTTCTATAGATCCACTGGTATGTTCTATCAACATTTTACTTAACTATTTATGTGATTGCTGTTATAAAAGTAAAATTGCATCAAGCATATAACATCTACAAAAATTTACATGGTATCAGAGCTGAGGTGAAGACAAGCCCTAACTTATAGCAATCACCAACTGAGAAAAATGAGTTCCACAAGTTATGGCTTCAAGGAGGATGACAAGTTGACTGGAAGGGATGACTTCCATGCTTGGAAGACGATATTAGATCCCAAATTGGAAGACCATGATCTCATGGACTATGTATTGGGTAAGATACAAGAACCTCCATCCACTGCTACGGTTGCTGCTAAAACCAAGTATAAGAAGGGGGAGATCAAAGCAAAGCTAATGATCAGGGAATCCATACATAAAAGTCTGGTTGCCTACATATCTGAGCTAGGCACATCCAAGGAGATGTATGATAAGCTGATACAAATGTTCAAAGTAAACAATGCAAACCAAGTGCTATTCTTCAAGAATCAATTGAAGAATCTGAAGAAAGACAGGGATGCGTCTGTCCAAACATACTTTTTGAAATTGACCGAGATCAGGAACAATCTGCTAGCTATTGGGGAGACAATAGCCGATCGTGAGATGGTACTCACTGCACTTGGAGGGCTCCCATATGAATGGCAAGTATTCAACACTACCATTCTCAATAATAATACAATTCCTAACTTTGATGAGCTACTGTCAAGATGCATGCAAGAAGAGACAAGAATGAAGGAATACCAAAATGACAGAAACACTGCCTATGCTGCTCATTCTAGAAAGAAGAACTCTGGTGGTCTTAAGAACAAAGGAAGAGAAAGGGCCCAAGGAAAGAAGGGCAAGTGTTTCACTTGTCATAGGCCTAGTCACTATGCTAGAGAATGTCCTTTCAAGAAGGATTCTCCCGATAGTGATGACAACAACAACAACCGGAGGAATGGAAATCAAAGAAACGACAGGTCCAAAGGAAAGAGGAAGGCTCCCTCTGGCGAAAACAATCAACCTTTCAAAAGGTCTAGAAACTCCAGGTATGAGGAGTCAAATGTTGTTGATAAAAGAAATGAATACATTCTTGTATCTGCCCTCTCTGCTGCATCCCTGCCAGACACTATGGATGTCTAGCTGATAGATAGTGGTGCCTCAAGACACATCATTGGGTTCAAGGAAGCACTTTCTGACATAGTTGAGAAGGATACTAATTTGGAAACTATCCTTGGAGATAATGCCACATATCCCGTGAAAGGGACAGGGACTGTGACCCTCCACTTGTCTCAAGGACAAGTCCTACATTTGCAGGATGTACTCTATGTACCAAAATTGAAGAAGAACCTTGTGTCTATATCAGCGATCGAAGACAAAGGCTTCAATGTGGTATTCATTGATGGAAAGGTGCGCATGTGGAAGAAGAATCTCAAGGAAGCTATCGTGATTGGTTTTAGAGTTGGAACACTCTACCAGGTTGAAGGAAGTCCACTAGGAGCTATGACATGTGATACTATCCGACAAACTGAACTATGGCACCGAAGGTTTGGACACCTTCATTACAAGGCCCTTCCCGAAGCGAGGAAGGTGGTGACAGGGATGCCCGATTTTGGAAATAATCATGAAGGTGTATGTAAGGGTTGTGCCGAAGGAAAGCATACAAGGGGACCTTTCCCCTCAAGTGTCACAAAGACATCTGATATTTTGCAACTGGTCCATTCTGATCTATCTGGTATGCTACTCGTGACATCCCTGGGAGGATGTTCTTACTATATGACATTCACCGATGACTTCTCCCGCAAAACCTGGATATACTTCTTGAAGAAGAAGGATGAGGCTTTCATGTGGTTCCGTACCTTCAAAGCCTTGGTGGAAAATATGACAGGAAAGAAGATCAAGGTTTTGAGGACCGACAATGGCACTGAATATGAGTCAAATGAGTTCAAGGACTTTTGCAGAGAAGCTGGCATTAAGAGGGAGACTACTACTGCCTATACTCTTGAGCAGAATGGCGTTGCTGAACGAAAGAACAGGACCATTGTGGAAGCTGCCCGTGCCGTGCTATGTGACCAAGGTTTACCGAAGTTTCTGTGGGGAGAAGCTGTGAATACTGCTGTATACATTCAAAACCGATGCCCTCATTCCGCCCTGGACTCCAAAACTCCCGAAGAGGTTTTCACTGGTAAGAAACCTAACGTCTCACATTTTAGAATTTTTGGATGTCCTGTTTATTTTCATGTGCCAAAAGAAAAGAGAAGTAAGCTGGATGCTTCTGGGAAGAAAGGAATGTTTATGGGCTACAGTGAAACCTCTAAGACTTATAGAGTCTATGTACTTGGTCAAAGGGAAGTAGAAATATGCCATGATGTCACTTTTGACGAAGATGCTTCCCTGAAGAAAGTAGTAGATCTTCCGAGATCTGAGGAAAATCATGAAGCAAGGCCTGGAAATCAAGAAGAACCGCAGGATGAGACAATGCCTGATGTTGAAGGACCAATGGACCCAGTAGATCCATCTCCTTCATTGAGAAAGAGACCATCATGGCTCAGGGACACTCTCGATGATGCCGAGGGACATGCTGCCCCGAGGGGGACATTCCGAGAAACCAAGAAGCCGTGTAGATACCAAGGGTATCTGGTTGCCATGAGTACTATTGTACAATCTGAACCTGGATCTTTTGAGGAAGCCGTAAAGCATCAAGTCTGGAAGGATGCTATGCACAATGAATATGAGTCCATAATGAAGAATGATGTCTGGGATGTGGTTCCAAGACCGTAGGACAAATCAGTTGTCACCGCGAAATGGCTCTACAAGATCAAGCATGGATCTGATGGAAGTGCTGAAAAGTTCAAGGCAAGATTTGTTGCCCGTGGCTTCTCTCAAAAGGAAGGAATAGATTATGATGACATATTTGCACCTGTGGTACGATATACCACCATTCGATCAATCATAGCCCTTGCTGCTACGCAAGGATGGAGTCTTCATCAGATGGATGTCAAGACCGCTTTTCTGCATGGTGCAATAAAAGAAGAGGTGTATGTAGAACAATCTCTGGGGTTGGAAGTTCAGGATTGGGACACTCATGTCTGCAGGTTGAAGAAAGCCCTCTATGGGTTGAAGCAAGCACCCAGAGCTTGGTATGAGAGGATGGATAGCTACTTGATGAAGCTGGGCTTCACTCGAAGTAATGCTGATCCGAACCTTTACTTCAAGTTTTTCCAGGGGAAGCCTCTCATTCTGGTGCTGTATGTGGACGACCTCTTCCTGACAGGTGCTGACCCTCTCATTCATCAATGCAAGAGGGAGCTTGTTGCTGAGTTCGAGATGAAGGAGCTAGGACTGATGCACTACTTCCTAGGCCTGGAGGTTTGGCAGAGACCTGGAGAGATTTTCCTTTCTCAAGGAAAATATATTGTGAAACTTTTGGAAAGATTTGGTATGGTGGATTGCAAGTCCGTGTCAACACCAATGGAACTCAACTTCAAGAAATTGAGTGGCAGCGCTGCTGGGCCTGTATTGGCAAATCCTACTGAGTATCGTCAACTCGTAGGGGCTCTGATGTTCTTAGTGAACACCCGTCCAGATATATGTTTTGCAGTGAACACTTTGAGTCAATAGATGGTTGAGCCTCATCACTTTCACTGGGTTGGTGCCAGGAATCTTCTGAGATACCTTCGGGGCACGATAAACCATGGGCTGAGATACATTGCCGGGAGCGTGACACTCCGTGGATATATTGATGCCGACTGGGCTGGCAGTTTGGTGGATCGTAAGAGCACATCGGGATGTTGCTTCAATCTTGGTTCTGCTTCGATTTCATGGATGAGTAGGAAGCAGAAGTTGGTGGCTTTGAGCACCGCAGAGGCCGAATACATTGCAACAAGTATGGCCTGTTGTGAAGCGGTTTGGTTGCAAAAGCTCTTTAGTGAGTTGTTTGGACATGTGCTAGATACCACTGTGATACTCTGTGATAACCAGAGTGGGATTCGCTTGATCGAGAATCCTGTGTTCCACGACGGATCCAAGCATATTGATATCAGGTACCATTTCATCCGGGATATGGTACAGCGAGGCACCGTAAGGCTCGATCATATAGGAACTGATGAGCAGGTTGCAGATATTCTCACTAAGCCCCTGGGGAAGGTCAAGTTCCTAACCTTCTGTGAGAGACTTGGTATCGTGGAACGACCCTATGATGTGGGTCTTGTTGGACGATGAGCTCGAGGATCTCTGGGGGGCTTTGGGGACAGCTTCTCGGAGCTATGAGCAACCACAAGGCTAGGCTTGCCAAACCTTGTTGGTGTGCTTGGACCCCACCGTTGTGATTATTGAGTTGGTTCACCTCTCATTATCTGTGCCCCGTGTGCATCCTACCCATTGAGTTCAGGGCTCATGGGAAGTACCTCTCATTTGGCCAATGAGATGGGAAAAGCTAGAGACCAGTAGCAAAGACTGATGGACGCATCAAAGATTGCCGTACTCTCTATCTAGGATGGCACGGTCCAACCACTTGATCTGGGATCAAGTCTAGTGAGGTCTCGGACCTCCGCCTGACTTCGGGTCAGATGAGCCAACTTCGGGTTGGTTGGAGACTCTTTGTGAGTCTGATAGAGGTTTCGGACCTCTGGGCTGAATTTGTCAGCCGGGCGATGATGTCTTTGTGACTGACCCACTTCTGTTCTAAAATAAAGAGGCCAGAAAAGCAAGTTACGACGGGATGACACACGATGTTTGATTGCACTGGTGGATGGAGTTCTCCCTAGTTGAGAGGGAGTGTTAAATTTGGACAACTATGTCCTAACTCCATCTTGTGATGCTCAGATGAAGATATCAATATTTGTATCGGATTCCTCTTTCGGAGAGGTGTAAAATCGATATAAAATTGATTTTAATCTGATGAGCAGAACATTTATTTTGAATTTATTATTTATAATAAATTTAAGTGCAGGTCGGCCTTAAGGTTTTACACCCCCAACAGATGTGTCACACACCTCAATGATGGATATAAATACAGTCAACGTTGGAGAGCTTTTCACTCAGCTCATCCACACACTTCTCATTGGATACGAGCATCTAAGAAGCAGTTCTCACATGGGAAAAGGATGAAGTAGCTGCAGCTGGAAAAATGACGAAATTTCTGCAGTTAGGGTTTCTAGACGAAATTTTTTGCAGTTAGGGTTTCTGGGCAAGTTTGACCAGCGTTGACTTTGGTGAACGCATGGTCCATTTGAGCTGAAATTTTTTGGAGAGTTCGATTTTTGAAGGCCGTACTCATTGGCACAAAAATCGAGGTCAAAAGTTTGACCGAAGTTGGAGCTGCGTTGACTTTATTGTTGCTGCCCTGCGTTGACTTTTTTGGGGTTGACTTTGAGTTGACTGGATGATTGATTTGAGGACTATTGTGACAAATTCTGGGTTGGCCGACCAAGAAGATTTTGCTGGTTGAAGCATCCTGTTGACCGCCGTAATGCACCAACACATTCTCCTGTTTTTGGTTTGTCTTTTATAGATCCAGCATTAATCTACAAAAATTTACAGTTTACTTCGATGTTAATGCTGGAATTTCAGATTAATAACTTCATTAAGTAGAAGTATAACTGGATTTAACAATAGGGTTTCTGCATAAGTAATATTCAAAAATTTTCACATGGTATGAGAGTGATTGTAGATCTAGCTAAATCATCAACAAGAAGACTAAAGAATCCTTGCTGCATGAAGCGGAGAAGAAGTCCGCAATAGTCGCAGAAAGCCGAACCAGAAAGGACAACGTAGCAGCAGAGGGGAGCAATGCCACGCAAAGGCCAGAGTGACACAGTCTCCACGCAGGCCCACGTACTTACTGCGTAGAGATAGCACTGGGACAAACTGCTCAAGCAGAGGCCAGCCAGGGTGATACAATCCTGAAGATGTTGCTTTTTCAGAGTGCCGGAAGCAGTGCTGCAGAGCTTTAGTAGTTGCTGGTAGGGTTAAATTTCTGAAGGTGCAGAAATCAGCCCGAGCACTAGTTGACAAAGTGCGTGAGGAGAACAACTTCTCAGAGGATTTCCAGCCAAAGAAATCTGCAGTTTGATCAGAGGATCAAAGATAGCTGATTCGTTGTGATTTGGCAGACTTCCAAGAGAGGAAGTCAGTTGTTAGAGGGAGAAAAGGGTGCCTTTCTTGCCAAGGACCCTAGATCTGAGTCTCTAGCATAGAGAGAAGGATTAGTTCCTACAGATTTGTTGAGCAGATGGCACCTCACGGACTACATGATCAGGATAGGTTGGACGACCTATCCAACTTTGCAGTTTGGAAGGCTAGAATCTTGGTAGTCATGGAGGCATACGGTCCGAGGGAGCATGCAGAGAAAGTTATGGCTATGCCAACTGATGCAAAGCTCCTGGAGAAGCATGAAGAAGCAACGACACACTCTAAGCGCTTCATCATGGACAGAGTCAAAGATGAGTCACCAGAATGGGGAGAGACTCCTTCTCCTAACATCTGAGGCCGAAAGAAGAGGACTAAAGGAAATTTGTCAATGTCGACTACCCTGAGGAGGAGCTGGAACTGGATTGTAGTCGCCCCTGCCTGGAGGATTTGGGGCACCCCCTGGATTGGGGGGGGGGTGCCTGGTTCTAGAACGCGGATGGGATTTAGTGGGATGAGATTCCCGGAGCCTCACTGATTTGGAGTCCTGGCCTATGGATCGATCGGTGGTTCTCTTAGTGCCCTGTAGTGTTGAGAGTACTCTGAAGAAGTATGTGATCCTCTATGCGGTGGCTGAAGTAAATGGGGGCTGGAGCAGAGTCGAACGGTATCTGAAAGCCTCTTGGAGGTAGAGAGCCAGGCATCGCTGATCAGCGTATCTGAAGAAGCTGGTCAGGCTCTGGGGACCTCTAAAAAGGCAATAAAAGCGCCCGCGGATCTCATAGTAGACCGGGCATCTGAAGATGAAGTGTGACTCGGTTTCCACCTCCTGTAAGTGGCAGAGTTGACAGATCCTCTCCTTCCTGTCAATATGGTGGTTCGTTTCCACCTAGAGTCTGTGCGATCCCACTCTGAGCTACACCAGGGGGATCTTGATGGCATGCTTCCAATGCTGGAGGGTATACGAGGGTCGAGTGATGAGACCTTCTCTGATCTCCAGAAAGTGTTCAACATAAAAGGCCATCTTTGGCTGTAGACCGCTCAGAGGATTGACCCATGTGGTTTGAATGTACTACCTGTAGATGTCCTCCTTGATTATTTTGTTGAGTTCCTGTTGGTTTGGAAGAAGGTACCCCGGGGCGTTTAGTGAATACTGGAACGGGGGGAGATGATCTGTCTGGATACCGATAAGACCGAGGAGTTTTGTCATCTCGGTGAACCAGCATTTGGTGTGGCCAGTCTGCCTATGAGCGGTGTTCTCCGAAGAGCAATAGGCCAGGTATGGGTACCTGTCTCTCCCCTCTCTTGTGTCTGCCAAGCTACGGATCCGATGAAGATAAGAGACTATCCTGAATATTGCCTCCAGACGGAAGGGTTTAGCCCCAAACTCTGCTAAGATGATGTTTTGAGGGATTGTCTGTTTACACCAGATGAAGCGACGCAAGAGAAGAATTTGGACCCGCTCAGCCGATGCCCAATCTGACTCCAGTAGTGATGGGCCCCAAACCTCCGATCCATAGAGCACGGTGGGGCGGATCAAGGTGTCCAAGATGTTCATCTTGGATGTTATGTTCTGCCACCTGGAAATGGTGGCAGAAGCACTGTCTCTCTAGAAGGGCCAGGGAGCCGTATCCTTTGTTTATCCTGGGTTGGAGGGCTGGCCGAAGGCTGAAATGGGGGCCCAAGAACTGCACTCCTAAGTAGGTGTAACTGTTGACGACTTCGATTTCTTCACCCTTGAATAGAAAGTGGAAACTTGAAGACTTGTTCCTCCCATTGAAGATTATAACTTTGGTTTTGCTTAGGTTCACCGTCAAGTGCCCAAGGTCACAAAAAGCTGCAAGGGCGTCTAGCTGTCTCTGTAGCCCTTTCGAGGAGGAGGCTAGGAGAACAATGTCATCTGCAAAGAGAAGGATGGAGATCAGGACTTGGTGGAGGAGGCACCCATTGGACTCCTGGATATGCTCTTGGAGAAAAGATTCCAGCTCATCAATGTATATCCCAAAAAGAGTGGGGGAAAGCGGACACCCCTGCTTGACCCCAATAATGCTTCGGATGAACTCTAACATCCCTTCAACTGTGCAGAGACGGCCAAGTAAGGACTCGTAGAGACGCATAATGGCAGTCAAAAGAGTCGAAGAGATACCAAACTCTCTCAGCCTCTGGAAGAGCTCCTCCCTTGGGACCGAATCGAAGGCCTTCCTGAAGTCCACAAAGTAGCAGTACACTTTGGAGGATCTATGCCGGGCCTCCTCGATTGTTGCCCGAAGAGTGAAGATATGGTCGGTGGTCTGGTGATCCGATCTGAACCCAGCTTGGCCTCTGGCCCTGAGATGTTTTTGTTCTAGGAAGCTGGAGAGCCCCTTGTGGAGGGCAGTAGCATACAACTTGGAGAATGTGTGTTCGACCATGATCGTTCTGTAGTTGTTTGGGTCAAGAGTGGGCCCTGCTTTGTGGATAGGGTAGATAATATGGTGGGACCATTCCTCAGGGAAACCATCACAGATGACATGGTTGAAAAGATTTGTAAGATAACCAACCAGGGGACGACGCCCAAGTTTGAGGAGTTCCGCCTGGAAGCCTTCTTCATCTGCGGCTTTGCTGTTGTTTAAGGCCCAAATTACCTCTCTGATATCTTTGTCGGAGAAGAAGTGGCAAGTGGCTGGGGGGGAAACCACTTGAGTGCAGGGTTGCCCAGGGATATCATACAGCTTGGAGGTGTGGGAGAACATGGAGGTGGGGTCGAGGTCGGTAGGGGTGGGAGGCTGCCTGGAAAGGACAGTGCTCCAGAACTCCTTAGGAGTGTGGAGAAGGAGATCAGAAAGAATTCGTCTCTGGTGGGAAATGAAAAGACGTTTTTTCCAGCGAAGGAGGCAGCGTAAACTGAGAGGGGGAGGGGGGGGTGAATCAGTTTAACACATTCATGGACTTTTAAAACTTTTCATTAACACTTGTTTACACCTTCATTTCATGTTCAACTTAACATGTGAGTAATCTTAGAATGTGAGCAGCAAGCATTACTATAATGTAACAGTAGACTTAATATGAGAGCAGCAAGTATTAAGCCGATGATATAAACCAGATCAACACATAAACATCATGCACAGAGACACCAGATATAAGTGGAAACCCATAAAGGGAGAAAACCACATCTTATTATTATTGTGATGCAAGGGCAAGCTCCCACTCCCTCTCACCACTGATTTTCTGTAGGCACCAACCTACAGGAGGCTCCAACCTCAATTCTGCAAGCTACAGCTTGCAAGGAAGCTCCAACTCCCATCAATTTTTTGCAGACACCAACCTACAGGAGGCTCCTACCTCAGTCAGCTACAACTGACATCTATCAAGCTACAACTTGATAGGGAAGCTCCAACTTCCTTACTATTTCAAAAGAAAAACACTTGCTGATTTACCTTGGATATCAGCTCTGTTCTGTACCTTCTCTTCTGCTATTCATCAGTCCTCATATCAGCCCTGCATCATCACTGCTCAGCCCCTCCTTCTTCTCTGCTCAGCTCCTCCTTCTTCTGTCGTTTCTCCTCAATTCTTCGTACTTTGCATTCTCTATATTCACACTCTCTAACCTCTTGCAGCTTTCTTATTTTCTTCAACTCTCTTCAATTCCGCTGCACACCCTCTTCTTCTCTCACTCTATTTTCGTAACCTTCTCCCCTTGGATATTACCCTGTTTTATACAAAATAGCTTCATGGTTGTTTGTATTCTACTGGGAATTCGAAATGGACAACCATGTCTCTTTGCCTTCTGCCTTCTCATCTCTTTTATCCGCTCATTCAAAAAATATAACTGTAGGTACCAATTTAACATTACAGTGGGATATTTGTTCTCTTCCGGAGACTTGCCAATGCATCACAAACAATAAAAATCAATTACAACATTCACATTTTTGGTTACATAAAAACAATTTTACTCAGCCCATTTTCTGGCTTTGTCTTTTCTGCTGCTGTCAAGTAACTATCCTACCTTCTTCTGCTCACCGTCTTCTACATATTTTCCAGTTTTCTGTGCTTGTCCCCCTGTCAAATTCGTTCCTGTGCATATTCCTGTTCACCGTGATTATGTGTTTGCTGTATATATATATGTAACTGCTGATCTGGCAATCTAAATAAACATATCTGGAGCCTTTTTTCTTCCACGGTTATCTTATGGTTGTGAACCATGTCTAACAGATTATGTATGCGGGAACTTTGTTCTTTGCCTTAATGATCTTATACCTTATTATAAAATTCATAATGCGCCTCCAACGTTTTCTACCTTTATATTTTGATTATGAGATCATATATGTCAGGACCCACAACTTTGCGCTCTTTGTATCTGTCTGTGCGATGAATTAGACCATGATTATAAGGCCTTTGAAATTCTCCACTACTCAATGGTCTTTGGCGTATTAATCAATATATGTTCCCGGTATTAAAGCTCAACCCGCAACTTCATATTATGATTTGACTATTAAAATTGGACCATTGCAACTTTTAACTTTTCAATCTTCATAAGCGGCATCTCTTTTGTAAAATCTAAATGATGGCCGGTAAACCCACAGTCCCCTATCTGCTGTTTCAATTCGATGTATAAAGGCATGTATCCCCAGATTTTAACTCCAGTAATATATGTATACCTCTCTCAATTCATACGAGAGTACACCCCTTATTTCACATCATATATCCTTTTATCAATCCCAACATTAACCTTCGAAAGGTTCGGGCCCCACAGCTTCATAAACCCTTTTTCTATTTGCCGAGTTTGCATCTTTCTCCAATGCGATGCGATTGCTTCGATTGCGATTACTCCGATCCGATGCGATGTGATTGCTCCGATTGCAATTAATCCGATGCGATGCGATTGCTCCGATTGCGATTAATCCGATGCGATGTGATGCGATTGCTCCGATTGCGATTAATCGCAATCACAACTTTTAGTTGCATGTTCCGATATTCCTATGCTCCGATGCTCCGATGCGATCACTCCAAACCGATGCGATGCGATTACTGTTATGCAGGAACTCAAACACATATGAATCATGATTTATAAACCCATCGGGTCCGGGCTTCAATCGCAATCGCAACTTTCTATTCATATGATCCGCTGTCAACCTTTTTTTTTCGATGCGATTGATGAGGGTCCCACCATGTGGTACTTTGCTTTTGATAGAACCTTTGGTTCTTTAGATCTCTCGCTTCATATATATATATATATATATATATGCTTTGGTCCTTTGTATATAAAGTGCACTATATGTAATGCGCTGCATATATATAGGCTTTCCGCTTCAGCTTTAGTGTACCTTCGAGCTAGGGTAATGATTCTCGGAAATTTATGCGGGGTCCCACTTGCGTATTAATTTTGGTTATATCCAAGCATTTACATAAGGTTTTCGGTCATCCACCTTATACATTCACATACCAACTTATTTTCAGCATACATGTATGAAGTCAACCTTGTACATTCAATCTTACAACTTGACCCTGGTTCAATCCAAACTCGGCATGTACATATATTAACCCATATATCACACAATTCATATTGTGCCGACTTCGCATATTCAACCATTATATGTGCCTTTGGTTAAACTCGCAATTGTAGTTTGAACAGTCCCGATCAATATAAACTAGAACTGGGCCCCGCACTAACGACCCTTCCACATCCAACGGTGGACAGCACATAGCCTTGCTCCATACAATCCGATGGATATCGCTCGAGTTAACTGCACGAACTTTAACACGCGATGAGGGGTGGTTTTCCAAAATCGCTCAGGGACATGTGTCGCCCAGCGTATGGAATCGCGCTGATTTTCTAATTACCGCTTGCCCGACGAAGGCAGTGCAATCAAAACCGGAAACCCGCCTTTACTGTTCACTCCAGTCACGGTTCCGCTGCTTTCTCCCTCAGGGTTCCGTCGCGCTCATATATATATGAACTCTGCCTTTCATGTGCAATTCTTCAATATTGTTTAATTAACAAACACCACTTCCACTGTTTCTTTATATGATTCCGCCTACCCCTGACTGTTCGACATTACAATTAACACACATCATATTCAATCTTGTCGGCTTCTCCAGTGGTTCCTCTGTAAATGCCAGCCACTTCTGATTGCCTTCACCATAGGCAAACAACTTTGACACTAAGTCGACACTTCCACAGTTCAGTGGTTTCAGCTCCGGATTCTTATTCAGCTATGCCTTAACTACAATAGGGGCTCATATTATGCATTGCCGAATACAACATCGACTTAAATGTCGATTCTTTCAATAACCCATAGAACGCAATTCACCCCAATTACAGAGATTATTTGCACATTCTTTCACCATTTCTTCCTGACAGTCAAAGCCCATTCACACAGATTCCTCATTTATACATACAGGTTTAATTACAAACCCTTTATGCATTCAAAACTAGAGTACCATCCAAAAACCTTATCACAGAGTCTTATTCATACATGCCCACACAAACTCATACAATTTCTTATTGAACCTCTCAATTCACTGCCTTTGCTTCCTCTGCTCCTTGACTGATGCTGCTCCTTACTTCTCTTTTTGCTGCCTCTGCTACCTCTCTGCTGCCTCTGTTCCCTGTCTTCTACTTTGCCTTATTGTTGGTTCAGGTGCTGCTCCTTTGTGCTCCTTTGCCATCAATGACAACATTTCCAAGAAACGGATGGTGGAGTAAGACGACAGGGAGTGCCTGAAGGCGTGCCGTAGATCCTGGTGCAAATATTTGCACTCATGGTCATACCATTTATTCATAGGACAACCACCTGGTCTAGGGGGTGCGGAGGCAGAGCGGGTGGAGGAGGGAAAAGACTGGAGTGTGGCCTCCTAGATTGCAGATGAGATGCAATGGTATTTGTCGGTGGCAGAATCAAGGGAGGCGAACTGGGCTACGGACGGAAGGGCGTGCTTGAGAGTAGAGGAGAAGACTTCAGGATCGCCTTCCTCGAACTTGAAGAGGGTACAGGGTGGGCCGTGCTGGTTGGGGGGGGGCCTGCGCGGGATGCTGAGTTGAAGAGAAAGCGAGAGAAGTGAATGATCAGCTAGGGGGATAGGGATGATAGAGAAGTTTTGGATGTGCGGAAGGAGATTAGGGCTGGCAAGGGCATAGTCGACCACACTCGCACCCCCCCTATGGGGTCAGCAAGTAAAGAAATGGGAGGAGGGGAAGCAAGGGAGGCCGTTCAGGATGATCAGCTTGTGAGACTCCCCCGTCTGTAAAAGGTGCTTCCCGTACGCTATCGTGGGGCCCAAGCTATCCTCTGATGTGCGGTGCATGTTCACCGAGGTTGGATCTATCCCTCGAGTGCAGAATACATCCTCTGTACGATCATGGATGGGTATCTAGAGGTCTCTGGTTCGGGCGTTAAAGTCCCCCATGATAATGATGTCACCCACTGTAGAGTACTTGGTAATGTCAAAGTACAAGTCAGTGAAGGGGTCGCCGTCACTACTATGGATGGCAAAGGATGAGGAAATGGGGGGGAAGTAGCACACCGTAATATAAATGTCTCTCAGAGGGGGAGTGCTGGCCCTGACCTGGATCCACATGAATTTGGCATGATCATCCATTGCTACCACAGATATTCTATCTCTAAGATCATCTCTGGCAAGGCACGCTACTCCTCTGACTCCTCCTGAACTCCGTGTCTCCTGTCCGCACGCTGAGGTCCAGTGGTATCCTGTGATGTCCGAGAGAGGGTGGACAGGGCTCGCGTGTGTTTCGGTAACAAGCAGGATGTCTGCTGAATCAAGGGCATCATAAAGTAGGCCAGGTGCTGACCAAAAGGAGCCATTTCCATTCTAGCAGTGGACCGAAATGCTCGTGCCCCGTCTCCTCTCCGCTCGGGCCCGTCATTTAGAACTACTTGTTCGAGAGACCCACTTCGGGGGGAAGGAGTCTCAAACTACTGCTCAGAGATTTCTGATGACTGCCCATTTTCCTGCCTGTCTTGCTGCCACGACTTGTTCCCTGGCCTGTTTAAGTTCTGCTACCTGTGTCCCTGTGAGGTCCTTATCCAGGAATACTTTGTCAGGGAGAGAGAATAATTTCCGCTTTGCCCGAAGTGCCTGAAGTCAATCCGTAGAGTTGCGGAAACGAAGAAAGAGAGTGGAGTCATATCCCAGCCAAGCTCTATCTAGTGTTACATCAGGAATGTCCAGTGTGTCACAGAGAAATCTGTGGCCTAGCTCTAGTATGGCAAAGCTTTGGGGTGAAGGAGTGTTATGCTAGAGCACTTTCCTCGCTAAGAGGGAGTGTTGAGATTTGTGGATTGTTGGGGTAGCTTCGGATGTGCTCTCTCTCCCAAACTTTGTGGAGGGACTAGAGTACATGAGATCTCCAAGACCTAATAAGAGAGTTGAGAAATTTCATCTAGTTTGAGAGAAAATTAATTAATTAATATTTTTAATTAAGGACCCTAAGTCTAACTTAGGAAAATTAAAATATTAAAGTTAATTAATTTAAACATGTGACGGAAATGACTTAAGTCACACGGATCGAGCTTTCTTTTAATATTAGCCGTCGAATCAAGATTAGATCACGACTATTGGTTTCCCAACCAAAAAATTATAAAGGAAAGGCTTGGGGTTAGTTGGAGATCACACACACGGAGGTAGAGCACTGAGACTAAGCTGGAATTCTAGGGCGTAGTTTGCTAAGAATTTCCAGAAGTGTCTCTGCTGCACCAAGGGGTAGTATTGGCTATGGGGATGATTTGATCCCAGAGCCAAGAGTCAGCAGGAGGCAGAGAAGCGGCAGTCAGACCAGCGCAGAGGGGACAGCAGTTATGCAGCAACTGCGCAACGCAGAGGCTTTAGGTGCTACGCAGGCCCAGAAAGGGAAGCACAGAGGCAACAGGAGGCAGTCAGGGCTTACGTAGGCCCAACTAGGGCAACGTAGAGACAACGTAACCAAATCTGGGGTTACGCAACCCTCTCCTAAGCAGCGCAGGGGTACCAGCAGGCTAGCAGGGCTGACGCAGAGGGCTTCAGTGCAACGTTGGGGTATCTAGAGGCTGAAAGGGGATGAGTTATGTAAATCTCGTTTGAGGGTGTGAATCAGTCCAATTTTTCGTCTTCGGAACAGAGGTATTGCTGCAGATATTATATTTCTCTGTCGGGTTAACCAGTAAGGTGCCCAGATTTGCTGTACTTAGATTCTACTTAATAATATAAACCCTTCAGAAGCCAGAAGTTTGGTTTTCCTGCATTGGGTTTTTCCGAGGACAGTTGTCCAGAAAATTTTGTGTGTCACTTTGTCTATGTGCATGTATTCAGTTTTAGATCTTTTTAGGATATTCCGACACATAGGAAATAGTTAAGAATAACTTAGTCTAGTGTAGAGTTAGGTAAAGTGTGTTTCTTTACCATGTACATTTGTAACTTATAATCTGATGGTCACGATTTATAGTGATCCGACGGTTATCTCTCACCTCGGTATTAACAACACTTGATACGTGGCTTAACACCCGATTGGTCCATGATCTCTATTTAAAGAGCATGGAGGGTCATTTGTCCGGTAACCGTTTATGAGAAAAACATATGTAACTTTTCTTTTTATATTAATAAATTGTCTGAAGTGGCCGCGTTGGCTCAAGCTGTGGACTGTTTCCCACTTTGAGGGTTTTAACCATGTGATTATATTGGTGTACTGATTTGTGATCTGTTTGTGAGTGGTGACCTTTGGTTCTTGATCTACGAAACTTACCCTGTAAATTCCTACATGGTATCAAAGCTATTTTGAGGGCTGCGTCCGTTGTTGATCAAAATCCGAAGCCGGTTTGACTGCATGCGAATGCTTCTTTGTAGATCTACTATTTCTGAATATTTTTGGGCTTGGAGAACTGCTCGGTTGTGTTCGGAGCGTCTGTTACAGTGAGGAACGCCTTTCGTTTCATGCGAAAAGGTTTCCGTGCCCAAGTTATGACAATTGAGATATGGAGGTATAAAGCATCTATTTTGCAGTTATATTTGTTAATAGTTCTGCTTATTTCGGTTTCCTCTGTTTATTTTCGGTTTTTAGGTTTTGTTTATTTGCCGGATCGATACCCTCTTCTCTGTGTATTCTCTTTGCTGTGCATTGCGTGCGATCTCGGCAAATCAGAAACAAAAAAGGGATTTTTTTTTGCTACGTATGCTCTTTCCCCGCGTCTTTGTGCGATCTCGAGAAATCAGAAATAGTGAAATAATTGATAGTTGTCGGTAAGGCTAACCAAAAATCTAAAATTCTGTCGTAAGGCTTTGCATCTGGTTTTTTTTGCTCGGTTTTGTGTTTTTTGTGCAGGAAAAGGCACACACACCGAAGAGTAACAAAAAAAAAAAAAATCCCGTTCCTGCTTTCAAACAATAACGTGATCCTTTTACTATCTCACTTGGTGAGGGGTTAGTTTATGAGAATAGAGGTCTTGGGTTCAAGTCTCCTTCTCAAGCTTCTTTTGTAAAAAGTTTTTGTTCAAAGGGGCGGATTTTTTTTTTTTTAAAAAGCTGTACTTCATCCCATTCCCGTAATTATTTGGCATCTACAACTCAGATTTTTCAAAAGGCATAACTTCTTCATTCGGAAGCCATTTTTCGAGCCGTTTTTTTTTGAAACGGCTTAATTTTTCGAGATCTTTCCATTGGAGCAGTTAGTTTCAGCTTTTCTCAGCTTTAGTTTAAAAAAAATGGAAAGCGCATGCCCGATTATTCTTAACAACACCAATTTTTTCCAATGGGTACCTCACATGGTAGATATACTTAGAAGTAAAGGGCTTTATAGAATAGCCACAAGGCTACAAACTAAACCTTCTGATGATGATAAAGTTGCTAAATGGGAAAATAAACAAGATCAAGCACGAGGGTTGATAGGAATGTCCATTGCTTAAGATCTTCGATTTCATATCCTTGACATTGACACCCCTTATGAAGCCTTGGATAAGCTAAATACTGTCTTTGGCATTCAAATTCAAATCAGGGCTCACCAGCTTGAAAATGAGTTGCTTACTTTGGACCCTAATAATTTCTCCTCTATTGAAAACTTTTTGTCCAAATTCAAGACCCTTTGACTTCTTTTAGAAGGTTGTAAGGTCAAAAAGGGAGATAGTAGCCTCATCTTTTGCATTCTTGCTAAGCTTGGCCCTGCTTACTCTCTATTTGTTTTCGCCTTCCACTCCACTAGAGAAGCCATCATTTCTTCAGGAACCACCTACAAGAATCTCTCTTTTGATTCCTTTTGTGATTCTTTGATAAGAGAACAAGAAAAACTCTTACACCTTGGTCTTATCACTTTTGGAAACGCTTCTAAGAAAGCCTTAGCAGCTGAACAACAATCATATCAAAAGAATCCCAAGAAGCAGTATCTTAAAAAGTATGGTTCGAAACCAAACAAGGGTCCTAAGCAATTTCAGCCACAAACTGAAAAAGCAACTCACCAAAATGATAAGGCATATAAAAACAAAGGAAAGAAGACAGATAGAAATTGCAACTTTTGCAATTGTGATGGCCATTTAGAGTCCAAATGTTTTAAGAAGATGGAAGCCTTAGAAGCAACAATGAAGAAGCACAACATCAATTTAGAGCACTCTTCACCTTCATCTTTAGGAATGGCACTTTTTGCTTGTGGTTGTCAAGCATCAAGATATGGTTATGCATTAAATTTTTCTTCCTCTTCTCATTCTCATGAGTGGCTCATTGATTCTGGAGCTTCTTATCACATGGCCAAAAATAAAGCCATGTTTTCTTCTTTAAATGATTGTAACACCAAACATATTTATGTTGGTGATGATAGATCTCTTAGTGTTGTAGGATCTGGAACCATTCATCTCGATAATGGTCAGTTTAATGATGTACTATGTGTTCCTACCTTGACATGCAACCTTCTCTCTGTTTATTAGATAACTCATTCAGGGGAAGGGAAAATAGTAGAATTCTCACCTCATGATGTTGTAATCAAGGACCTAAAAGATGCTAAACATATTTTAGCTACTGGCATTGCTGATGATTCCACAAGGTTGTATAAATTTGACAACTTGGGTCATCATGTCTTCCCTCCGTTTTTGTTGCTCATAATGATGAAGTGAGCAAACTTTGGCATGAGCGATTTGGTCACTTAAACTATCGCTCTCTTCAAACTCTATGGAAGGAAAATATGGTGACGGGCCTTCCTATGGTACCTTGTCGAGATGGTGTTTGCTTCGGATGTGTACTCGGAAAACATCATCTGGATAGTTTTGACAAACGTGCCTCTCGGCACGCTTCAGCCCCTTTGCAGCTTGTGCACAGTGATTTATGTGGTCCACTTCCTGTTGTTTCTTTCTCTGGTTGCAAGTACTTCTTAACCTTCGTTGATGATTTTTCCAGACGCACTTGGGTATATTTCTTAAAACTCAAGAGTGAAGTTTTTAACATGTTCTTGGCCTTTAAGGCCTTTGTTGAGAAACAATCTGGACATCAAATTCTTAAGTTAAGATCAGACAATGGTGGAGAATATGTTAACAACGAATTTATCAACTTCTGCACTGAGCATGGCATTCAATTCCAACATACTGTTCCATATACTCGACAACAAAATGGTGTAGTTGAAAGGAAGAATTGCACCTTAAAAGAAATGGCTAATTGTATGCTTCAATCTAAAGGACTTGGTCTCAATTTTTGGGCAGAAGCGATTAACTGTGCAAATTACATAGTAAATTGCACTCCTACTAAGGTTTTAAAGAATATAACTCTAGAAGAAGCTTGGAGCTCAATCAAACCAGATGTAAGTCACTTTCGTGTTTTTGGAAGTGATGCTTGGGCCCATATTCCAGATGCGAAACATAAAGCCTTAGAACCTAAGAGTGAAAATTGTATTTTTGTTGGATATTCTGAAGATGTCAAAGGATATAGACTTCTTCAACCAAAATCAAAAAATATTATCATTAGAAGAGATGTAAAATTTGATGAAAATATATCAGACTGCGAGCCTAGTTTGGCAAGTGTGCCACCTTTGGCCTACGAGCCTGATTCAACATATGTGCCACCTCTCTCTCTCTCTCTTCTATTTTTAATAGCATTCATTCTAGTTTAGATGATGACAATGAGGATGACAATCCTCCTCTACCTTGTGAAATTTTTCCTTATACTCCACCGCTTCCAAGATGGGTCCGCTCTACTCGAGATGCAGCAGGTTCTCTTGCAGGTGACCCTGCCGATCGACGACGTACACGTTCTCAGTTTGAAAGAGCCTCTTCCTTATTGGCTCAAGTTCCAGAAAAAATTGATCCAGAAACCTTTGAAGAAGCCTTCGGTCATCCAGATTGGGATGAAGCTATGAATGAAGAGTATCGTTCCTTATTGGAAAACAATACTTGGGATCTTGTTCCTCTTCCAAAAGGAAGAAAACTTGTCAGATGCAGATGGGTTTACAAAACCAAGTTTGGACCAAATGGAAAAGTGGATAGACATAAAGCTCGTCTTGTTGCTAAAGGATTTTCACAAGTTGAAGGCATTGACTATACTGAAACCTTCTCCCCTGTTGCCAAAATGAATTCTATCCGCCTTGTTCTTTCCCTTGCTGCTTCCTTTAAATGGGAAGTCCATCAGATGGATGTTAAATCTGCCTTCTTACATGGAGATTTACATGAAGAAATCTACATGGAACAACCCCCTGGCTTTATCCAAAATGACTCTAGCCTTGTTTGTCACCTTAGGAAGTCTATCTATGGTCTCAAACAAGCTCCTCGAGCTTGGTATGTCAAAATGGATAGATTTCTATTAGATAATGGCTTTTCTAGGTGTCATTCTGACAACACTATCTACACCAAGAAAGTGGGTAAGTCCTTCACCATCCTTGTTCTTTATGTTGATGATCTTATCCTTACTGGTAGTGATCCAAACCATATAAACCATGTGAAGTCTAGCCTCAAAAAGAAGTTTGAAATGACAGACTTAGGACACTTGCATTATTTCCTTGGGCTTCAAGTCTTGCAATCCAAGGAAGGTATTACCCTCTCTCAGTCCAAGTATGCCTATGATCTTCTACACCACTTTCACATGGAAGACTGTAAGCCAACCCCTTCTTCCTTTCAGTCTGGAGTCAAGCTTTCAGTCACTTGTACTACCCCTGAAGTTGATGCTACCTTATATCGTCAACTTGTTGGTAAACTTCTGTATCTAACCCATACCCGTCCTGACCTTTTCTTTGCCGTTGGTCTTGTCACTCGGTTTATGCACCAACCTCATGAAAGTCACTGGAAAGCAGCTAAAAGAATACTTCGATATATTCGAGGTACAATTCAGTTCGGGATTCATTACAGTGTAGGAGCATCTCCATTGTTGATTGGTTTCATTGATTTTGATTGGGCTGGTGACCCTGATGATCGAAAGTCTACTACAGGATATGTATTCACTCTTGGTTCAAGACCTATTACTTGGTCTTGTAAGAAACAAAGTGCCATGTCTCTTTCTTCAGCAGAAGCAGAGTATCGTGGTGCAGTTGAAGCCAGCAAGGAAGCCATGTGGCTTCGTCAGATTCTGTCTGAATTTGGTCTTCATCAGCAGCATCCAACTACACTTTGGTGTGATAATCAGAGTGCCATTCAACTATGTAAAGATCCAGTTCAGCATCAGCGTATGAAACACATTGAATTCCACATACACTTCATCAGAAAACTCATTCATGATCGCGTTCTTGAAGTGCAGTATTGTCTAACCAATGGTCAAGTAGCCGATATCTTTACAAAGGCTCTCACAGAAGCGAAGTTTACCGATCTTCGATCCATGCTTGGAGTTCAGGAAAGTTGTCATTAAGGGGGGATAGGCTCTAATGCCTCCTTCCTTCTCCTATTGTGTCACTTTTGTAAATCTTTCAATCCTATCCCAATTTGTTCTTAAGGGGGGATGTTAGGATATTTCGACACATAGGAAATAGTCTCCTTTTGTAATCCCTTCAACTCATCCCAAGCTGCTCCATGGGGACACAGACATTTACACACAGGAAATAATTAAGGAATAACTAACTAGTGTGAGTTAGTAAAGGTAAGCTTTACTAAAGTGTAAGACATTTGTAACTTATAATTCAACGGTCACGATTTGTAGTGATCCGACGGTTATCTCTCACCTCGGTATTAACGACACTTGATCCGTGGCTTAACACCCGATTGGTCCATGATCTCTATTTAAAGAGCATGGATGGTCATTTGTCCGGTAACCGTTTATGAGAGAAACATATGTAACTCTTATTTTTATATTAATAAATTGCTTGAAGTGGCCGCGTTGGCTCAGGCCATGGACTATTTCCCTCTTTGAGGGTTTTAACCACATGATTATACTGGTGTACTGATTTGTGATCTGTTTGTGAGTGGTGACCTTTGGTTCTTGATCTACGGAACTTACCCTGTAAATTCCTACAGATCTGTATCTTTGAAGAACTGTTAATGTGTTTACTTCGATGTTAATGCTGAAATTTCATATTAATAACTTGATTAAGTAGGAGAAGTATAAATAGATTTAACAATAGGGTTTCTGCATAAGTAATATTCATAATTTTTCAAAGAGATTGGGGTTAATTTTTCATAATTTTTTGAGTGATATATAGGGAAGAAACCCAGTAGGGTGTATAACCAACCAGAGAGCCATTTGCACCATTTTGGAGGGCTTCTTCATCATCTGGATTCAACCCAAACCATTTCTGGGTTTTGGGAGACAAGTTCAGGATGAAATTTTCAGAGAATTCCGAGGAGTATTCAGCCTTGAGATCAACATTCTAACAAACAACCAACATTAGATTATTTCTGGGTAGTATGCAGATCACTCTAGGGCCATTTCTACCACTTGGGTCTAGGCCACTTTATTTGGGTTCTGCTCAACGTGCATAGCAAGCCTAGGTTCCAAAATTTCAGCTCATTTTATATACTCTTTCATCATAAAATTAATAAAATGGCTCAAATTGTGTTGCTGGACATTTTGGTGTTTTAATTGTTGTGTATGAGTTCCAGTTTATTTATTGTTCCTAGTCCATTGCTTGGTATTAGTTGTTAAATTCTAGTTAGGAATATTACAGAGGGGCACTACTTGAGAAGCCCTGATTGAGATAATAACATAGTTCCATCTTCCCATATGTCATAACTAACACCTTCCATCTTACATTACAAGCCCATATCTCACCTCCATTCTTCGAGTTTAACTTGCCATTGGTTCTTGGGGATTTGGTACTGATATGTTAACATACCTTGAGTAGGGCCAAAATAATTACCCTAGGAGGTTGATGCAACTAAAAGAAACATGAAGAACATATCGTGGCCACAACAAAATAAAGAAACTAAAATCAAAATGTGAAAAATGGCCAGTGACATAAAATATTAGCATAAGGGAAAAAGACTAGCATGAGCTCTACCTCACTCATTTGGCCATAACTCGGTTCTTGAGCACATGTTGCTGCATTACATTAAAAAGAAACCCTTTCATGTCCCAACCCCGATGAGCGCTAAACTGAATCATCTTAAAGGGGTGATACAACTGCTACATCATACAAAGCAAACTCTATTCTTTGAGCTATAAGTAGTAATGAAAAGAAAAATCAAGAAGTAAAAGGCGCGATAGAGGGGTGGAAAAACAAAGGTTGAGTTGGTAACTCATACATTCACGAATGCTCCTTCCTCACATCTATACACTCAGGATGTGGACACCCCCATTAGCTGGTCTCTTTTTCCATGACACTTGGCCATGAAGTCTTATCCCCTCCTTTACCATCATTACTATTCACTAACAACTATCAATTGAAGGGTGGACCAGGGAAATGTTACTTCCCCTATGGGGCTGGAAGCACCAAATAAGGTTGACCTTTAGCCACCCCTACTTAGGGAGAAAACACCATTGCGAGATCAGGGTCATGATTTTGGAAGGGGATTCTTGTTTGAAGTATTAAATTGCCCTTAGCATTCAAGTTTAGTTCACTTAGATGTATTATTGATTTTGGTCCCTAATGATTAGTTGCTTTCACTAGAATCCATGTTTGCTCTTGTTAGGTGGTTTCATAGCCCAATCCTTGGGCACCTACTCCACAGGTATCCAAGCCCTTAAGAGAAGTACATTAGCTGAAATAGGTGAAGCGTTGAGACTTTTGAGCCTCCTAGTATCATCATTGGATGACAAATATCTTGAAGTGCCTCCAACACCTCAGACATTGGTTGAATTTGACCTATATTTGAGGATTCTTCAGGATGACATAGTTGGACCCAACATGCCCCCAAGCTGGTCTTGACACAATCTTGACTAGCAACAACTGATTCAGAGCCCAGATGGGGATGGTCTCCCATTGAGATACTAGGGAGGGCTTGTTGCACTAGAGGAAGCCTTAATGCTGGAGGAGAGGAGGCCACTTTTAGTAGCTGGAGACCCATGGAGACCACTTTGTGGCACCCTAGCTAGGACTTGGGACCCCACAAGAGAAAATGAGGTGAATTTGAGGGCCAACCCTCAAATCATGGATTTCACATGCATCTACACCATAATGGACACCTCATCACCCTTGGACATGGCATTTGGAGCACTTACATTGGATGACATCAGCCCTAGAGAATTTATGACTCACACTTGTGGTCTAGTTAGGGCATATTTCATAAAGCTAGTGGGTTGGGTTGTAACCCAAGTTCAATTTAGCATCAAACTTGTCTTAGGGGCTTTTGTAGGCTAATTATTAGTCATACCCCTCATTTAAATAGAGGAGAGACTCATTGTTTTGAATCATCATCATTTGTGACTTATTTCAGTCCTCTTGGAGAATTTCAACCTTCTTGAATTCTTGTGGAGATGTGACACTATGGTGTACTTTGATATTTGGAGCTATTTCTTTGGTCTCAAAGATGTTACTTTGGAATAATATAGGCTTGTACATGCATTCTATCTTGTAAGTGTTCCTTGGATTTGATAAATTTTTGTTCTTGTGTCTAATGTATGGGATGATTTATTATCTAGAATTTTTGTTGCACTAGTTATTGTTGAAAATCAATGTATGGAATCTAGATGATAACATTGTGTGCAATATGAATGGCAACCCCCTTGGTGTATGTTTAAAACTTTAAACTAGCTCTCCCAAGTGACTTTGTTCCCTTACTCCTTACCAAGGTTTGGCATATTTGACACTCCCATAGACTCCATCCCAAGGCCTAGGCATTGGCCTTATCACTTTGTTGATCACCTATAAAATTGACCATAAATCTCATTTTCTTTTTCCTAATCTGATTTTTGGTCCCTTAAGGTCAAGCTGTTAGCCAAGGCTAGGGCACAAAATTAGCTAGGAAGTCATTTTCTAGTGGACGGACTCAACATTGAGAGGAGTGTTGTGTAATATTCCTTTTTTTGGTGTTCCTTATGAAAGGGTTGGGATGGAATTCCAGAGTTGGGAGCAGATAGGTCACAAGTATAGGTTGGTGTCATTAGCGGGCCCATGGGATTTTTTGAGGAGTTTCTATGAGGACCGGTGGCATTTGCTTGGTATATTCCATCATCTGCACAATTTGCCTTTCGTTCCGGCACATTCCGACAACTTTTGGAAAACTAAGTTATTTTTGGGCTTAACTCAATTAATTACGCTCATGGTGGCATTCCGGGAGGAATACGTGATAGAACACCTTAGTGTAATAGCTCGTTGGAACTGAACGAGAATACCTACATGATGGGATGGTTGGACATCAGTGACTGGAGGAGACATGGCAGCCGATTTACTCTTTCCCGCATTAGAAATAATATTTTAATAAGAGGGAAAAGTGCTCCATGATGAAAATAATAATAAAATAGAAGGCTCTAGAGGGGTCCATGAGATCTATAAAAGAAGAGGAGGAGGCCATTGAGGGATATCTTTGATTTGGTATTATTCCTTGTATGTGAGGTTGAGAACCCGGTTCTCTACTCCATTGTTAGCCCTAGGACGGAAACCCTCGGGTGACTGAGAGAGATTGGGCAAGTGCCCATGTCCCCTTGGTGAATTCATCCTGAATTCATAGGTGGGCTTAACAACACCACTTCAGTTCAGTTTGGAGGCAGGTGCAGTGCAACAGAGTATATTGGAGTAACAACATCAGCCAGGATAGCGTGTAGCCCCTTTAGGATTGCGCAGATTTAGCCAAGGCTGTGCAGTGAAATTGGTGTGGGTGTCGGGAGTGAGGAGTGCAGAGGAGATTCAACAAGAGATTCAAAGGGGAGGCTAGCCACCTCCTACCAGGACTTTTAGTAGCATTCTGGAGGCACTTCCAGTAGATTGCACCAGCGGTTCGATTTCACCAGCAGAGCAACATTCCAAGCCCAAGAGGGCCAATTTCTGGGGTCGAGCATTTAGCAAACCCTTCGCGGGTTTTTGTGGGTATTTTGAGGGGAGTTTAATGTCCAATCCCCGAAATTTTCTAAGCACAAGAAGCAACCCAACCAGTAGTCTAAGTTCAACCAACAATAACATTTTTTGGACTGGGCAACGCAGTGATTGGGCCACACAGTGTCATTCTAGCATCAATTTGCTTGGATTGAGTTTGTCTTTCAAAAATTTCAGCACCTCACTTGTACTCCCTTCCAACAAATAATAAAATGGCTCAACGTTGTTTATTGTCTTCTTGTTTGTGCGTTTGATGGTGTTTTTCTCTTTGCCATAGTTTCTTGTCTATTTTTCCTTTTATTACTGTTTAATCCCAATTTGGGGTATTACAGAAATTGGGATATTACAGTAATAAAAGGAAAAATAGACAAGAAACTATGACAAATAGAAAAACACCATCAAACACACAAACTGGAAACCAATAAACAATGATGAGCCATTTTATTGCTGGAAAGGAGTGCAAGTGAGGTGCTAAAAGGATTGAAAGACAAAGTCAATCCAAGCAAATTGCTGCTGGAATGAGACTGTGTGGCTCAATCACTGTGCTGCCCAGTCCAAAAAATGTTGCTGCTGGCTGAACTCGAACTATTGGTTGGGCTACTTCCTGTGCTAAGGAAATTCCGGGAATTGGACACCAGACTCTCCTCAAAATACCCACAAAAACCTTCGTAGGGTTTGCTGAATGCTCGACCCTGGAAATTGACCCTCTTGTGCTTGGAACATTGCTCTGCTAGAGAAATTGAACCGCTCGTGCAATCTGCTGGAAAGTGCCTTCAGAATGCTGCTAAAAGCCTTGGTAGGAGGTGGCTAGCCTCCCCTCAAAATCTCTTGCTGAATCTCCTCTGTACTCCTCACTCTCGGCACCCACATTAACTGAACTGCGCAGTCCTGAAGGGGCTACGCTCTCCTCGCTGATGCTGCTACTCCAATATGCACTATTGCACCTCACTGGCCTCTGAACTGAACTGAAGTAGTGATGCTAAGCTCACCTATGCATTCAGGATGAATTCACCAAGGGGAGTTGGGCACTTGCCCAATCTCTCTCAGACACCCAAGGGTTTCCGTCCTGGGGCTACCAATTGAGTAGAGAACCAGGTTCTCAACCTCACATACAAGGAATAATACCAAATCCAAGATATCCCTCAATGACCTTGTCCTCTTCTTTTATAGATCTCATGGTCCCTTCTAGAGCCTTCTATTTTATTATTATTTTAATCATGGAGCACTTTTCCCTCTTATTAAAATATTATTTTTAATGCAGGAAAGAGTAAATCGACTACCATGTCTCCTCCAGTCACTAAAACTTATGTCCAACCATCTCATCATGTAGGTATTCTCGTTTCGGTTCTAACAAGCTATTACACTAAGGTGTTCTATCACATATTCCTCTCGGAATGTCACCATGAGCGTAATTAATTGAGTTAAGCCAAAAAATAACTCAGTTTTCCGAAAGTTGTCGGAATGCGTCGGAACGAAAGGCAAACTGTGCGGATGATGGAATATACCAAGCGAATGCCACGGGTCCTCATAGAAACTCCTAAAGAGTCCTCCAAAAATCCCCTGAACTTGTTGATTACACCAACCTGTACATGTGTCCTGTCTGCTCCTTAACTCGGGGAAGTCCATCCCAACCCTGTCATAAGGAACACCGAAAAAAGGAATATTACATGTTGGTTGCCTCAAAATTAGCCCCTTTCAATGGCTAATCCATCAATTTCAAAGCAAAAGTCTTTTGCCCTAGGTTGATCTTGCTTAGAAAATATCTAGTTTTCCCTAGGCCTCAACTTGGGGCTTGTTGAAGGCTTCTTGTTCCATCGATTCCTAGTATTCATTACTTGGAGACCTTTTCTTGGGTTAGGCTAGCTATCTCTCAAGCCCTGGGTCATTTGTGCCCTAAATTGGCCTTATTAGAGGATGCGAATTGCCCTACTACACTTGTCGATCCTTGTTCTTAGGAAGAGTTGTCCTCTTTAAGCCTTTCTTGTCACCTTGATCCTTGAACTTGATATATCCTTAGGTGACCTATCTAAAAGGGAAGCCTCCTAAGTGGTGAAAGTCCACAAAAGAGCAGGAGGTAGTGGCTGTGGTGACAGTAGGCCACAGCTCATTGTTGTCCCTTCATCTAGTTTTTGCCTTGTAAAGTATCCTTTACAAGACCTACTATATTTTGAGGCAAAACTGCTCAACTGCTTGTGTGTGTTGAAAACCTTGCCATGCCCTGTCTTTATAGTTTTAATGGAGAATCTGTTTTTAAGATTACACCTATTGCAAGTCATGCATGAGATACAATTTTAGACTCAATTGCTAAATATAAGAATTTCATTTTTTTTTACTGAAGTAAATTAGAAAATAGAAACTTTTTCCAAAAATAGATTAATTGTTGAAAACATCTTGAAGTACTTCTCGCATGTTTACACTGAACACATGTGGAAGTTGCTATCCATGCCATAATTCTCAGCACAAAACCTCTGCCATTTCTTGTCTTTATGGTTTTAGAGGATGATTTATTTTTAAGATTACTCCTAGTCCAAGTCATGCATGAGATACAATTTTAGAATCTACTGCTAAATATAAGACCTTCCATTTTTTTACTCAAGTGAATTACAAAATAGAATACTTTTTCCAGAAATAGATTACCTTTTGAAAATATCTCGAACTACATCTGGAATATTTACACTGAACATGTGTGGAAGTTCCTAATTCCTTTCCAAGCTATGATTTTCAAAAAAATCTCTTAGTAAGGAAGGAATTATTCAACAATCCAAGTTTGTTTTTGAATGCCTTAAACTTCCCTTTTGCCAAGGGCTTTGTTAGAATATTAGCTACCTGCTGATTTGTAGGAATATGTTGGAGCTTTATTGCTCCCTTCTGAATCTTGTCTAGTATGAAGTGATATTTGATCTCTATATGTTTGGATTTGTTATGAAACTTTGGATTCTTGGGGGGTTTAATACAACTTTGATTATCACTATAAATGATTGTTGGCTCCAACTCTTGATTAAATATTCCCGTGAGTAACTTGCAAACTAGGTAACCTCACAACTAGTGGTGCTAACTACCATGTATTTTGCCTCAAGTGAGATAAATGCGATGGAAGTTTGCTTCTTGCTGAATTACGATACCATTGTTGATCCTAAGCTAAAGCAACACCATGAAGTGCTCTTCTTGTTTGCTACAATGCCTTAGAAATTCTCTTCATCATATCCATGATATCTTAGACCATACCCCACCATGCCAAACACTTAAGCACATGTTTTGCTGCTTCCCATCGTTGTTTCCTTGGCTCTGCCATATACTGACTCATTGTGTTCACTGCAAACATATATATATGGCTCAATATTGACCAAATACATCAATGAACCTATCTGTTACTTGTACCTCGTGGGGTCCACCAACTCTAAATATGAATTTGTCACCCTCTTCATATTAGTGATCCTAGGTGTGGCCATAGGTTTGCATTCCTACATTCAAAACCTCTTCACGACCTACAATGCATTCTTACCTTGCCCAAGGAAAATCTCCCCTGTTCTTTGCCAAACCTCCAACCCCAAGGAATAATGCGTCAAGCTGTGCCTTTCATTTCAAATTTATTTGCTACGTCTACTTTGCAACTTGTAATGAGCTTCTCTGCACCTGTTAAGAACAAGTCATCTAAATGCAACACCAAATATGAAAATCAATCTGGATGAATATATAGTATAAGTTAGAATTTTCTTCGCTTAATATGAATCCCCTACTTTGTCAATTGTTAATTTCTAAATTCCATATTTGATTTTACTTCCTCGTAATTTCATAACTCAAAAAATGTTTTTGCAGATGTGGCACACTTGTACGAACTTGGCGTTGACAAACTCGACCTCCAAGATCCCGACACTCTCTGGGGCTCAACCAAAGCAAATCTTGACCCTCAACTTGTGCTCTCCACCTGCAAAAATTATGCTCTCTTGAACTTCCAATTGCACACTTTTCTTTTTCCTTTTAGTCTTGAATCGCTCACTCTTGAAAAATTCGCTCTCCCAATAATTCGACGTGTCTTTCACCTCTCCCTTAGGCATCTTTTAAAATTTCTCATTGAGCTAGTTCTCAAACCCTAGATGTCTTAAGTGATGAATGGCTAGGATTACATCCTAAGCCTCACTTGAGATGAATGGTAAAGATTGAGTCGAACTCTCACGAAAATAAATAAATTTACTTTTCATTTGAAAATCTTAGTCCAATAGGCAACATTAATTAATAAATTAATCAATGTGTTTTTCCTAAGTTATACTTAGCAAAGAGATCATAAAAGTCATTTACTTATCATGAGCAAGTACCTAAAGAGGCTTTTGGACATCTTCTGCATGCTTGACACATCCTAGGTAGAAGCATCTATTTTAGCTATCATCATTTTAACTATTGCCGTGTCTTTCTCCTTTCCTTTATGTTGTAATTCTATGGCAAATGCAGTAGAACACAAATTTCTATTGGGTAATTACTTGCTAATGATTTTCAACAACACTTTTTTATACCACTGCTATCATTAAATAATTATACTCAGGAAATGTCAATATTAAATGCATTAGAAACAAAAACATCATAGAAAGACAACCATGCACAGTGGACGCAAAAAATTTACCCACGGAAACCCAAACTTGGGAGAAAGCCCACTGTTACCCAACAATCTTTTCTCGAGGAAGAATTATCTTTCAGCAAGGTTTACAAATTAGAAATGTCTAGAAGTATGTGCCAAGAATACAAGTCAAAATACTAGTCAAGTTTGGTGTAATATTCCTAATGGAAATATACAATGCTAAACAAATAGATGAAACACATACAAAAATTTACAGCACATTTAACAACTAGAAATCTCCATGAAATGATTTGAGCCATTTTATTAATGAATAAGGGACTACAATGTGGTGCTAGAAAGAGTGCACCTGGGCTTGCACAAGGCAAGCTAGCAAAGCCCAAGTGAAAGATATGAGGTCCCTCTTCGATTTGCTGTTGCTCTCTATTGAATACTGCGCTAAAACTACCTAGAAATATGCTACTGGCTGCAAGGAATTGCTACTATGACCTCCTCTGATGCTCAGAAAATTTCCGGAAATTAACCCTCGGCTCTCCACCAATAATCCACAAAAACTTACGAAGGAATTTGCCAAATGTTGACTTCGATATTTCGGCCCAATTTCCCCCTAGCTCCACTAGCTGCTGGATGAGTTGCGATCCCTGTTGGACCCCTCAGATCTGCCCAGAAAGTTTGCCAAATTATTTTTGAGGTCCTTGTCAAAACCCTAGAAAACCCAGAAAGGGTTTGTCCTAGTTTTGATGCTCCAAAACTGACCCCCAAGTGCTTGACCCTCCTCCACAAGCAGAAGATGTAACCTGTTGCAAATGCTGTGTTTGCTGCTCCACCAAAATGCTGGAAAAACGTACACAACACTTCACCAGACTCCACCTCATGTTTCAACCACTAACTCCCTTCACTCCTCAACCTCCAAGCATGGCTCCAACCTCTATTGCGCACTGCCTATGCAACTCTTGGTGATGCTGGGCCCAAACTACGAAATGCTGCTTCTGGATCAACTGAAAATGGATGAGACTCCCTCCTTGGGCTGGCACTCGAAGTCCATCGAAGCATGAGTTGAGATTTCTGCTCGGAAACACTCATGTGCTAAACAACACTTGTAGACTTGGCTTTAGCTCAAGCGTGCTTGTCAAAGACAAATTATCAAATGATCAAGAATCACGAAATGAGTGCCTTCCCTTCCTTTTTGTCAAAGTGCCTTCAAAATGCTCATGTGGGCCCAACTCGATTTTCCCCCACCAATCTCGCACCAATGAGTGCGTATTCCTCATGTGTGTCGTATTTCTCTATGGGTGGCCCCCACGCTCCACTAGAGCCACAATACTTCCCCTCCAACTCTAATGTTTGGGTTGACTATAATAAAAAATACATGTGGGGCCTCTAAACCCACATTTCCTAAGTGCAAACATAATGGCCGAAATTGATACTTCTCTTAGCAATAATGCTAAGTGGGAATATGACATTTGGTCAAACAACTACTAGTCAAACCAGTAAAAAATCAAAAGCAACATTGGTCAAACTACCCTGTAGTCAAACTTCGGCCCTACGGTCAATTCTTGGCCCTAGTCAAAGTCTACGGTCAAACCTGTGGTCTACGATCAATGGTTCACATGTGCGACTGTGATCAACCCTGTGGTCAACTTGCATGTGCGATCAAATTCTGGTCAAATTATGGTTGGACAGATCACACATGCAACTGGTTAAAACTTGGTTAAGTTGCAATCAACTCGGCTAGTCAAGTCGTTCAACTTCCACGCACGTGCGACCTCCAAAAGAGAGAATTATGAAGAAAATGTAAAGATGATCTCCAGCAACAAATTTCTCCTTGGTCGAATTTCTCCTCCACTAGAAAAGATTCAGTGAGTTTGCTATGTTGATCATTTTCCTCTCACATGCTTGTCTATTTATATAGAGCTCAAATGTTGAATGGAAACCCATCGAGGTGGCTCCTCATCACAAAAAAAGCACAGCTCTATTGGAACCTAGTACCTACATCACAACTCAAAATTAGACTAGAATTGTTTACCCCACTGTTGGGTGAAACACCCCAATTAATAAACAATTAAATCCCGCTCTATAAAAAATAGATCACTCCATCTCAGAGCACAATGTGAGCATCGTGGGCCAATCTCCCCTAGCCAAATCAACGTGGCCCATGGGAGAAAGACCGTCCCTGGGCCATTCACCCTGTTGAAATTGTAACTAGCGCCAATCTTCATAATGTAATGTAATTTCATTATTAATATATTTATCATATTCATTATTATTATTATTATTTTATTTTTGGTTAAAGCATGTTATTCATGCTTATAGAGTCAAAAGAGTCAAAAAAGAATTTATTACGAGTAAAAAAGAAAATGTATTTGAGTCAAGTCCCATTTGGAGTTTTGTAAGAAAAGAATTTGAATTTTACTTTTGACTTAAAAGTCAACACAAAGACCAAGTCGACCTATGTGGCTCCTATTCAACCCTCCTAGATAGCTATATATGAGTCAACTCGACCTCTTGGAGAACCATTCACTCATCACATTATCATCTTATCTATTTTTGTGATTAGTTAAGAAGAAAAGGAGTCGAAGTCAAAAGAGAGAAGAAGATTGAAGTTTTTTGCCCTAGTTTTGCTCACACGAGCAAATTTTCTGAGGTTACTTCTGTGGTGTTGTTGAGCCGAAATTTGAATTTTGACTAGATTTGGAGAAGGTTGACCAACGTTGACTTTGAATATTGGAGGAGACTTGAAGGAAGGCTTTGAATTGGAATCATTGTGGTTGTTTTGGTCTTGGTCATGGGTTTTGGTTATCTCATTTTGATCTGATTCTATCAAAGAGGGATTGCTGGGTTTTTCCTTGGCTTGGAGCCTAATTTTTGGTGTTCTTTGTCTCTTTGTGATCTTTATGATTTGAATATTCGTGCAATTGCTTGATGAAGAACATGAAAATAATATGAAGATAGCTAACATTCACAAGTAATTATCAAGAAATAGGTATCAAGCATTAAACTATCTAGCACTTGGTTTCTCAACATGGTATCAGAGCTAAGGTGAAGGAAGGAAGCTTGAATATGACAGTTTGTTGGCACTCTTGCTTGAAGATATCTTTGCAACAACTATCTTTTCTCCCTCTTTCAATGGCAAGGTACATGAAGGAAGGTCTCAAGGCTCTAAGGAGTCTCTTTGAATCCATCAAAGGATACATCACTGTTAATTTTGGGCAACTAGATCCAAACTCCATGTTGCACTGCTCATAAGACGATGTTCATATTTTTGTTGGATTCTTCTTTCGGAGATGTGCAAGATTGATCTAAAGATCATCTTTATCGGATGAGCAGAACATTGATTTTGAATTTATTTCCACATGTGCAAGGTCGCCCAGATTTATCCCACATGCCTAAGAGATGTGTCACACACCCTCATTGATGAATATAAATTGGAGAGACTTGGAGGTCATTTTCTCATCATCTCATCACACATTCTCTCATTGTGATCTGATTGGTTCGATAGCCTTTGGAGGCCTTTTCCCTCACATGTGTGGATCGAAGCTGTTGTTTTCTGCACTGCTCTGTTTAGGGCTTTCTGCTGCAGCGTTGACCAGTGTTGACCGTGGTCAACCCTTGGTCATTTGACCTCATTCTTCTATAGAAATTCCGATTTTAGGTCGTACAGCTGGGCACTAAAATCGAGGAATTCCGGGCTGTTTGACCGAAGCCCTAGTTTGCTGCGTTGACTTTTCTGAAGCTGCCTGCGTTGACTTTTCTGCACTATCCCTGGTTTGACTTGCATTGACTTGTGATAAGATGTCTTTGAGGGCTGTGGGTGTGACACATGAAAGTGCTGGTTGACCGAGAAAGACTTCGCTGGTTGAAGCATCTTGCTGACTGCCGTAACACCACAAAATCTCATATCTTTGCTGGACAAAAGGAATTGTAAATCCGATCTATATTTGGCTTTTCTTTTATTGATCTATTATTGTGTTCTATCAACATTTTACTTTCAAGTTTATGTGATTGCTATTTTGTATCGGGCCTAAGAAATATTGTAAAAGTGCATCAAGCATAGTACACCATGGTTATCTAAATTTAACATGGTATCAGACCTGAGGTGAAGACAAAGTCGAAGAGTCCAAGCTAGTGTTAGAAATCCTATCAAGGACAAATGGCCTCCTCAACTTACAAGGGTTTCAAGGCTGATGATAAATTGACTAATAAGTTTGATTATCATGCATGGAAGATGTCCTTGGATTTGGCGCTAGAAGATCAAGATGTCATGGACTATGTACAGGGGAATATTTGTTGAGATTCAACAAGATGATAATCCTAGTGAAAATTAAACACCTACACTAGGTGGGGCCCGCAGGCTATTTTTAGGTGTATGTCTATTTTTAGAATGTTGAGCATATTCTATTTATAGCGGGAGTCTATTTATAGATGGTTGAGCAAATTCTATTTATAGATGAGATTATATTTTTAGATGCATGGGCGAAGTCTATTTATAGATCGCATGTCAATTATTATTAGCCCTTAATAATAATTAGACAATAAATAATAATCTATTCTCTTGAAGTACTTGATTTCAGTTAGAATAATAATCTATTCTAAATAATAAATTCAGTTGTGCTAGTTGTAACTAGTTGTAACTAAAGATACACTAGTGAGAGATCAGTGAATTAATTATTTAATTAATTCACATGCAGTGGTCTCACTAGATGGTTAAATTTGCTGGAAGGGTATTTCTTGGTCCATGATTTTTTCGACCAAGAAAAGATTATTTTTGCACTCCCCAAAGACACTCCTCCCCATGTCAAAGACTGGTGGGAAACATACTATGAGCAAGAGGACGAAGGGGAACCCTCTCTGTTCTCGGTCACACCCACTTGGAATTTGTTTCGAGACGACATCAAGGAACAATATTACACCGTGGTTAGCTATGAGCACAAATACATCCAATGGAGCACGCTGCGACAACAAAGGGATCAAGATGTGCACGAATTGACGAATTTGTTGCATACCCTGTGGACAAAGTTGGGTATTAAAGATTCAGAGAGACATTTGGTGCTCAAGTACCGCAGCTGTCTGCACAATCACATTCAGGAGGAAATGGAGTTCCTCGACATTACATCGCTTGGCACGACATATCGTTATGCCACCAAGATCGAGTAGAAATTTAAGTAGAAGAAGCGAGACTTTGGATTTGCGAATCCGAAGCCAGGGAAAGGTGCCCCCGAACCGCAAAACAAGTGGAAAGTCCAAAGTGGGGCGACTCAGAACAACACCACAAATCCAAAGAAGGACATGGGTAAGTGGTGTGAATTTCATAACAACTCCCCACTCATAGCACAAATGTTAAAATTGGAGAACTAGGTCCAAACTCCAGGTTGTGCTGCTCAGATGACGATCGCAATATTTTTATTGGATTCCTCTTTCGGAGAGGTGTAAGATTGATCTAAAGATCATCTCGATCGGATGAGCAGAACATGTACTTTGAATTTATTCCACTTATGTGCTAGGTCGGCCTGGAATAAAATATAGGCTTAAATGTCTTAAAGGACGTGTCACACACCCCCAAAGATTCCTATATATTGGAGAGACTTAGAGTTCATTTGACACACATTGTGTGGAGGAATTCTCTCTCTCTAGATAGCATTGGAGTTGCGTATCTATGGACTGTTCTTTATCTGGGTTGTTTCGGGGTTATGTGTGACACGCTTGGCTGAATGACCTATTGGAGACTTTGCTGGTTGAAGCATCCTGCTGATCACCGTAACACCACCACTCTTCATCTCTGTTTTGGCTTGTCTTCTATCGATCTATTACTATGTTCTATCTACTTCAGTATTGTGTGCCCTAATTTGAAATGGCATAGAACATGTTCATAAACTAACATGGTATCAGAGCTTTACGGGGAAGACAATGCCAAATTTGGTTAAAAAGAAATCTCTGATCAATTGATTCATCGAGTGCATCTCATCCAACTGAACAAGGAGGCTTGGAACAATGTAAGGGAGTTTGCCCTAGATAGCGTGGAAGGAGCTGTAGGTGACAGCATATGGTTGAGGCATGTTTATGGGAAAACAGATTCGAGAAGGGTTGTTTTTAAGGGCTAGCTTGCTGGGCTAGTTGGCCGACGTGCATATATACAAAACGCTACCATATGTGGGTAGCTGGAAGGCTGAAATGTTTGCGGCCTAGGTTGAAGGCCAAACATAAGTTCCTGGAGGCTGTTTTAAGGGCTGTTAGGAAGCCGTATAAATCTGTGGGGCAGCAACAAAAGAACAACAACGAAGGGTTTATAGGGCTGTCCCAAGTCTGTTTGGAAGGCTGGAAATAGCCCGAACATCAGTACATAAGAGCAGCCTCTCAAAGAAATGAACCCGCAACAAATCTAAAGGCTAGACATGGAAGAAGAGAACTGGTTTTATCTCCTTCAGGGCCGCAGACTGGTGTCAAATTCACTTCCATTTGTATAGTTAAAGTTGCGGTTACAAATGGTTGCCTATGCGTTGCACGCTGTCTTTCCATGAAGAGCTACCAAGGATGGAATAACAACAATTATGTAAAATAGCATCATAATGTTTTTGCAGATCATCACAGGGCGTGCTAAATAACTTCCTTGGAATTTGTTATTTGTTAGGACTTCAATGACCATTGGGCTGTAGAAAGCCTCCCGTGCAGTACATAGTGAAGCTGGAGACAAAAGCCCTGAAATGCACACTCTGTCGGAATATGTGACATCGCGTGACAGAAAGATGGGAAAGCAGTTAGCTCGGATCATCCATGTGGAGAATGTTGAATCTAGCAGGCGGGTGCCGAGTGAGTTTCAGTTAGCTGGGAGCATCCATGTGGAGAAGCTTGAATCTAGCAGGTGGATGCCGAGTGAGTTTCTCTTTACCACCCCTAATTCCCTGTAGTATCTGAGTGACTTAATTATGTTCGAGAGATGCATCGAAAAAAAAAAAATTTGATCCCAGAAAGAGGAGAAATGGTCTGCTACGTCCTCTAGACCTCATTAAATGTAGACGGTGCCGGAGTCTCTTCTCGTGGTCAGTTAACTCGTGCAGGAAAGAACGATCCAATCAACCACAAATGAATTGTCACCAACGAGATGAAAGAAATGAGCACCATGCGTTCCGCAGCACAATGCGACTAAAGTCCAAGCAAAGGCGACTTTATTACACACCGACTCCCTCTTCTTTGACGGGAATCTATACTTTGTCAAACTTCGCGCCAGCTCTCCGACCACAACATCGACATCTCGAAAATCTCCGTCCTGTTTTAGACAGATTGCCGCCATTTCCGACAGCATATTAACGACGATGGACTCGACGTGGAAGTCTGAGAGCAGAAGGTTTCGAACCTGCACGGCACATCTTCCGCACATCATGCCTTGTATTTCTAAGATTAGGGAATTAGAACTAGTTCTCGCACTCGCCAACTGCTGCTGCTGCTGCTGTTTCTGCTTGGCGTCCAGGTAGGCAATGTCTGTAGCCTGAGCACGACAGACAAAGGAGGATTTTGCAGATAATTTCGCGTGGCATTTGCGTTAGTTGTGGTATAAGGTACTGAGGAGCAGGGTTCGATCCCCATTACGTTGCCTTGCGTGGAAAATGCTGTGTAGATTGTTCTCATTTAAGCTGTATTTCAGAGAAACAGATTGGAATATAAGCTGTGCCGCAGCCATTGTCGGGTATCAAAATAATTCAGGTGACAAGATGACTTAGAGGAGATTAAGCAGCAGTGATAGGACTGTACTTGGGTGAAGGCTAGTTTGTAGAGGACTGTAATAAATTGCAGTATACTTGGGTGAGGGCCCATGTGTGTGCTATACCCAGACCTGTCTACAAAATAGCTCAGATCTGTGGGAAGATTCTCCGAGCTCGGATCTATTACAAGAAACAAAAAATCACAGGACCTGTTGCTATCTCAGATCTGTGTCATACTTCAGATCAATTTGTGACTTATGACTGTGCTAGATCTATTAGACATCATATAATGTGTGGACTAGCATGTAAAAAGGGTAAATTCAGTGTTTGGAACATCTGCAAGATTGGTTCCTAGATCTGTGCAATTTAGGAGAAAAATTGCTGAATTGAGATCTGAAAATTTAAAGCCCTAGATCAGTCAATCATCCACTACAATTGGACAGATTTGGGAAATAAGAAGCAGTGCAGGATCATGAGAAGAGGAATCATGATATATTATCCCTGTTTGACAATGACATATGGCAGAATATGTATGACCATGGAAGTTGAAATCTTCAAATTCTATATGGTAGTATGACCATGATGAAGAAGATAGTGATGGGTAAGATAAAATTATGACACGTCATAATCAGCGATATCGCAGTAATTTGTATCAGTCTTACATTACAACGTAATGATAAAGTGTGAACTGAGAAGTCTTTGCAGCCTTCAGTCACGTCGTTGGAGTCTTAAACCATGCTTAGCAAAGCCTGTCAAGTTATGAATGAATGATTTCCATTATTTGACAAGCATATGATACGTGTCAAGATGCATGAAAGCAATATGACTGTATATGGCTATGAGTCTTTAATGGCTTTGACTATGGGAGAATAAAACTCCTTGCCAAGTTGGTGTCTTGGATGCCCTCATTTAAATTAGAAGTCTTCTCTCGAAATAGAAGCTGGCATTAAGAGGGAGAATACGACTGTATATGTTCCTGTGCAGATACCATTGCTGGACAAAAGAAGATCCTCATGGCTTAGAGACATATGGCTTCAGAGGGGGAAATTCCGGAGGAAAACCAAGAAGCCATATAAATACCAGGGGTATCTAGCTGCCATGAGTACAATATGAGCCTAGATCATTTGAAGAAACTGTAAAGTATCTAAATCTACAAGGATTGCGAGGCTGATGTATGGGATATGGTTCCTAGACCACAGATCAAAGATGTTGTCACCTCGATACAAAATCAAGCATGGGTCTGATGGAAGTGCTGAAAAGTTCAAGGCAAGATTCGTTGCCCGTGAGGAAGGCATAGACTGTAATATTCCCAATTAGCTTTGCTAATTGGAATATTTCATTTTTGCTTTATTTTGCCGCTTTCGCTAGAAATAATAAATAAAGTGAGAAATAAGAGGGGTCACCTCACTTTAGTCACCTCACTTTATAAATAAAGTGTTCTTTTCCTAGTTGATTGACGTTATAACTTAGAGAAGGGGCCTTGGGGGTCCACATGAGTATGATGGGGAGGCATCAGGCTGACCCAAGGTTAACTGCGCAGGTCAAAGGAGAGTAAGGACGCAGTTAAGTTTTGGAGGGAGTTTGGCATTATAAAAGGAGGGGTTCTCACCTCATTTGGACATGCATGATTTGATATTGATTTGGAGAGCTAGACTTCTGTCTGCTTCAGCACGCTGGTTGTTTAGTCGGTCTGCAGCACTGTTTAGTGCAACCGAGTGTCTCCGGTCGGAGATCTCACCCTTAGCCTCGGGGGACTTCGAGTGCCTGCCCTGGTAAGGTTATTTCTGGTTTCACCCTTAGCTTCGGGGGACTTCGAGTGCCCGCTCTAGTAAGGTTATTTTCTGAGTAACATCCTTCAGTTTCAGTGGGAATTGATAGCATTTTCAGCAGGAGAATTGGAGAGGAAGAAGCCTCTTGTGGCTGCGCAGATCTGAGGAGAAGAGGACGCTGTTCCAGGAGAAAGAGGACGCTGATCAGCCTTGGAGAGTGAGGACGCTGTTCCAGGGAGGACGCAATCGTATCCGGAAAGCAGTGGAAAACGCCATCAGAGGAGGAAGGCACATCGAATGATCCAAATTTCGAGATTGTAGATCTGAGCAGATAATTGCAGATCTGGTTCTGTAGGTTGCAGATCTGGAGAGATAGCATTAGATCCAGCTTGGGAGATTACAGATTCGAGGAGAGATCGCATCCCACCTGTATCTCGAAGAGAGAACATCATCCTGAAATTTCCCTTGCAAAGGTGTATCTGAAGAGATATTGCCAGATCTAGCATAGATCCGAGGAGAGAGCAGTAGATCTGATATAGGAGGACGCAGATCTGGAGGGACAGGTCACAGATCTGGATTGTAGGCTTCAGATCCAGCAGATCTGAGCATATAGGACGCTGATCCATCTGGGAGGACGCTGATCTGATGAGCAGGGTCATGTGAGAAGGGCTTGACAGCGTTTTGGCCTTGAGGAGCTGAGCTTTTCATCTGGAGGGTTTGGTGACCAGCACCACATCTGTTCCAGCGCTGTCGCTAGCAGAGACAGCGTTTTCATTGGTGAGCGTTTGGAGTATTGATATCAGCTATCTTTTGGTCTTTCAGCTCATAGTTCCAGTGCAGTCCAGCTTCAGTCTTCAGAGCAGTCTTCAGCCAGCTAGGACGTTGTCCTTGTTGCAGCCATTATTTGTCTGAGAGGGCCTCCACTTGCCTAAGGCAAGGATAGGTGCACTCATTCTGATATTCTTGTACTCCTCTCTATGTACTTTCAGATTAATAAAATGGCTCAGTTTTCTGGCATTCTATGTGTATTGGTTTCGTGATCTGGTTCAGCATTGTGTTTTCTATATCTGTCTGGCATATTTCTGTTTATTACTGGTTATTTCCCTTTGGGGATATTACAGTGGTATCAGAGCATAGATCTGGCTCAGCCTGTGGTGCTAGCAGTCTATGACGCCCGGGGATAACCCCTACATCCATCGGAAGAGTCTCTTCGGGGGAAGTGATTCTGATCAGGAGCCACCTGAAACAGATTCAGAGACAGAACAGCGGAATCCGATGGCAGACATAGCTGAGAAGTTGGATGCACTCATCCATCACGTACAGGATGTATCCAAGAGGATTGCAGCTGTAGAGGTAGCACAGGGAGAACCCCCTAGGGTTCTCCAGGTGGGAGAAGGATCGGGCGTGTCTCGCTATATACCAGACGCTATTCCCATTGTGACAGCGCAGAGACCCTATATGCCCACATTCACAACCGAAGACACAGAGACAGGAGTGCGGGGAGGTGCACAGAGGGTCAATCCCGCACCCACGCGACCCACCATGCCTACCTTTCCGGTAGAGGACGAGGGGTCGACAGCACCAAGAGATGTGGGTCCAGCTCAATATGCGGCCGTTTTTGCAGAATGGCAGGGCCTAGGTCAGGCGTTCATGGATGCTTTTCCCTTAGAGCGCTATTTCCAGTACCGATGTGGCGTCAAAGCCCATGAGCAGGAGCAGCACCAACACAAGGGACGTGGATCCCACCGTGATAGTCACCGTGCAGCGAGTAAATTCCATTTGCCGATGTTTGATGGTTCGCAGAAGACTACGACAAAGTCCTGGGTAGAGAAGCTGGACATCTATTTTCAGCTTAACCAGATGCCAGAGACGGAGGCCATTAAGATGGCTGCATTGCATTTAGAGGGTGAGGCCCAGGACTGGTGGTTTCATGGGATGGCAACACTGGGACATTCCACAGTGACGACATATGCTGAGTTTACCAGGAGAGTGGTGGAGCGTTTTGACAGGAAGGATCCAGAGCAGCATTTCTTTGAGCTAACCAAGCTCAGACAGACGGGGAGTGCAGAAGCATACATCTCAGACTTCTTGAGGGTTTCAGTGATGGTACCTGACTTATCGACAGCTCGGATGGTCTATATGTTTGTGGAGGGGCTGTCAGAGCCACTTCGTGGCCTAGTCCGGTCAAACAAACCGGCTACACTACAGGATGCTATCAGTAGGGCTCGTGACCTACAAGATGTCTTGCCTAGGGCTCGGACACCTTATCCCCAGAGACAGGCTTTCCAGCCTAAGGGGAAGGACACGAGGGTTCCACCTCCCAAGGCGAATCCAGGATGAGGACAGTTTGATGATGAGGCCAGGAGAGAGCTGAGACGAAAGCGATTATGCTTCACTTGCCAGGAGCCGTGGGCACCGGGACACAAATGTACGGCAGGGAAGGCACATTTCATAGAGGTCTTCTCCGAGAGCAGCGGGGAAGAGGATGAGGTGGATGATGAGGAGGCAGGAGGATGTTATGCAGCGCAGAGTACCTTACCACCTCCACCACCCGATGCAAGTGGGGCATCATTCGCACCTACTGGGGGAGCTCTAGCAGCATTACGAGGAGTCCCCAAGTATCTGACATTGCGCGTACGAGGGACAGTGCGCGGACAGCGGGTTTCGGTCTTAGTCGACAGTGGGGCCACCCACAACTTCATTGATGCCCAGATGGTCGCACGGAGAGGCATACCGACGGAAGGCTTTGATGGGTTTTCTGTTTTGGTACCAGGAGATCAGACCATGGCATGTGCTCGATATGTACCAGAATTGTCAGTGACGATGGGCACTTATACATTGACCGATCACTTCTTTGTGGTGGACATCCCGGACACCAATGTGATATTGGGGGTCCAATGGCTTATTACTCTGGGGAAGGTCACGACGGATTGGAAGGCCTTAGAGATGGAGTGGGATGATCCCAAAACGGGGAAGCATGAGAAGATACGAGGGCAGAACACATATCCACCCCAGACAGTATCGGCACACAGCATGGAGGCGACATTCCGCAAGGGAGATATAGAGGGGGCAGTAGAGTTGCGGGCTTCGGAGGCAGTAGATACAGGACGGACGGTGCACCCTGATCTACAGACTATTCTCGACAGATATGCAGTAGTTTTTGGAGACATTCCGCCGGGACAGCCACCGGATCGGGGGTTTGAGCACACGATCGAGCTGGAGCAGCGGATACAGGCGGTGATCACCACACCGTATAGGCATCCCAAAGCCTATCGAGACGAGATAGAACGGGCCATTCAGGAGCTGTTGGCCCTTGGGCACATTCGACCCAGCACCAGTCCTTTCGCTTCTTCAGTAGTGCTGGTGAAGAAGAAGGACGGCACATTACGCATGTGCATTGATTACAGGGCCCTGAACAAGAAGACCCTGAAGAACAGGTACCCCATTCCTAGGATCGATGAGTTGATGGATGAGTTGAGAGGAGCACGGTTCTTCTCAAAGATTGATTTGAGATCCGGGTACCATCAGATACGCATGAGGGAACAGGACATTCCCAAGACTGCTTTCAGGTGTCATTATGGGCACTTTGAGTTTTTGGTCATGCCATTTGGGTTGACCAATGCACCGGCTACTTTTCAGTCTTGTATGAACCACATTTTCAGGGATCATCTGAGGAAGTTTGTGCTGGTTTTCTTTGATGATATCCTTATCTACAACAGGACTTGGGAGGAGCATCTCCAGCACATTGAGACGGTCTTGCACATTTTGGAGGAGCAGCAGTTCTTTGCCAAGCTCTCCAAATGTGAGTTTGGATTGACGGAGATGCTGTATCTGGGACACATCATAGGAGTGGACGGAGTGAGAGTCCACGAGGAGAAGATCAGGGCTATCAGGGACTGCCCAGAGCCACGGAACGTAACAGAACTTCGAGGGTTTATTGGTATCTGCACCTACTACCGGAAGTTCGTCAAGGGCTTCTCACAGCTTGCTGCACCCCTCACGGAGCTTACAAGGAAGGGGGCATTCAGTTGGTCGGATACAGCACAACGAGCTTTTGATAAGCTCAAGGAGGTGATGAGCAGTTGTCCCGTGTTAGCATTACCAGATTTTACGCAGCCCTTTGTCCTAGAGTGCGATGCATCAGGAGAGGGGATTGGAGCAGTTTTGATGCAGGAGGGTCATCCGATTGCGTTCGAGAGCCGGAAGCTCCTTCCACACGAGAGGCTTTATCCCATTTATGACAAAGAGATGCTGGCCATCATGCATGCATTGGCCAAATTCCGGCAGTACCTGGTAGGTGGCAGATTCAGGGTGAGGACAGATCATAACAGCCTGAAGTACTTTCTGGAGCAGAAGCAGTTGCAGGAGAGGCAGCAGAAGTGGATCAGCAAGATCCAGGCTTACGACTTTGACATAGAGTATGTCAAGGGGAAGAATAACGTGGTAGCTGACGCCCTTTCCCGTAGACCAGCCACGTTATCACTCATGAGCTTGGACGCTGACTGGAAGGCTCGACTACTGGTTGAGTACTCCAAAGATAGATTTGCATGCGAGGTGCTGGATGGACAGGTAGCAGATAGCAGATACAGGGTGGCCGATGAGGTCATCTATTACAGGGACAGGATCTTCTTGACTAAGGGGTCTCAGCTCAAGGAGAAGATACTCCAGGCTTCACATGATTCACCATTGGCGGGCCATCAGGGGTTCACCAAGATGTACAGGGCCATCCGGGAGAGATTTGCATGGAAGGGCCTCAAGGAGGACGTACTCCAGCATGTCAGGGAGTGCGAGGTTTGCCAGTGGAACAAGGGAGAGATGAGCCATCCTGCGGGGTTGTTGCAGCCGCTTCCCATTCCGGAGGGGAAGTGGGAGAGTATTTCGATGGACTTCATCACGGGGTTGCCCACAGTACAGGGCAAGGACTGCATCTTCGTAGTAGTTGACCGGCTAACGAAGTATGCTCATTTTTTCGCCATTTCGGTGCATCATACAGCGGCACAGGTGGCAGAGTTGTTTTTCCGGGAGGTTTTCAGATTGCATGGTCTACCCAAGACCATTGTTAGCGACAGGGACAGCCGTTTTATGGGAGGATTTTGGCAGGAGCTCTTCCGACTAGTGGGGACAGAGTTGACACCGAGCACTAGTTATCATCCCCAGACGGACGGGCAGACGGAGATAGTTAACAAGTGGCTAGAGGGCTACTTGCATAACTACGTCAGTGGGCAGCAGAGAGCATGGCTGAAATGGCTACATCTGGGCGAGTACTGCTACAACACAACCCACCATATGTCCATCGGTATGACACCTTTCTATGCGTTGTATGGCTATCATTCCCTATCTTTTGTGGACATGATGTTTGGTGTTAGCAGGGCTCCGCGAGCCAAATTATGGATCCAAGAGAGCCAAGACATCCTCCGGGCTCTCAAGGACAACATAGCCACAACACAGAATCAGCAGAAGTTGTATGCTGATAAGGGTCGGGTGGAGAGACACTTTGAGGTAGGGGACCTGGTCTACCTACGGCTACAGCCATACCGACAGTCTTCGCTCAAGCAGAAGGGGGCGGAGACGCTAAAGCCTCGTTTTTATGGACCATACAGGGTGATACGCAGGATCGGGCAGGTTGCGTATGAGTTGGAGCTGCCCCAAGGCAGCCGGATTCATAACATCTTTCATGTATCATGCCTGAAAAAGGCACTGGGCCAGCATGTGAGGGTCACTGAGGAGCTACCACCTACAGATGATGAGGGGCATTTGGTGTTACAGCCGGAGGCTATTATTGACACCAGGGAGAGACAGCTGCGGAGCAGGAAGATCAGAGAATTCCTGGTGAGATGGAAGAATTTGCCGGATGAGGATGCCACTTGGGAGGATGAGAGGTTCTTACAGCATCCATCACTTCAGTTGCTTGAGGACAAGCAACGTTTTGCCGGGGGAGACTGTAATATTCCCAATTAGCTTTGCTAATTGGAATATTTCATTTTTGCTTTATTTTGCCGCTTTAGCTAGAAACAATAAATAAAGTGAGAAGTAAGAGGGGTCACCTCACTTTAGTCACCTCACTTTATAAAATAAAGTGTTCTTCCTAGTAGATTGACGTTATAACTTAAAGAGGGGGCCTTGGGGGTCCACATGTGTATGAGGGGAGGCATCAGGCTGACCCAAGGTTAACTGCGCAGGTCAAAGGAGAGTAAGGACGCAGTTAAGTTTTGGAGGGAGTTTGGCATTATAAAAGGAGGGGTTCTCACCTCATTTGGACATGCATGATTTTATATTGATATTGAGAGCTAGACTTCTGTCTGCTTCCGCACGTCGGTTGTTTAGTCGGTCTGCAGCACTGTTTAGTGCAACCGAGTGTCTCCGGTCGGAGATCTCACCCTTAGCCTCGGGGGACTTCGAGTGCCTGCCCTGGTAAGGTTATTTCTGGTTTCACCCTTAGCTTCGGGGGACTTCGAGTGCCCGCCCTAGTAAGGTTATTTTTTGAGTAACACCCTTCAGTTTCAGTGGGACTTGGTAGCATCTTCAGCAAGAGAATTGGAGAGGAAGAAGCCTCTTGTGGCTGCGCAGATCTGAGAAGAAGAGGACGCTGTTCCAGGAGAAAGAGGACGCTGATCAGCCTTGGAGAGTGAGGACGCTGTTCCAGGGAGGACGCAGTCCAGATCTGAGCAGGGAAAACGCTGTACCAAGAGGAGGAAGGCACATTGAAAGATCCAGCCTTGGAGATTGTAGATCTGAGCAGATATTTGCAGATCTGGTTCTGTAGGTGGCAGATCTGGGGAGATAGCATTAGATCCAGCTTGGGAGATTACAGATCTGAGGAGATGTTGGCAGATCCAGCCTAGATCTGAAGAGATAACATCAGATCCAGCCTTGCAGGTTGCAGATCTGAAGAGATATTGTCAGATCTAGCATAGATCTGAGGAGAGAGCAGTAGATCTGATATAGGAGGACACAGATCTGGAGGGACAGGACGCAGATCTGGATTGTAGGCTTCAGATCCAGCAGATCTGAGCATATAGGACGCTGATCCATCTGGGAGGACGCTGATCTGATGAGCAGGGTCATGTGAGCAGGGCTTGACAACGTTTTTGGCCTTGAGGAGCTGAGCTTTTCATCTGGAGGGTTTTGGTGACCAGCACCACATCTGTTCCAGCGCTGTCACTAGCAGAGACATCGTTTTCATTGGTGAGGGTTTGGAGTATTGATATCAGCTATCTTTTGGTCTTCAGCTCATAGTTCCAGTGCAGTCCAGCTTGAGTCTTCAGAGCAGTCTTCAGCCAGCTAGGACGCTATCCTTGTTGCAGCCATCATTTCTCTGAGGGGGCCTCCACTTGCCTAGGGCAAGGATAGGTGCATTTATTCTGATTTTCCTGTACTCCTCTCTATGTACTTTCAGATTAATAAAATGGCTCAGTTTTCTGGCATTCTATGTGTATTGGTTCCATGATCTGGTTCAGCATTGTGTTTTCTATATCTGTCTGGCATATTTCTGTTTATTACTGGTTATCTCCCTTTGGGGATATTACATAGACTATGATGACACACTTGCACCTATGGCCCGATATACCACCATTCGATCAATCATAGTCCTTGCTGCTACGCAAGGATGGAGTCTTCATCAGATGGATGTAAAGACCGCATTTCTGCGTGATGCGAGAAAGGAAGAGGTGTATGTTGAGCAACCTCTGGGGTTTGAAGTCCAGGATAGGGACACCCTTGTCTGCAGGTTGAAGAAAGCCCTCTATGGGCTGAAGCAAGCACCCAGAGCTTGGTATGAGAGGATAGATAGCTACCTAATGAAGCTGAGCTTCACTTGTAGTAATGCTGATCCGAACCTTTACTTCAAGGTTGATAGAGAGAAGCCTCTCATTCTGGTGCTTTATGAGGACGACCTCTTCCTGACAGGTGCTGACCCTCTCTTTCATCAGTGCAAGAGGGAGCTCGCTACTGAGAGCGAGATGAAGGACCTAAGATTGATACACTACTTCCTAAGCCTGGAGGTCTGGCAGAGACCTGGCGAGATTTTCATTTCTCAAGGAAAATACATTGTGAAGCCTCTGGAAAGATCTAGCATGATGGATTGCAAGTTCGTGTCTACATCGATGGAGCTCAACTTCAAGAAGTTGAGCGGCAGCGCTGCTGAGCTCGTGTTAGCAAATCCTACCAAGTATCGTCAACTCGTAGGGGCCCTGATGTTCTTAGTAAACACCCGTTCAGACGTATGTTGTGCAGTGAACACTTTGAATCAACACATGGTTGATCATAAAATTCACTGGGTTGGTGCCAAGAAATTCTTGAGATATCTCTGAGGCACGATAGACCATGGGCTGAGATACACTGCCAGGAGTATGACCCTCCATGGATATACCGATGTTGATTGGGTTGGCAGTGTGGTGGGTCATAAGAGCACATCTGGATGCTACTTCACAAGTAGATTTGCTTCGGGCAGGAAACGAAAGTCGGTTGCCTTGAGCACCGCTGAGGTCGAATACATTGCAGCATGTATGACCCATTGTGAAGTCACTTAGTTGTAAAAGCTCTTCAGTGAGTTGTTCGAGCATGTGCTAGATGTCACCGTTATCCTTTGTGATAACCAGAGGGGGATTCATTTTTCATAGAATCCTGGGTTCCACGATTGATCCAAGCATGTTGATGGCTGGTACCACTTTATTTGGGATATGGTACAGCGAGGCACCGTAAGGCTCGATCATATAGGAACTGATGAGCAGGTCGCAGATATTCTCACAATGCCCTTGGGGAAGGTCATGTTCCTAACCTTCCGTGAGAATCTTGGAATCATGGAACGACCCTATTCTGAGGGTCCTGTTGGACAATGAGCTCTGGGAGCTCCAAGGGGGTTTTGGGGATAGCTTAGGTGCTATAAGCAACCACAGGGCTAGGCTTGCCGAACCTAGTTGGTGTGCTTCTACCCCACCGTGATGATATTGAGATGGTTTACCTCTCTCTGATCTGTGCCACGTATGCATGCTACCCATGGAGTTTCGGACTCATGGGAAGTACCTCTCATTTGGCCAATGAGGTGGGAGAAGTGAATAGAGACCATAGCAAGACCGATGGACGCATCGGAGATTGCCGTACTCTGTATGTCTAGGATGGCACTTGTCCAAGTACTTGATCTGGGATCAAGTTTAGCGAGGTTTCGGACCTCCAACTGACTTCGGGTCAGCGAAACTAACTTTGGGATAGTATATGACTCTCTTGAGTCCTAGTGAGGTTTCGGACCTCCAATTGACTTCTGGTCAGGTAAACCAACTTCGGGTTGGTATGAGACTCTTTGTAAGTCCTATAGAGGTTTCGGACCTCTGGGCTGAATCTGTCAGCGGGGTATGATGGCTGTTATGAATCTAATTCATAACTAAAGTAATAAATATAATTATTTAATAATTAATTAATGATTATATAAATAGTGATTAGGTTAATGGAAGGGCATGTCTAAAAGACTAGACATGCCCATTCGTGAAAAGGCACCTGCATGGGTATAAAAGCAGGCCTTATTGTAATCATTCAATCATCTTATTATAGCATATCAATAAATATTTATTATTATAAATACCTCTTGTGTATTTTTATAATTAAAGTCATTTTTGCTATTAAGCCAACAAATCTACAAGTCTTGCTGCTACAGAAACCAAATCTACAAGTTCCGCTGCTAGAGTGGTATCAGAGCTGCTACAATGCCTTTGTGACTGACCCACTTCTGTTTTGAAATAAAGAGGCCAACAAAGCAAGTTATGGCGGGATGACGCATGATGTTTGGATTGCACTTGTGGACAGAGTTCTCCCTAGTTGAGAGGGAGTGTTAAAATTGGACAACTAGGTCCAAACTTCGGGTTGTGCTGCTCAGATGACGATCACAATATTTTTATTGGATTCCTCTTTCGGAGAGGTGTAAGATTGATCTAAAGATCATCTCGATCAGATGAGTAGAACATGTACTTTGAATTTATTCCACTTATGTGCTAGGTCGGCCTGGAATAAAATATAGATTTAAATGTCTTAAAGGACATGTCACACACCCCCAAAGATTCCTATATATTGGAGAGACTTAGAGTTCATTTGACACACATTGTGTGGAGGAATTCTCTCTCTGTATAGCATTGGAGCTGCATATCTATGGACTGTTCTTTGTTTGGGTTGTTCTGGGGTTATGTGTGACACACTTGGCTGAATGACCTATTGGAGACTTTGCTGGTTGAAGCATCCTGCTGATCGCCGTAACGCACCAATCTTCATCTCTATTTTGGCTTGTCTTCTATCTATCTATTACTATGTTCTATCTACTTCAGTATTGTGTGCCCTAATCTGAAATGGCATAGAACATGTTCATAAACTAACAACAAACGAGTGTCGGGCCAAACAGTCATTGTTGGCCGAACTAAAGGCACCTGAATCAGATGCATTTTCTGATCCTGAGTCAGAACCAGACAAAGGCAATGGCAAAGGGAAGCAAATCATTGATGTGGATCCCAGTGCCATATTTGCCACCACCAAGATCCAGAGGGAGGATCACGAGGATCCAGAGGAGGGGGAGCGCCTCTTCCATTCGCAGATGTGGGTGAAGGGTTCTCCACTGCAATTCCTTGTCGATAGTGGAAGCCAAAAGAACCTCATTTCAGCAGAGGTCGTGAAGCGGCTCGGCCTATCGACCATAGCACACTCGCAACCATATACCATCGGGTGGCTTCACCCAGGGAGAGATATCCGCATCCACCAACATTGTCGTCTTCCGTACAGCATCAAGCCATTCACAGATGAGGTATTATGTGATGTTGCTCCTCTTGATGCAGCTGATGTTTTATTGGGCCAACCATACTTGTGGAGGGACATGCTGTGTATGAGTCTAGGCCTCGTGCTATGTAATATTCCCAATTAGCCTTGCTAATTGGAATATTTCATTTCTGTTTAATTTTGCCGCTTTAGTTAGAAATAATAAATAAAGTGAGAAATAAGAGGGGTCACCTCACTTTAGTCACCTCACTTTATAAAATAAAGTGTTTTCCTAGTTGATTAACGTTATAACTTAAAGAGGGGGCCTTGGGGGGTCCACACGTATATGAGGGGAGGCCTCACGCTGACCCAAGGGTAACTGCAAGGTGAAGGACGCAGTTAAGGTTTTGGAGGGAGTTTAGCATTATAAAAGGAGGGGTCTCCACTTCATTTGGCAGGCATGATTCTATATTGATATTGAGAGCTAGACTTCTGTCTGCTTAGCACGCCGGTTGTTTAGCCGGTCTGCAGCACTGTTTAGTGCAACCGAGTGTCTCCGGTCGGAGATCTCACCCTTAGCCTCGGGGGACTTCGAGTGCCTGCCCTGGTAAGGTTATTTCTGGTTTCACCCTTAGCTTCGGGGGACTTCGAATGCCCGCCCTAGTAAGGTTAATTTCTGAGTTTCATCTTTCAGTTTCAGTAGCAGTTTCAGGTGGAGAATCGGAGAGGAAGAAGCCCTCTAGTGGCTGCGCAGATCTAGCAGGAAAAACGCTGTTTCAGCAGGAGGAGGGACGCAGTTCTTGTCTGGGAGGAAGGACGCTGTTCCAGAGGGAAGGAAGGACGCAGATCAGTCTTGAAGTGAGGACGCTGTTCCAGCAGGAAGAGGAGGACGCAGATCTGGAGGCACATTGATAGATCCAGCCTTGGAGATTGTAGATCTGAGCAGATATTTGCAGATCTAGTTCTGTATGGTGCAGATCTGAAGGTATAGCACTAGATCCAGCTTGGGAGATTGTAGATATGAGGAGATATTGGCAGATCTAGCCTAGATGCGAAAGACCAACATCGAGATCTGACCTTGAGGGTTGCGGTGCGAAGATATTGTCGGATCCGGCCGCCGTCTGAAGGATTGGTAACGGATGCGATGCAGGAGGACGCGAATCACCGGAGGGACAGAGGCGCGGTCTGGTTTGGAGCTTCGGATCCGAGTGAATGCGAGCATTCGGCGAGATCACGGTAGGACGTACGAGGAGCAGGCTTATGTTAGAGGGGCTTGGCCGGCGTTTTCCGGCATTGGGGAGCTTCGATCTTCGAAGAATGTTCTTGACCCGGCCTGGGGCCCATTTGTCCTTGTTGCAGCCATTGTTTGTCTGAAAGGGCCTCCACTTGCCTAGGGCAAGGATAGGTGCATTGATTCTGATTTTCTTGTACTCCTCTCTATGTACTTTCAGATTAATAAAATGGCTCAGTTTTCTGGCACTCTATGTGTATTTGTTCCATGATCTGGTTCAGTATTGTATTTTCTATATCTGTCTAGCATATTTCTGTGTATTACTGGTTATTTTCCCTTTGGGGATATTACAGTGGTATCAGAGCATAATTCTGGCTCAGCCTGTGGTCTATGACATCGGAAGAGAGATCATACAGAGCAGTAGCAGTTGCAATACCAGAAACGCAGTTGGAAAAAGGGCCAAAATAAAAAGGGTCAAATTTTGAAGTTTGGAATTATGAGAAACGTTTTCTGGGTTTTTCTGGGTTTTGGACAAGGATCACCTTCCCAAATTCCTAGAATTTTCTGAATAGTTTTCAGTGGGTAAATCGGAGGTCGAAGTTAAGCAGCAGTATGGTTTTGCAGCAGCCGTGCAGTTTCTGAGGAGCCTGTAGGCATCTAGCAGAAAATGCCAATGGCAGGAGATGTGAGTCCAGCTCGATATGCAGCCGTTTTTGCAGAGTGGCAGAGCCTGGGTCAGGCATTCATGGATGCTTTCCCCTTGGAGCGCTATTTCCAGTTTCGATGCGGCATCAAACCCCCTGAGCAGCACCAGCACAAGGGGCACGGATACCACCGTGATGACCACCGTGCAGCTAGTAGCTTTCATTTGCCCAGGTTTGATGGCTCATCAAACAGTTCGGCAAAGTCCTGGGAGGAGAAGCTGGACATCTATTTTCAGCTTAACCAGATGAAGCAGCCAGAGGCCATTAAGGTGGCAACATTGCATCTGGATGGTGAGGCCCGGGATTGGTGGTTCCATGGGATGGTGACACGCGGGCATTCTACAGTGACGACATATGCCGAGTTTACTCAGAGGGTGGTAGAACGCTTTGACAGGAGGGATCCAGAGAAGCATTTTGGTGAGCTGACCAAGCTCAAACAGACTGGGAGTGCAGAGACATACATTTCAGACTTCTTGAGGATTTCGGTGATGGTACCTGATTTATCGGCAGCTCGGATGGTTTGCATGTTTGTGGGGGGGCTGTCAGAGCCACTTCGTAGCCTAGTCCCGACGAACAGACCGGCTACCCTTCAGGATGCCATCAGCAGGATTCGGGACTTACAGGATGTCTTACCCAGAACTCGGACACCTTATCCCCAGAGACAGGCCTTCCAGCCTAAGGGTAAGGACACGAGGGCTCCGCCTCCCAAGGCGAATCCGGGACGAGGGCAGTTTGATGATGAGGCCAGGAGAGAGCTGAGGAGGGAGCGGTTGTGCTTCACTTGCCGGGAGCCATGGGCACCAGGACACAGGTGTGCGGCAGGGAAGGCACACTTCATTGAGGTCTTCTCCGAGAGCAGTGGAGAAGAGGATGAGGGAACACAGGATTGCAGGGAGTTCGAGGATACACCTAGTGTGACGCAGGACTCACCATCATTAGAGTCCTCCTTGACCGTGCCGGTTGATATCGTAGTGGAGGAGGTAGAGCCTACCCCGGTAGAGCCATCCACTGAGGTGATGACTGAAGCCATGTCCGAGTCTTCGGGTGGTAGCAGCACACAACAGATGGGTGAGGTGTCAGGAGATGTGTCCACCTTCGATGAGGTAATAGCAGGTACAGACGTATTGGATGATGGTCGCAGACAGCAGTATCATCGGCTTCGGACGGACCTTCGAGTTTTGAGGGAGAAGGCCGCGTCAGTACGGGAGACCATTTTGTTGCAGGACCAGGAGCTGGAGGGTATGAGAGTGACTTGTGCCCAGTCGGCGACCAAGTTGGTCCGCATTGGGGAACAACTGGATTCCCTGATGGTACAACCTGAGGGCACATTGCAGCATCAGATCATTCCCCTTCAGGTATGCATGGATGGGACTAGTAGTGTTGTTGGAGCATCTCCTTCCGTTGGAGAGAGAGAGGCAGAGCCACCTAGTTAGGTCTCAAGGAGAGATCTCACTAGAGATGCACTTCGACACACCATGGGGTGCAATGACTTTCTTTCCTTCTCACAAGAGCAGATAGAAGATGGGGGACATCTTCGGATGGATAACATCTCTCATGCTTGTGTTGGACATCCCTTGAGCCATACACATCATGATGGAAGGTTTTTGCCTACCACCTATTTGATTCTTGATGGGGTCTCATTGATCCTTGAGAAGTTTATACTTCAAAATCCCATGAAGTGCAAAATCAGAAATTTGATTTGGGAGGATGGTAGCCCTCATGGGAGGAGTACCAGGATGAGGAGGAGGAGGCATCCACAAGTGATCGAGTGGATGGGGATGATGAGCAAGGAGCTAGGGGGCTGCTTGCAGATCTGTGACACCAGGCAGCAGGAGGCTTGGCTGCGCTGGTTACTCTTGAAAGAGTTTGGCCATCATTTGGCAAACACTCTTCCTAAGAGTAGGAGGATGGGGAAAAGATGGATGGCTACTTGCATCAGTAAGCAGCATAGAGTATGGATGCACGGTGTTGATGAGTTACTCATATCATTCATTGTGTCGTCATCACATGAGTTGCATGATGGAGGTATGGGGAGGCAACACAATTTATTATTGCTTTGCTTGGGAGAGCGAGGGCAGATTTGCTCCCACACTTTGCATGATGTTGCAGGAGGAGGAGATGGCACTATCTCCTTAGTCTTTGATTGGGAAGCACTTCCATCTTGGGAGGTATTCCATATTTGTTGCAGCATGATTAGAGGAGTCTTTGACAAGGAGCATGTCAAAGAACAGAGTCTTGTATTGACAGGAGCTCCTTTGCATGAGCTCACAGCGTTGTCACCTTGGAGCAGAACATTATGGATGAAGTATGCGCAGCAAAGATATGGTGGATCTATAGCCCATAGGTCCCAGGATCACTTCATATTTGTTGCACAAAGGGGAGGTAATGATGATAGAGACATCTATGGCATATTCCTCTTGACTTGGGTTTCCAAGCATGAGGAGGATTATCTTTTTGCAGCCCATGGTTCATTCTTCTTCATAGCATGCCAAAACACTATGGAGGACTCATTTATGGATCCATGTACCATCTTACTTCCTGCATATGATGAGGGTTTTGTCTATACATTCATTGATTTGCACACTTTGGCCATTCCTATGCAGTGCATTGCTTCACAAGAGGGCAAGCTTGTCACATTGCTCCATGAGTTGTATTGGGCCAATCTACATGATGGAGGCAGCCATCTCTTTTATGGCCTTGGGCAAATGTTTTATCATCACATGTATGTTCATTTGCAACACTTTATCATGTATCATATGAAGACATGCATGGGTAACATAAACATTTTGCCTTGTACTCTTATCAAGCAGCAACTTGTAAAACTGCGCTGTACTTGTTGGGGAAGCTGTTGGTACCTCTTTTCATCACATGTAACCTTCAACGTTTCCTTCATTTTGCTGCTGATCATGTCTTCATTTGCTGATATATGTCAGACTTGTATGGGAGGCTTGATTATGAGGGAGACACGTGAGCTGGATGTGTCCGTGAGTGGGAAAAATTCTCACAATTTCAGCACTACATGTTCTAATGGGAGCATGGGAGGAGGCATGGCCACCACTACTATGTATGCGTTCTCTTTTGATGTGGGCCATGAGATTGATATTCATCCATTGTACAGCCAGGGGCAAGTGTTTAGCCCTATGTTGTTGTCATATTCAGCCATTTACTATCCATTAGTAGATGTGATGGATCTTGTACATTGCTCGCCATGTGATCTTCTGAGGTTGCAGTGGATGAGACTGCGCTGTATCCTTGTGAGGGATTGTTTGCATTATGTATCCTCATGTAACACCTTCAGCAAACATCTCATTAGGATGATCCATGAAGCACATGTCCTATTCTTCATGGATGAATTGTTGTGGTTCAGCTTGTTCTTCGTTGTTGGAGGGACCTTCCTTGGAGGATTGTTCTTCACTTTGCCATTGGAGGGCAATGATTTTGCAGCCCAAGATCAGACTTTCAGCCCGCCTTCATTACCGGAGCTTGAGGTGGAAGGAGATTTTCAGGAGTTGCCTTGGCGGGAGGTGGCTCATTTGGTTTGGATGATTGCTTGGGGATGGAGGATCCACATGAGAAAGATGTTCCTCACTTCATGCCTTGAGTGGAGAGAGATGATGAGCTGGTACACAGTCGATGGGACAACTTACACATTCATAGATGCAGAGCAGCAGCAGTCATGGTCTTTAGTCATAGCCAGAGGCAGTGAGCAGTCCGAGTCATGGGACTTGGGCGATTATTGGCCACAGTGGCGATGGGATCCGGGAGGACTATTGATTGGCGGGTACCAGGAGAGGCCAGTTTGGGATCCTGGCATTGAGATATCCCTTCATATCAGGGTGATGCAGGAGACAGAGAGGTTTCAGTGGGACCCAGGCGCATTTTGCAGTATCGGCAGGGAGCATCAGCTAGAGAGCAGGCTTGTTCAAGCATTGCTTGAGAACAAGCACTTTTTGCCGGATGAGGATGCCACTTGGGAGAGCGAGCAGACTTTACAGCATCCATCACTTCAGTTGCTTGAGGACAAGCAACGTTTTGCCGGGGGAGACTGTAATATTCCCAATTAGCCTCGCTAATTGGAATATTTCATTTTTGTCTAATTCTGCCGCTTTAGTTAGAAATAATAAATAAAGTGAGAAATAAGAGGGGTCACCTCACTTTAGTCACCTCACTTTATAAAATAAAGTGTTTTCCTAGTTGATTAACGTTATAACTTAAAGAGGGGGCCTTGGGGGTCCACACGTATATGAGGGGAGCCCTCACGCTGACCCAAGGTAAACTGCGCAGGTCAAAGGAGAGTTAAGTTTTGGAGGGAGTTTTGGCATTATAAAAGGAGAGGTTCTCACCTCATTTGGATCATTCATGATTTGATATTCTTCTTGATAGCTAGACTTTGTCTGCTTCAGCACGCCGGTTGTTTAGTCGGTCTGCAGCACTGTTTAGTGCACGAGTGTCTCCGGTCGAAGATCTCACCCTTAGCCTCGGGGGACTTCGAGTGCCTGCCCTGGTAAGGTTATTTCTGGTTTCACCCTTAGCTTCGGGGGACTTCGAGTGCCTGCCCTAGTAAGGTTAATTTCCGAGTTTCATCCTTCAGTTTCAGTAGCAGTTTCAGGGGAGATTCGGAGAGGAAGAAGCCCTCTAGTGGCTGCGTAGATCTAGCAGGAAAAACGTTGTTTCAGCAGGAGAAAGGACGCAGTCTTATCTGGGAGGAAGGACGCTGTTCCAGAGGGAAGGAAGGACGCAGATCAGTCTTGGAGTGAGGACGTTGTTCCAGCAGGAAGAGGAGGACGCAGATCTGAAGGCACATTGATAGATCCAGCCTTGGAGATTGTAGATCTGAGCAAATATTTGCAGATCTAGTTCTGTATGGTGCAGATCTGAAGGTATAGCACTAGATCCAGCTTGGGAGATTGTAGATCTGAGGAGATATTGGCAGATCTAGCCTAGATCTGAAGAGATAACATCAGATCCAGCATAGATCTGAAGGGTTGGTAGCAGATCTGATCTAGGAGGACGCAGATCTGGAGGGATAGGACGCAGATCTGGTTTGGAGGCTTCAGATCCAGTAGATCTGAGCATTCAGGAGGCAGATCCACCAGGTAGGACGCTGATCTGAGGAGCAGGCTTATGTTAGAGGGGCTTGACAGCGTTTTCCAGCATCCAGGAGCTTCAGTCTTCAGAGCAGTCTTCAGCCAGCTAGGACGCTGTCCTTGTTGCAACCATTGTTTGTCTGAGAGGGCCTCCACTTGCCTAGGGCAAGGATAGGTGCATTGATTCTGATTTTCTTGTACTCCTCTCTATGTACTTTCAGATTAATAAAATGGCTCAGTTTTCTGGCACTCTATGTGTATTTGTTCCATGATCTGGTTCAATATTGTATTTTCTATATCTGTCTAGCATATTTCTGTGTATTACTGGTTATTTTCCCTTTGGGGATATTACATGCTAGTATTATTACTTTGGGAAATAACTTGTACAGGATATCAGAGGTAGTACCGCCTCTTGTCATCTCTTTGACTACTGCAAAACAACACAGTAAGATTGTTCCCCAAACCAGGATCCAGAGGAGGGGGAGCGCCTCTTCCATTCACAGATGTGGCTGAAGGGTTCTCCACTGCAATTCTTTGTCGATAGTGGAAGCCAAAAGAACCTCATTTCAGCAGAGGTCGTGAAGCGGCTCAGCCTACCGACCATAGCACACCCGCAACCATATACCATCGGGTGGCTTCACCCAGGGAGAGATATCCGCATCCACCAACATTGTCGTCTTCTGTACAACATCAAGCCATTCACAAATGAGGTATTATGTGATGTTGCTCCTCTTGATGCAGCTGATGTTTTATTGGGCCAACCATACTTGTGGAGGGACATGCTGTGTATGAGTCTAGGCCTCGTGCTATTATTATTACTTTGGGAAATAACTTGTACAGGATACCGGAGGTAGTACCGCCTCTTGTCATCTCTTTGACTACTGCAAAACAATGCAGTAAGATTGTTCCTCAAACCAGGAATTTATTTTCTTTACAACCCACTCACAGGGAAAGAAGAATATTGTGGCCACAACCTCGAAACAGGGCTCCCCTGCACGGCTGCAACAAATAGACAAAGTCATGGAGGAATACGTGGAGATTTTCTCCTCACTCACAGAGTTTCCTCTACACTGTCAAGACAAGCACTCCATTGATCTGACGCACGATGTTGGGATTGCACTTGTGGACGGAGTTCTCCCTAGTTGAGAGGGAGTGTTAAAATTGGACAACTAGGTCCAAACTCCGGGTTGTGCTGCTCAAATGACGATCGCAATATTTTTATTGGATTCCTCTTTTGGAGAGGTGTAAGATTGATCTAAAGATCATCTCGATCGGATGAGCAGAACATATACTTTGAATTTATTCCACTTATGTGCTAGGTCGGCCTAGAATAAAATATAGACTTAAATGTCTTAAAGGATGTGTCACACACCCCCAAAGATTCCTATATATTGGAGAGACTTAGAGTTCATTTGACACACACTGTGTGGAGGAATTCTCTCTTTCTGGATAGCATTGGAGCTGCATATCCATGCACTGTTCTTTGTTTGGGTTGTTCTGGGGTTATGTGTGACACACTTGGCTGAATGAATTATTGGAGACTTTGCTGGTTGAAGCATCCTGCTGATTGCCGTAACGCACCACTCTTCATCTCTATTTTGGCTTGTCCTCTATCGATCTATTACTATGTTCTATCTACTTCAGTATTGTGTGCCCTAATCTGAAATGGCATAGAACATGTTCATAAACTAACAACAAACAGGTGTCGGGCCAAACAATCGTTGTTGGCCGAACTAAATGCACCTGAATCAGATGCATTTTCTGATCCTGAGTCAGAACCAGACAAAGGCAATGGCAAAGGGAAGCAAATCATTGATGCGGATCCCAGTGCCATTTTTGCCACCACCAAGATCTAGAGGGAGGATCACGAGGATCCAGAGGAAGGGGAGCGCCTCTTCCATTCGCAGATGTGGGTGAAGGGTTCTCCACTGCAATTCCTTGTCGATAGTGGAAGCCAAAAGAACCTCATTTCAACAGAGGTCGTGAAGCGGCTCGGCCTACCGACCATAGCACACTCGCAACCATATACCATCGGGTGGCTTCACCCAGGGAGAGATATCCGCATCCACCAACATTGTCGCCTTCCGTACAGCATCAAGCCATTCACAGATGAGGTATTATGTGATGTTGCTCCTCTTGATGCAGCTGATGTTTTATTGGGCCAACCATACTTGTGGAGGGACATGCTGTGTATGAGTCTAGGCCTCGTGCTGTTATTATTACTTTGGGAAATAACTTGTACAGGATACCGGAGGTAGTACCGCCTCTTGTCATCTCTTTGACTACTGCAAAACAACGCAGTAAGATTGTTCCCCAAACCAGGAAATTTATTTTCTTTACAACCCACTGACAGGGAAAGAAGAATATTGTGGCCACAACCTCGAAACAGGGCTCCCCTGCACGGTTGCAGCAAATGGACAAAGTCATGGAGGAATACGAGGAGATTTTCTCCTCACTCACATAGGTTCCTCTACACTGTCAAGACAAGCACTCCATTGATCTGACCCCCAACGCACTACCGCCTGATGTTGCCATACCTCCTGCAACTACACATACAAAATCCACAGATGTACTGTCTGAGGCTGATAAAGAAACCAAATTTACTAAACACATCCAACATGTCCGCCTGCAGGTCCATGACATCTTCAAGAAATCCAATACCAAGTTCATCAGAATTTTCTCCCCCATGGAGGAACTTAACGCAATGGAGACCATTGCTTCATAAGGAGGGAGGAATGATCCAGGTGGATATTGGTGGACACCCACCTATTCCATTTGGACCCGCAACATCAATTCTTGCAGCTTTTCACTTCTAGCAGCTTACTATTTTTAGTAGGTTTTCGGGTCCTGTGCGCCCAGAGCCATTTTGGGGCATTAATGATCCAGGTGGATATTGGTGGCTACCCACCTATTCCATTTGAATCCCCACCGTCAGTTCTTTTCGATTTTATGTTTCAGCACAACTTACTATTTTTAACAGTTTTTTGGGTCCTGAACTTCTGGAGCCATTTTGAGGCCCTAAATGACGTTTTTTTCTGGGAAAATTGAGAGCAACATGGGTCCATGGAACCGATGTTGCTCACACCAATAGTTGTAGTCCTCAGACAGATCTTTCTAACGAGCTATTGAACGCGTCAAACAGAGATCAGATGCTAAAGTTATGTCCCCGGGAAGTTGAAACACCAATTTACCCAAACGGGGCCGACAGTTTTGGCGCATCATCTCCTAGGGGTAGGTTTTTGGACGTTTCAGGTTTTACATTGTTTCTCAACAATAAATAGGCCTTCGAGCCTCATTGTAACACAGTTCAGGGGCTAGTAGTTGTCACATCTCTTCTCAGGGATACACTGCCAGTACCTAGCTCATCTATTTCCATTATGTCTGTAATAGGCCTTCTAGCCTCAATGTAACAAAGTTCAGAGGTCTGCGTATGCCACATCTCTTCTCAGAGATACGCCACAACCGCCTTAGCTTGTTTCCATGATGTTTGTAAGCTTATTTCAGTCATTCTTTTATTAATAAAATGAAGCATTATTTCCGCTGCATCTCTGTGCTTATGGTTATATGTGTATTCTGTTGCGTTCCTGCATAAATCCGGATCATAACACCAAGCTACATGCTGACTATCAAGTTTCAACCATGACTATCTATCCATAGATGTTGAAGATTATAACTAGGTTTGGCCTTCATAAATTATATATGAGTCAGTATTTATGTTCTTATCAAGAGAATTAAAGAAAAGAATTTATATTATCATTTGACATTTATTTTATTATTAAATGACTTATTAAACCATGGGTTTCGTGCTTGGGTCGTATTTAGATTAAGGTCCCCATTGTGGACTTCTAGGTTATTCATTACAAATTTAAATCGACCCATATTGGGCTTTTGAATCTTGCAATTAGGTCAAGTATTGAGTCATATATGGTTTATGGAGCCTCCATAGCAAGTTAGCCTTCAAGAGATCAAGTCGGCCTCAAGCACATGAATTCGAACTCATTAGAAGCCTTATAATACAGGGAGATCAAATTCATTTGGAGACATCTCTCACGCACAAATATTCGATATCTGCTGCTGCAAGGGAAAAAGTGCGAAGTCAAGGAAGGAGTCAAAAGACGTGTGAGTTTGGACAAGCTAAAGGATTGAAGGAAAATCAAAATTTTGGTGTTTCTCTCTCTCTCTCTTTTTCTACTGCCCTAGATTAGAAGATCGAAGTCCCTGATTTCTTTGTTGCTGCCAATTACTGCCTGTTGCCGCTACCAAGAGAAGAATAGGTTGAAGTTGTTTTTGCTGGGTGCTACTGCCTTGAGAAGTTGTATTGGGTCAAAATCAAACTCCTGGAAGCAAGATCGAAGTCTTTCCTCCAAGATCAAAGTTCCAAAAGTAAGGTCGAAGTTCCAAGGTCGAAGGAAGTGCTACATAGAGCTGTTGCTGGTGCTGGTGCTGCCAGATTGAGGTAGGATCAAAAGGAAGGCTGACTTGGTGTGGAGCAAGATCGAGGTCTTTCCTCCAAGATCGAAGTTCCAAAAGTAAGGTCGAAGTTCCAAGGTTGAAGGAAGTGCTACATAGAGTTGTTGTTGCTACTACCAGATTGAGGTAGGATCAAAAGGAAGGCTGACTTGGTGTGGAGGAAGTCCGAGTCAAGGTCTAGAGTCTCAAGAATACTATTGAAGGAAGAATTACTGACTGGGTTTTCCCCTAGAGTGGGGTTTTGCCTTGGCTACTGGCCTATATTTGATGTCCTTGATCTATGTGCTTTTGCTTTGATATTTGCTTGATGAACTAAGTGTGAAAATTCCAAGATCCTAGATCTAATAATCCCTACCGCAACAAGTTGAACTACTCCTACTTGCAAATATGATTTAAACAAGTTATTTAAGTTTACTTCTTAAAATATTACTGAAACAACCTTCACCAATTAAAATACATTTTTGAAATAAGAAATCGAGCAAGAAAAATAGTGCAAACACATGACACCGTGATTTTTGGACAAACGTCCCTGGAAAAACAAAATACATTTTTGAAATAAGAAACCGAGCAAGAAAAATAATGCAAACACATGACACCATGATTTTTGGACAAACGTCCCTTGAAAAACTCAATGTGGGAAAATTGGTGCAACAGATCTAAAGGTTTATATATTATGCAATAATTTTCTAAATCCAAATCTCTGATGCCTTTCTAGAAATCCCTACAGAGAATATGACTGACAAAGAGCTAGTGAGAGAAATCTCACACTGAAACCTGGAAACCCGACTGACCAACAAAACCCAGATGACAAGTCCTCCATTGTGCTGCGCAGTCTCTGCATCACTCTGTGTGGGGACTGCGTGTCTGGTCTTCGACTGGCTGGATCTGCCCTTCTGGCTCCTTCTGGTCTCACACCTCGACACTAGATCTGGCTGACCCTTAGTTGAATTACAGATTCCTTCAAGGCTATAGCGCTGTCTTTGCATGGAACTGTGCGGCCTCTGTGTAGATGCTACGCTGCCTTTGTTGATCTACTCTTTGTCTTCTCTGGGATGTATTCTCGGCACAGGAAAATCTCCAACCGGAATTACTCTACCCCTCATTGCAATCAAGAATCACTTAGATCTGATTTTCGTTCGAGCATTGCTCTGACAGAAAAATTCGATCTCTAGATCCTCTAGGTGTATTTTACAAATGACCCTCAAGTCTTCCTTTATAGCTTTCTCGTTGACAAATCAACGACCGAGATTAGATCTCCATGTATTTAAGTATTTTGGGTTTTTCGTAGTGCATTATATTTGATATTATTTTTTGGGATTCAACTGCGTTAAGTAAGTCATTCATCTATGACCATTTCCATGAGAGGTAGTTGTAACTGAGTAATTTCTCATGGTTTTTGAATAGTCCACTTAGCACTCATTGCATTGGGTGATGCTCACAGGGGTGAAGAAGTGGTATTGAAACTAGTGAAATGAATCACATAGTGTCAGTCATCACTTCCTGGGCTTGCACCCGGTAACAAGGACTCCCTGGGAGGTCACCCATCCTAGATCGCCTCTGGCTCAAGCGTGCTTAATTGTGGAGTTTTCCTCACATTCAAGCCCACTTAGCTTGCTACCCCATTTGCAAAACCTTAGCAAGTATTGTGCCTCATGAACCATTCAAGTAGAGCTCCCTTAACTCTTTGTATTTAAGTATTGAGGGGTTTTCGCAGTGCATTATATTTGATATCATTTTTTGGGATTCAACTGCGTTAAGTAAGTCATTCATCTATGACGATTTCCATGAGAGGTAGTCGTAACTGACTAATTTGTCATGATTTTTGGATAATCCACTTAGCACTCATTGCATCGGGTGTTGTTCATAGGGGTGAAGAAGTGGGATTGAAACTAGTGAAATGAATCACATAGCGTCAATCATCACTTTCGGGGCTTGCATTCGGTAACCAGGACTTCACGGGAGGTCACCCATCCCAGATCGCCTCTGGCTCAAGCACGCTTGATTGTGGAGTTTTCTCCACATTGAAGCCCACTTAGCTTGCTACCCCATTTGCAAAACTTTAGCAAGTATTGTGCCTCATGAACCATTCAAGGAGAGCTCCCTTCACTCTTTGTATTTAAGTATTGAGGGGTTTTCGTAGTGCATTATATTTGATATCATTTTTTGGGATTCAACTGCGTTAAGTAAGTCATTCATCTATTACCATTTCCATGAGAGGTAGTCATAAGTGATTAATTTCTCATGATTTTTGAATAGTCCACTTAACACTCATTGCATCGGGTGATGCTCACATGGGTGAAAAAGTGGGATTGAAACTAGTGAAATGAATGACATAGCGTCAATCACCACTTTCAGGGCTTGCACTTTGTAACCAAGACTTCACGGGAGGTCCCCCATCCCAGATCGCGTTTGGCTCAAGAGCGCTTAACTGTGGAGTTTTCCCCACATTCAAGCCCAGTTAGCTTGCTACCCTATTTGCAAAACCTTATCAATTATTGTGTCTCATGAACCATTCAAGGAGAGCTCCCTTCACTCTTTGTATTTAAGTATTGAGGGGTTTTCACAGTGCATTATATTTGATATCATTTTTGGGTTTCAACTGCGTTAAGTAAGTCATTCATCTATGACCATTTCCATGGGAGGTAGTCGTAAATGACTAATTTCTCATGATTTTTGAATAGTCCACTTAGCACTCATTGCATAGGGTGATGCTCACATGGGTGAAGAAGTGGGATTGAAACTAGTGAAATGAATCACATAACCTCAATCATCGCTTTCGGGGCTTGCACCAAGTAACCAAGACTGCCCGGGAGGTCACCCATCCCAGATTGCCTCTGGCTCAAGCGCGCTTAACTATGGAGTTTTCCCCACATTCAAGCCCACTTAGCTTGCTACCCCATTTGCAAAACCTTAGCAAGTATTGTGCCTCATGAACCATTCAAGTAGAGCTCCCTTCGCTCTTTGTATTTAAGTATTGAGGGGTTTTCACAGTGCATTATATTTACGACTACCTCTCGTGGAAATGGTCATAGATGAATGACTTAACACAGTAGAATCCCAAAAAATGATATGAAATTAGATCTCCAATCAACGACTAAGATTATATTAGACTTGATCTGCTTTTTCTAGAAGTTTCCCCCACAATTTACATTAATACTCATTAATTATTTTAATTTCCTAAGTTAGGCTTAGGGTCCTTATTAAAAATATTTATTTTTTCTTATAAAGTTGTTTTTGGGTGGAATTTCCCAAACCAAATTTTGGGTTATTTGTAATGCATGTGTCTATGCCTCTCCACAAAATTTGGGGCTTAGAGCAGATCCAATGCTACCAAAAATCTATACTCCCTCTTAGCGAGGAATGTGCTCTAACAAATATGCCTTGCTGCATACTGCTCTGACTCTGAAGCATCTCCCTCTGCGTTGATGATGTCTGACATGCTTCCCTTTAATCACTACGCTACTGCTGACCTTGCCACGATCAACACTGCATCTGTACTGCAACTTCCTCTCAAATGCTGCATCTACTGCTAGCACTGCCACTGCTAACTCTGCACTGAACTCAGCTGTTGAGAGAAGCAACTGAAAACGTCGAAAAATATGAACAAGTGTCCAGGGTGCATCTCGGTGCTGAAAACACTGATTGCTGATAGCTACTGCCCTGTCCTTGTGATGCACGACGTTGCTCAGAAGTTGGCGCTGCCATCCACTACAACTGTCATCTTTGCACTCCTCTAGACTGATTGAAAACTCCTCCAGCCTGCTACTGCTGAATATGGGCACCTGTAGCAAGGGTGTGATCCGAGAGGTGGACTCCTCCAGGATCCTGCCCAACTGAAGTTCTGTTGAACTACAACTCAATGTCACTTCATCTCCCTCTTGGAGATGCGTGAGCATTAATGGCATACTCTTCTTCATCGATCTTCACGGTTGCAGCGTTCGGATCACGCTTCTCGTCCTTGTCCTTATGCTTCAAAGGGCATTGGGAAGCGTAGTAACCAAGTTCACCACACTTGAAGCATTTGATTTTTGAGACGCCTTTCTTACGTCTCAACTGCTCCTGTTGCCCTTTGGATGCAAGGGCTACATCTTCCTCCTCCTGCTTCACTTTCGATTCACTGCCACTGCTGCCATCAAGTTTTCACTTGACCAAGTCTTTCCTTAGCTCTTCTTGCTGAAGAGAAGCCCACATCTCCACCCAACTCGGCAAGGTAGATCTCCCTAGGATGCTCTGGACAAATACTTGCCAATCATTAGTGATTGCAATAAATGCCAGTCCCACCATCGTTGTAGGAGAAGGGGTAGACCCTACTGCTACAAGTTGGTCACGTATCTCTCGAAGTCTTGACATGAACGGATCAATGCGTTCCCCTTTCGGCATCTGCGCCATCCTCAGTTGCTGCTCAAGGTACATCTTCCGCTGCTCGGAAGATCCCTCATACAACATGGCCAAGGCTTCCCACATGTAATATTCCTAATTAGCACCGCTAATTGGAATATTTGATTTTTGTATAGTTTTGCAGACTATAGTTTATTAATAAATAAAAGTGAGAAAAGGGGTCTAACTCACTTAAATAAAATAAAGTGTTTCCCTAGTAGATGCAACGTTGTAACTTAAGGGGGGAGCCAAGGGGGGCCATACACCACGTGGAGGAGAGAGAGACTACGTTGGTTTTGGAGGGAAACCAATGCTATAAAAGGTGGAGGAGCCTCCTCATTTGGGGGATTATTGATGTTGATGATATTGAGCTAGACTTCTGTCTTCTTGAGCACGCTGGCTGTTTAGCCTGTCTGCAGCATTGTTTAGTGCGATTGAGTGTCTCCGGTCGGAGATCTCGCTCTTAGCCCCAGGGGACTTCGAGTGCCTGCTCGGGCAAGGTTTTTCCTTCAGTCTTTTGCAGGAGATTTGGTTGTTGTTTTGCGGAGGAGCTGGGTTCCTTTTGGTGACTGCGCAGTCCCTGGGAGAGAGGATGCAGTTCTTGGAGGAGGTGTTCTATTGCGGGGTTTCCTGTAGGAGATTCAGTGAGATTCGGTGTGGAGGTTCAGTCTTCATCAGTGGAGAGTTTCCTGAGGAGTTTGTGGCTCCATCTCAGCATATTTCATTTGGCATCTGCGCTGGGCTTGGAGGGACAACGTTTTTCCTTGAGGAGGGTTTCTGGGGTGATTTTCGGAGGTGGTCCATTTTGTTTATGGTTTCTGGGTTTTGTCCGGAGCAGTGAGTATAGGTGATCTACAGATTTTCAGCCCATTCCGGCAAGGGGATCAGCCCCTAGCTTCAGTCCATTCCAGCAGCAGCAGTTACGGCAGTTTCTTCCAGCAGCTGGGACGCAGTTTCTTGTAGCAGCCATTTCCTATTTTTCTGAGAGGGTTCTTCACTTGCCTTGTGCAAGGATAGGTGCATTTATTCTGATTATCCATTGTATCTCATTATATTCTCAGATTAATAAAATGGCTTAGCATTCCCGACATTTTTTTATGTGTATTTGCTTTATGTTCTATTTCCGGCATTTTCTATATTGTCGTATGCTTGTATTGCTGTCTATTTTCCTTTCGGTACATTACAGTGGTATCAAAGCATAGTTCTGGCTCAGCCTGTGGTCTATGACATCGGGAAAGAGATCATACAGAGGTTTGCTGGAATTTTGGAGAGCACTAGCAGTTGTAGTACCAAAAACGAAATTGGAAAAAGGGCCAAAATATAAAGGGTCAAATTTTGAAGGTTGGAATTAGAAGAAATGTTTTCTGGGTTTTTCTGGGTTTTGGGCAAGGATCACCTTCCCAAATTCCTAGAATTTTCTGAGTAGTTTTCAGTGGGTAAATCGGAGGTCGAAGTCAAGTAGTAGTATGGTTTTGCAGCAGCCATGCAGTTTCTGAGGAGCCTGTAGGCACATAGCAGAAAGTGCCAATGGCAGGTGATGATGATGCGAGGAGATTTAGAGATACACTCCTCCAACACATGCAGGATGTGTCACAGAGACTCACTACGTTGGAGGTTAGGTAGCGGGAAACCCCAAGGGGTTTTCAGATCGGCGAGGGATCGGGCACATCCCACCATATGCCGGAGCATGGGGCTATCCCCATCATGGCATCGCATGCACCCACGCGGTCCACTATGCCCACTTTCCTAGCAGAGGACACAGGGGCAGAAGCACAGCGGGAGCCAGAGGTTGACCCTGGTCAGATGGACGCCTACATTGCAGAGTACCTGGCACGCGGGCCGGCGATCAGAGATCTTATCTCATTTAGAGATTTTGTTCAGCTCCAGCGGGATAGCAGACCCCGCAACTTTCACAGCGGGAATAGACACTCACATGACGGGGGCTTGCAGCGCACAGTGGCCAGATTCCATCTACCAACATTTGACGGATCATCCAGGTGCTCAGAGGAAGCTTGGGTGGAGAAGTTGGATACCTCTTTCCAGCTTGACCGAGTACCGGAGAGGAAAACCATTAAAATGGTTACCTCGCACTTGGAGGATGAGGACACACAGGATTGCAGGGCGTTCGAGGATACACCTAGTGTGACACAGGACTCACCATCATTAGAGACATCCTTGACCGTGTCGGTTGATATCGTAGTGGAGAAGGTAGAGCCTACCCCAGTAGAGCCATCCATTGAGGTGATGACTGCAGCCATGTCCGAGTCTTTGGGTGGTAGCAGCACACGACAGATGGGTGAGGTATCGGGAGATGTATCCACTTTCGATGAGGCACTAGGAGATACAGAGGTATTGGATGATGGTCGCAGACAACGATATCATCGGCTTCGGACAGACCTTCAAGTCTTAAAAGGAAAGGCCACATCAGTACGGGAGGCCATTTTGTTGCAGGACAAGGAGCTGGAGGGCATGAGAGTGGCTTGTGCCGAGTCGGCGGCCAAGTTGGCCCGCATTGGGGAACGACTGGATTCCCTGATGGTACAATCAGAGGGCACGTTGGAGCATCAGATCATTCCCCTTCAGGCATGCATGGATGGGACTAGCAGTGTTGTTGGGTCATCTCTTCCCATTAGAGAGAGTGAGACGGAGCCACGTAGTCAGATCTCATATGTTGACTTGGATAACGGTATGAGACGATCAGAGTTGCACAGGATACGACATCCGCATGTTGAGGTTGGATGGCAAGAGATTTTGAGTTGGTACCCAGTGGAGTGGGTTTTGGAGATAGTGGTGGACCCAGGTGTAGTTCAGCAGGAGTTCCTAGGTGTTGGGCATACAGGGACCCCAGATTGGCATTGGGATCCAGGTGGGATCACCTATCATTTCCCAGGCAGGTCAGTTGACTATGTCTTGGAAGATACAGTTGGCGTAGTAGCAGAGCATGCGTATTCGCTAGGGGAGTGTCGGTCAGCTTTAGTGGCCAACCAGTTTATGAGCAGACACCCTAGGTTGTCTTGGTATGACACCCATATACGGGATCCCGGGGTGGTCAACATACCTTGGCTGGAGCTTGTCGGAGGAGGTGACATTGGCAGGCCACCAGATGGCGCCTTGTATGGGGCCAAGGATTCTTCACCTTTGTGTGGGGCACAGAGGACGCAGCAGAGCCAAGCAGTGGTGGTAACACTACTGACACATAGAGAGATTCACTTCTCAAACCCCTCGAGGAGGTTCTGGAGTGATGATCCATTCGTCGGCGGGTATAGCGATGCGACGAAGGAGGCGATGTTACCGATTGGTGGTAGTCCAACATGTAGAGGCATAGCTCTAGGTCATCACATTCAGGGATGTGTGGGAGCCTCTATCATTGAGCAGTGGATTACCGGTGGACATGGAGTTGCATGGTGGTGTACCGTAGTGTGTGGGACTGCATTGTGGAGTAGGAGTGTCCTACATCACATTGATAGCACGCGGGGAGTGACCGATGCTTGGACACAGTCAGGGCACGAGACAGTACAGGGTGGTACAACAATAGCTTGGGGTATCCAGCAGCACACATGGGTATGCCTCAGTGTGCAGTGGCATGCCGAGGAGTACATGGATGACCGATGGTATGCGAGGGCATATGGTGCTGCACAGCATGGTTTTAGCGTATTGCACCCAAGGAGGCTCACGGATAGGGACACCAGGCTTACCGTTGGGAGTATTTCACCCAGGATCGATGAGGGGACAGATGAGCGATACTTGACGGCATCTGTGGGGACTCATGCATCCGACCCTCTTCTACATCACTCACAGGCACAGCCGATTTTATTGTTGTCCTTTGGCACTTTGGGCATGAGCAGCGGGGTATGCGAGGCACACCCAAGATGTTTGGATGGCACTCAACACACTAGGCGAGAGACCTCTCAGCAGTGGCACTGGGTTGGTTTACTAGTTGACAGCCACAGGTCAAGGGATGAGATGATCCTCTACAGGGGTGGCACATCGGTCATCGCTGAGCCTACACCCGGGGAGTGGGTCATGAGGGAGACATGCATCATTCTTCCCTCGGGGCATGTTGAGATCATGCATGAGCAGAGGATACTGGGTTCAGTAGAGATAGCATTCCAGCATGCGTCTGGATTCCAGACATTGTATCGACACTTCATCAAGAGGGTGGATGGCATAGTCACTGCAGATGAGGTGGTGGAGGTAGAACAGGAGGGCCTTTCTCCTATATGCCAGAGTGAGGACTCTTCTTCATATGAGTCCATAGGATCAGTTGAGGTCGCTTCTGGGGAGCGAGAGCAGTCACACAGAGATGGAGACAGTAGACCAGAACTGCATTCCAGTATACAGGGTGAGCAGTCAGGGGACTCTATGGGAGATGCCCTAGGCGATGAGACACTTGTGACGATCCAGTCGGAGCTATATGTGATGGAGCTTGAGTCAGTAGAGGAGGATGCTATGCACATCATGCATGATGGTCCTTTGAGGGAGAGCCGGATGGAGGCTCACATTGAGTCGGTGATGGATATGCGGCTAACCGCGGGGTCAGCCATTGAGGAGGAGCAGTCAGATGCATTGACACTGAGTACAGTGACGGTAGTTGCAGATCCATATCCTCTAGAGATGTTGGAGGTTGATGGGATTGTTATGCAGGGGGCTATTAGACAGCAGGAGCTGTTGGATATGGTGGAGCATTCATCTTTTGGCCGACACATTGATGAGGTACAGATAGATGTACATATAGTCGGTCGAGCTGCAGTACTTTCAGTGAGTAGTACTCTCCAGGAGTACATCGATGGAGCTTGCAGCATATGTTGCCCACTTTGGCCCATTATAGAGAGAGGGGTTTCCTTCTACAGGCAGCTCTCATTGGCAGACAGGGTAGAGCAGTGGGAGTTGATTACGGGTTGGCGGCAACACTTCAGGCGTGTTCCATATGCCGTTGTTATTGCTACATCGAATTCTTCTTCCAGGATGGACTGGCGGGAGATCATGATTTGGTACCCTCTAGATGGTACGGTATTCTTCGTAGGGAGCACAGTCGAGCAAGGGCCCTTGGACATAACAGAGGTTATAGATTCCAGCTAGCAGGGCGGCACAGGACATCATTTCTTCAGCACTCCATCCCGATTTCAGGAGCGCAGGATCAGCATGGGATTGACTCACAACTTGGATTGGAGAGAGGTGATGAGTTGGTATGCAGTTGGAGGGGTAGCCTATGCAGCTACAGGTACAGCGCAGCAGGAGCCCGGGAGCATTGATGCTTGTTGGTGGTCTTCACCTCTTAGAGCATTGGTCATAGCTAGAGGCAGTGCACAGTCCGAGCCGTGGGACTTGTGCGATTATTGGCCACGGCGGCGATGGGATCTGGGAGGATTATTGGTTGGCTGGTACTGTGAGAGGTCACTTTGGGATCCTGGCACTGAGATATCCCTTCGTATCAGGGTGATGCAGAGATCAGAGAGGTTTCAGTGGGACCCAGGCACATTTTGCAGTATCGGTGGGGAGCATCAGCTAGAGAGGAGGCTTATTCAAGCGTTGCTTGAGCACAAGCAATTTTTGCTGGATGAGGATGCCACTTGGGAGAATGAGAAGATTTTGCAACATCCATCACTTCAGTTGCTTGAGGACAAGCAACATTTTGCCGGGGGAGACTGTAATATTCCTAATTAGCACCGCTAATTGGAATATTTGATTTTTGTATAGTTTTGCCGACTATAGTTTATTAATAAATAAAAGTGAGAAAGGGGGTCTAACTCACTTAAATAAAATAAAGTGTTTCCCTAGTAGATGCAACGTTGTAACTTAAGGGGGGAGCCAAGGGGGGCCACACACCACGGGGAGGAGAGAGAGACTACGTTGGTTTTGGAGGGAAACCAATGCTATAAAAGGTGGAGGAGCCTCCTCATTTGGGGGATTATTGATGTTGATGATATTGAGCTAGACTTCTGTCTTCTTGAGCACGCTGGCTGTTTAGCCTGTCTGCAGCATTGTTTAGTGCGATTGAGTGTCTCCGGTCGGAGATCTCGCTCTTAGCCCCAGGGGACTTCGAGTGCCTGCTCGGGCAAGGTTTTTCCTTCAGTCTTTTGCAGGAGATTTGGTTGTTGTTTTGCGGAGGAGCTGGGTTCCTTTTGGTGACTGCGCAGTCCCTGGGAGAGAGGATGCAGTTCTTGGAGGAGGTGTTCTATTGCGGGGTTTCCTGCAGGAGATTCAGTCAGATTCGGTGTGGAGGTTCAGTCTTCATCAGTGGAGAGTTTCCTGAGGAGTTTGTGGCTCCATCTCAGCGTATTTCATTTGGCATCTGCGCTGGGCCTGGAGGGACAACGTTTTTCCTTGAGGAGGGTTTCTGGGGTGATTTTCGGAGGTGGTCCATTTTGTTTATGGTTTCTGGGTTTTGTCGAGATGGTAGTACGGGGTGATCTCTGATTCGGCCCATTCGGCAGGGGATCGGCCCCTGACTTGTTCATTCCCGGCGGCGATTACGGCGATTTCTTCAGTGGGACGCGGTTCTTGCACGCCGGCCATTTCTATTTTTTTGAGGGTTCTTCACTTGCCTTGTGCAAGGATAGGTGTATTTATTCTGATTATCCATTGTATCTCATTATATTCTCAGATTAATAAAATGGCTTAGCATTCCCGACATTTTTTTATGTGTATTTGCTTTATGTTCTATTTCCGGCATTTTCTATATTGTCGTATGCTTGTATTGTTGTCTATTTTCCTTCCGGGATATTACACCACATCCGCCTGGCAGTATCTTTGCCAGCTATATGGTACACAATGTGATCCTTGACTCCATCAAGGATTAGCCTTTTCGCCTTCGCCATATCAGCCTTATACTGCTTCAACTGATCTGGATCTGTAGGGACAGCGACCGTGTTCTACACGAAGTGCTTGTGATCTTATTCAGCTAGAGGACAAGTAATCCTTGCCTTCCAGATCATGTATTGGGAGGCTCCTTCTAACCTGTCCTGATCTCTAAAGCCCATTAGCTGCCATGGCCGTCAAATCTGTCGAATATGCTCCTCTTCTTCCCCCCTCTGCGTAATACTGGACAGGGTTACGCACTCCTTGTGTAGCTCGTAGATCTGCTGCCCGGACCTGCTGGTCAGATCTTGGAAGAATTGAAATTCCTTGGTTAGGAATCTCCCAAGAGAGAAAGTTCCCTCACTGTGCTGCTGCTTCTTCTTCTGACACTTTCTGCTCAGCAAAATTAAGATCTGCTTGTAGAAACTGCTTCCCACTAGCTCTGCGTTGCTCCCTCTAACTCGGAAAAATTTCGATTTGGAGATCTTACCTCTCTGTTGACTCGCTTAGAGAAAGATCTTCTTGGAAATTCAACCCTCCTAGCCTAGATTGCGCAATCCCTCTGGGGATTCGATTTGCTGCTTTCTGCAGCTCTTCGGCCTTGGTCGCAGTGTTGGATTTGCTCTTCCTGTTACACAATTGAATCATAGGAAGAGTTGCAGGTGAGAGAGAGAGAGAGGGTATTGACAATAGTCGAGAGTGCAGGAACAGACTGGAAGAGGCAGTGCAAAGAGGGACAGACCAGAGGCAGTGACGCAGGGACTGCGCAATGGGGCTAGCATGAGGGCAGTAGGTCCTCTTTGTGGTCAGAAATTCACTTTGGAGCGTGAGAAATGTCTGTAAAATTTCTCACAGTGATTCTTCTTTTATTCTGATGTTTGTATCTTGTACATGAGATTTTGCTGAAGAATAATAAAGAAACCCTCATCTTTTGCACCGGTTTTCCCACATTGGGGTTTTCTGGTGACGATTTTCCAAAAATAACTGTCATTGTGATTGTACTGGTGCTAGTATTTTCCTTGCATTTACATTCCCTAGTATTTTTAATTGTGAAGGCTGCAATATAATTTGTTTCGATATTTACTGTGTAACACCATAAATAAATTGTTTCTAAATTAATAAGTAGAAAAAATAATATCAGTTGCAGAAGGAATTCTATTTAGGAATTTTCACACTGCAACTGCAACTGCTGCTACAATACATTGCTTCTGCACCATCTCCTGTTGTATTGTTGATGTCTGGCTACTACTGCTCACCAACTACTGCGCAAGTTTGATATGCGTTGCATCTGTGCTGCTGCTGACCCTGCTGTACAATTGCCAACTACTGCATCTGCATTGCAACTCTGTCGCTGCTGCTACTGCAACATCTGCAACTGTCTCTCATCTGTTGCTGCTGCAATTGAGAATTGTCCATCATATTGAACCAACTGTGTTCATTTTGATGCGTCTGTCATCCAAGTCTTGACTGTGTTATGTATATTTTATTAATTGTTAGTTAGATATAGTTATATTAGGTTTTATTAAGTGAAAGGGCATGATCAAAGATCATGCCTCTTCACCAAGGGACACCATGAGGCTATATTTAAAGCCTCGGTGATTCCCCATTGTAATCATATCTCATATCTCATCTTTTATCAACAATAATATATATATTTATCAAGTTTACCAGAGTTTTTACACTCCATTGGTGTCGGAGCCATCGCTCTTCTGGATCTGTGTGATCATCAAGTTAAAGAAATTCGAAGGAAATTTCAGAATTTTTTTTTTAACCAAGTGCAGAATTGCACACAATTTTCCCTACGCTCACCAACCCCCTTTCACACTCAACGCTCACCCCTTTCACACTCATAAACCCCCTCACGGCCATACGACCTCCCCCCTTCTCTATCTCACTCACCACCCAACTACAGCAACGTATCTGCCCAGCCACCACACTCACAGAGTTATACCAGATTGCATATGCACCAAAGATAGGGGCGAGTTCTTCAGGAGTGTGTTGTTATTTGGAGCTGAAATCACTGATAATTAAAGGGCTGAGTCTGTGAAATATCACTAACTTGCATTCAGAGATAATTAAAGGGCTCTTCTCTCCTGCCCGATTCCCCGTCCACCCCTTCTCCCTGTGCATTGATCCCTTATCACTCCGTTTAACTTCCCCCGCCAACACTTCCGCCTCCACAGTCTACTATTCCCTCCGCAGTCTATATTTCCGTTTCCGCTGTCATGCCTTAACCGTCACCTCTTCCCCTCTTTCCCCTTGCCCAACACCTCGTTGCACCCTTCTGTCGTTTTCGCCGCCTGTCACACCTGTCCCCGCAGTTACTCAATTCTCTCCCGCCGTCTTCCGGGCCTCTACCCCCGCGTCCTTGCTGCACTCGTCATCCCCCGCCGTCTTTCCCTGTAGGTCTACGTGCTCAGTGTTCTATTCTCTGTCGCTGCCCCACCACAGCCGCAGATAAAACAGATACCAACAAATAAAATACGTTTTTGTAAATCGTGAAACAGTGTGCCCGTTGGTAAGTTGGTAAGAACAAAAGAATCGATTTTGTTTAAAAAAAAAAAATCTATATATATAATAAATTATATATAATAGATTCAATTTTATAAACATTAAATTAAAATCGATTTTTATACACCATTTTTATATAAATTTTAATTTAAAATTCCTTTTTTATATAAAAATTAATTTATATATATATATATATATATTTAAATTTTTATATAAATTTTAAGTTAAAATTAATTTTTATAAAAAAAAAATTATTATTAATTTAATTAATTAATTAATTAATTAAAAAAAAGAAAAAAAAAGGAGAGAAACTGGCAGAAAAATATTCCCCACCTCATACATGTTCAATGTCTTCATCGATGTCGATGGCTGAATTCCAGAAGAAATTGGGAGATCTTGAGAAGCAAATCAATAATAATTCCGAAGAATTCGGAAAAAGATTAGTCGATCTTGAAGGTACAGTTGCAGGGCACTCCAACGACATCAAAAAGATTCATGATACGACAAATCTAATAGAAAGACAAATGTGGCTAAATCATCACGAAGCCATAGAAAAGCAAAGCGAGGCAATGAACAAAATGACTGAGCATAGCGAAGCAATGAACAATATGACAGAACTCTTCAATAAGCTAAATGATAAGATAGATAAGTTAAGTCAGACACAATCCCCAATATTTCCTAACATGGAACAAAATCAACAAAACAATTCCGCAGATTCATGAAACTCAGAAGAGCATCAAGAAAAGACCGATTCCCCACATCATCAAGAAGATAGTAATGCAGATTTTCAAAATAAGCAGCTCTGGAATGCATTTGCTAATCAATATCCCCTTCTTGTTCCACCAGTAGCATATCAGCGAAGAGCCAAAATCGAGCTACCCAAATTTGATGGTAATGAAAAAAATAGTGTTGCATGGCTTAATAAAGCAGAAGAATATTTTGAGATTTATGACATTACTAGTGATGACGAAAAAATTAAGCATGCTTCCATGAAAATGGAAGGAGAAGCATATAATTGGTATATGTGGTGGAAAAAGACGACGCTTGCTATCGGTTGGAGGAAATTTAAGGATGCATTCTTCAAAAGGTTTCAAGGCATAAAAGAAGAAAAGTTTTTTTCAACGTTTATCAAATTACGCCAAAAAGGAGATGTGGATGAGTACACTAGAGAATGGGAGACCTTGGCAACACGAGTACCGGGATTGTCAGAATCTCGTCTAATCCAGTCTTACATCTCAGGACTTAAAATCCATATACAAGAAGAGCTCGAACTGCATGAAATTACATCCGTAGAAGTAGCAAGGCAAAAAGCAAAAGCTGTTGAAAAGAAATTTGAAAGATTATCAAAACCAGAAAAAGTATATTCGAGACAACAGTTTCCTCAATCTACAAAAGAAGATAACATGAAATATGTTCCACCACGCCTTCGCGAAGGAGACAAATCTAACTTGGAAATACAAAGAATGAGGGAAGGCAAATGCAAACGTTGTGGCGAAAAATGGGACCCTAAGCACAGATGTGCTAATGGGAAAGAAAAAAATCTGTATAATTGTGAAGCAACTAATGATTCTAACAATGATGATTCAGACATAGAAGGGATAGAAGATACCCTAGAATTCTCCCTAGAAGTAGATGATGACAGCACTCCGCAAGTGTCATTATCAGCCATGACAGGCATATCACAACCTCAGACACTAAAATTAAGGGGACATATTAAGAAAAACAATGTAATAGTTCTCATAGACACAGGCAGCACGCACAATTTTCTAGATTCAACCATGGCCAAAAGACTCAACCTCTTTACTTTTCCCATGCCTAATATGAAGGTAATGGTGGCCGATGGTAAGAAGATTGAACAGGTAGGAAAATGCCATAAAGTCAAATTGCAGATTAAAGACTTTAGTTTAGAATCTCCATTCTATGTCGTACCACTCGGAGGAGTAGATGTGGTCTTAGGAATTCAGTGGTTACAAACCTTGGGTACTTATTCAGCCAACCATCAGAAGCAGTTTATAAGCTTTAAGTGGGAAGGGCGGAAGCACAAGTTATATGGATTCCAAGCCCCAGAAAATCAAATCGTATCATCATCCCAGATGATGAAGATGATTCGAAAGGGAGCGCCAGCCTATATAGTAGAATGTCATCATTTAGAAATGTTATCTACAAAAGTCAACCAGAAGAATCACAGGAGGTACAAGCACTAGTTCAGAAACATGAAAAGGTATTTCAAGACCTACCAATGAAAATGCCTCCTCATAGGGCAATCGAACATACAATAGAAGTCAAGGCAGGATCAGACCCTGTTAACATCAAGCCTTATCGTTACCCACATCACCATAAAACTGAAATTGAGAAGATAATCCAAGACCTTTTAAAATGTGGGGTCATTTCAAAAAGCAAGAGTCCGTATGATGCCTCAGTTATATTGGTAAGAAAAAAAGACGGATCGTTTCGGCTATGCATTGACTATAGAGGATTAAATAAGATAACAATTAAAAATAAGTTTCCAATTCCCTTTATCGATGAAATGCTGGATGAACTCCATGGCGCAAAATATTTCTCTAAATTAGATTTAAGGTCAGGTTATTACCAAATCTGAATTAGATTGGAAGATATACCAAAAACTGCATTTCAAACACATGAAGGTCATTATGAATTTAAAGTAATGCCCTTTGGGTTAACAAATGCACCAGCTACGTTCCAAACCACTATGAACGAGTTATTTCGTCCATATCTTAGGAAATTTGTACTAGTATTTTTTGATGATATTTTGATTTATAGTAAAACCTGAAGGGAGCATTTGCAACACCTGGATAAAATTCTCACGTTACTAGAAGACCATCAATTTTATGCAAAAAAATCCAAATGCACCTTTGGAAAAGAAGAAGTTGAATATCTGGGACACCTAATATCCCATGAAGGAGTAAAAGTGGATCCTTCTAAGATTAAGGCTATAAGGGAATGGAATAAACCAGTGAACATATCCAAACTCAGAGGATTTTTAGGATTAACGGGATATTATTGAAGATTTATTAAAGATTATGCGCATAGAACTGCACCTCTTACAAACCTTTTAAAGAAGAATTCGTTTCAATGGAATGAGGAAGCAAGGAAATGTTTTGAAGATTTGAAGGAAGTAATGGCTAATGCACCAGTATTGGCAACTCCCGACTTTTCTAAACCATTTATCATTGAATGTGATGCCTCTGGATTCGGTATTGGTGCAGTATTAATGCAAGAGGGGCACCCTATTGCTTTTGAAAGCAGAAAACTAAATAAACGTGAGCGTCTCAAGTCCACATACAGTAAGGAAATGCTCGCAATTATGCATGCATTGGCCAAATGGAGACAATATCTGTTAGGGAGTAAATTTTCCATCCGAACCGATCATAACAGTGTTCAGTATCTCCTTCAGCAAAAAACACTCTCTGAAGAACAACAAAAATGGATCGAGAAGATTGCCGCTTTTGACATGGAGATATTACACAAGAAAGGGAAAGACAATGTAGTAGCGGATGCCCTATCCAGAAAAGATGAGGAATCAACATTACTTGCAGTTTCGATTGTTGTGCCTGAATGGCTTAATGAGATTAGAAGTGAGTACGCCAAAGATACAGAAATGTTGGCTATAATCAATAATCTCCCAGGGAATTCAAAATTTGAATGGAAGAACGATATCTTATGGTACAAAGGGAGAATTTATCTAAACTCCAAATCCAAGTTTATATCAAAAATACTCAAGGAATCACATGATTCCATGTCATCTGGGCATGTAGGATATTTCAAAACCTACTACAATGCACGTCAGTCATTTTTCTGGAAGGGTATGAGTCACGATATTCAAAAATATGTTGCAAAATGTGACAAGTGTCAAAGAAATAAAACTGAAAACATTATGACACCTGGCTTACTTCATCCCTTAAATATCCCGACTCAGAAATGGGAAGAAATATCGATGGATTTTATTGAAGGATTACCTGTATCGGAGGGAAAGGATAAGATCTTCGTTGTAGTAGATAGACTCACTAAGTATGCTCACTTTATCGCTATTAAAAAAACAGACTCTGTAAAGAAAATTGCAGAGATATTCTGCAAACACATTTATAAACTACACGGCTTTCTGAAAGCTATTGTCAGTGACAGGGACGCCAAATTTAAAGGAAACTTTTGGAAGGAATTGTTCAACCATGTTGGAACCTACCTCAACATGAGCTCGGCTTATCACCCTCAAACAGATGGGCAAACAGAGGTTGTTAATAAATTTTTGGAAGCTTACCTACGGTGTTATGCTACGAAGAAACAAAATAAGTGGGTCTAATGGTTGCATCTTGCCGAATGGTGGTATAATTCTACTTACGATACATCGACAAAAATGACTCCGTTCCAGGCTCTATATGGATATGAGCCTCCGAAGTGGAAAGATTTTGCTCCAGTTCAAACAAATTTGCCAGTAGTAACAAATCAACTAGAAGAACACCAAAAGGTCGTCCAAATTCTAAAAGAAAATTTGATTATTGCACAGAATCGTATGAAGCAACAGGCTGACCGTAATCGCACTGAGAGATCATTTGAAGTTGGAGACTGGGTGTTTGTCAAGCTTCAACCATACAAGCAGTTGTCCCTTAAACAAAAAGGAAAAAATAAATTAGCTCCAAAGTTTTATGGTCCGTATCAAATTATTAAAAAGATCAGTCAAGTCGCTTATGGGTTGAGCCTTTCCGATACCAGTCGTGTTCACAATGTTTTCCATGTGTCCTGCTTAAAAAAGGCATTGGGTAACCATCAGTTGCCCCAAACAACATCTCCCATTTTGGATGATGAAGGCAAACTCGTTCTAGAGCCCGAAGGTATCCTATCTACCCGTGATAAGAAGCTGCGCTCTCGTGTTATTACGGAATATTTAATCAAGTGGAAGGACTTGCCCATTGAAGAAGCATCTTGGGAGTCTGAAGCGTTTCGCCAGCAACACCCATCATTACGTATGCTTTGAGGACAAAGCATCTTAAGAGAGGAGCAATGTTATGTATATTTTATTAATTGTTAGTTAGATATAGTTATCTTAGGTTTTATTAAGTGAAAGGGCATGATCAAAGATCATGCCTCTTCACCAAGGGACACCATGAGGCGGTGATTCCCCATTGTAATCATATCTCATATCTCATCTTTTGTCAACAATAATATATATATTTATCAAGTTTACCAGAGTTTTTACACTCCAGATTGCTACTAGTCTCTGCGCTATCACTGAAGCCTCTGCGCTGTTGCTAACTCTGCACTGTGCCAACTTCACTGCTGCCAACTCTGCGCTGCCCTGCTGCTGACTTTGCATTGTGCCAACTTCATTGCTGTCAACTCTGCTCTGCCCTGCTCAGTCTCAGACTGCTACTAGCTGCTGCATCTATCACTTTGGCACCTGACTGCATCAACTCCCACTGGTGCATCCTGCTACTGCTGCTATGTGCTCCCGTAGCAAGGTATTGATCCAAGAGGTAGACTCCTCCAGGATCTTGCCCATCTTGTAGCTCTCTGTGGCTACAAAACCAAATCACCCCACCTCACTCTTCGAGGTATGTCGGTGATCATGGCAAACTTTTCCTCCAATCTAGAGGACAACCTGTTGATCTCCGTGGATGCAGCCTGCTAATCCTGCTGCTCCTCTTTGTCCTTCTTTTTGAGAGTACATTGAGTGTTGTAGTGACCAAGTTCACCACATCTGAAGCATTCGACCTTGGAAATGTCCTTCTTCCCCCTACACTGCGCCTACTGCCCCTTTGATGTGAGGGTTGCATTTTCCTCTTCCTTCACTTCCTTCGTCCCACTGTTGCTGCTGCCACTGATGGTGCTCTTTACCAAGTCTTGCCTCATCTCCTCCTACTGCAGATCATCCCACATTCTGTCCCAATCTGGCAACTTGTTTTTGCCAAGGATAGTCTGGACGAAGACCTGCCAATCTTCGGAAACACTGTTCAGAGATAACCGCACCAATTCATTAGGTTGGGGCATTGACTCGACTGCAAACAACTGATCTCGGACATCTTTAAGTCTAGTAAGGAAGGGGTCTACACGCTCCCCTTTTTGCATCCTAGTACATCTCACTTCTCCTCAAGATACATCTTCCGTTGCTCAGAAGATCCCTGGTATAGCGTAGCAAGAGCGTCCCACATCTACTTGGGTCTTTGCCAACTATGTGTGATACCACATGATCTCGAACCCCGTCAAGAATCAGCCTCGTCGCTTACGCCAACTCCTTCTTGTAGGCCTTCAACTGATCTGGATCCGTGGGTACAACTACCACATTATCAATGTAGGCCTTGAGATCGTATTCATCTAGAAGGCAAGAAGTCCTTGCCTTCCAGATCACGTAGTTAGACGAACTGTCCAACTGATCCTGATCTCTTAGCCTTGTTGATGCCATCTCTGCCAAAATGTCGAACTCTTACTCTTCTCCTTTGCACAACTGCTGCTAGGATCTATGCACTCCTTGTTGGAGTGGGAAAATCTGCTCACAACTACCACCGCTCTGCAGTGAGAAATCGAATTTCTGGGCTAGAAATTCCTTGAGGAAAGAATTCCCTTAGTGTGTGCTCTTCCTTCCTCCTGACGCTATTCAGCACCAACAAAATGCTGCAAAATTACTGCGTCCCAGCTGGAGATCTACTCTGTGAGGGAAATGCTGCTGCTTCCTTTGCCTCTGAAAATCTTCGATTTGGAAAATTTATTTTTTGTCGACTCTCTCAGTGAAATAATTTTTCCTCAAAAATTTGCCCTTCTGGCCAATGGACTGCGCAACCTTCTGGGGTTTCAAGCAACTGCTCATGTAGTGCTCCGAATCTCCCTCTTCCTATTTGCAACTGAATTCTTCCTACTTCTATCTGCACTTTGATACCATTTGAAAATTTGGAAACCCCGAATCCTACTGCAGCAACTGATTTAGTTTCTTCTATTTGTTAAATGAATTGAACAAATTATTTACTGTGTTCTACGGTAAATATTGAAACTAATACACTGCAACCTTCACAAATAAAATATTGTGGAAGAAAAAATAACACTAGAAAGATAGATGCACACACATAAATAACACTGTTATTTTTGGACTAAGTCCCCGGAAAAAGCCAATGCAGGAAAACTGGTGCAGCAGTTGAGGGTTTGATTATTATGCAGTAGTAAATATGAGTACAAATCTATGGGTTCTTAAATATAGCAAACCATACAGAGAAATAACTGACAATGAGCCTAGTGAGAAAAATCTCACTCCCACTGGCGATCTGACACTAACCTTGGCTCAAGATGAGCTACGCTGCATTGCCACGTCAGCCTACGTAGTACTGTGTCCCCATAACTTGGAACAACTTTCCCTCTCACTATCTGATTAACTGCTGTCGGGAAGATGGACCCTCCTGGTCACCAGACTCTCTTTCTGGCTTCTGGCACTGAATCAACTCTTCTCCCCAGCAAAAAATACGGATCTCCTTTGAAGCATTGTGCTGCCTCTGCATGGCTTTGTGCTACCTCTCTGCTGTGCACTCATCGGATCTGGAAAATCTTCCTCCGGCCTTACTATCCCTCCCCTCTCTCATTGCTTCGAGCTCACTAGCTCTCTTTCCGGAAACTCAGCGTTGCTACTCTATAAATCGATCTAGTAGTGAAATCGAACTGCTGAAGTGTATTCTCCAAGCCCCATCGAGTTTCTTCTTATAATCTCTCATTGAGACATCAACGACTATGATTAAAACTTAATCGATGTCTAAGATTAACTAGAACTTGATCCATGCCTTTTTCTAGAAGATTCACACCTGACTTAATTAATACTTTTTAATTAATCATATTTCCTAAGTTTAGACTTAGGAAATATTAAAAACTGATTAATTACTTTAATTATGTCGTCTCTAGGTGGAATTTCTAGAAACGATTCCTGGGTTTTGGAGAATGCATGTATCCTAACCTCTCTGCCAAATCTCGAGGCTAGAACACATCCGATGCTACAAAAACTAACAGAGCGATGGAACAATACCCTCCATCACCCCATTCATGCTGCATGTATCTACCTCAACCTTGCAATTTTTTACTCCTGTGGTTTCAGATTTGATGCCGAGGTGATGGATGAATTCCTCACTTGTGTTGAGAGGGTGGTGGCATCTGAGCAAGAACGTGAAGATATTTCTAAAGAAATGGAGATATATAGGATGGCAAGTGGCACATTTGGCTTTACCATGGCTATTAAGAGATGGAACAATACTCTCCATCACCCCATTCATGCTGCAGGTATCTACCTCAACCTTGCAGTTTCTTACTCCTGTGGTTTTCGATTTGATGCCGAGGTGATGGATGGATTCCTCACTTGTGTTGAGAGGGTGGTGGCATCTGAGCAAGAACATGAAGATATTTCTAGAGAAATGAAGATATATAGGATGGCAGGTGGCACATTTGGCTTTACCATGGCTATTAAGAATAGGACGACCAAAATGCCAAGTAAGCTTTAGTTTGTTTCAAGTTTCAACTTTCAAATTTCATAATATCATCATCTCTTCATAATTTGTTTCAAGTTTAGAATTTCGATGTTTTAATTTTTTTTTTTTATGTTTCTCATTTTTCTTTTATCTTGTAGATGCTTGGTGGACAAGCTATGGTGGTAGAGTACCCCATCTCCAAAAGCTTGCTATTCGAGTGCTCAACCAAACATGCAGTTCCTCTGGGTGTGAGCGCCACTGGAGTGTATTCGACAAAATACACAGCAAAAAGCGCAACAAGTAAAAAATTTCAAATTAAACTTTAGAATTCATTTAATTATTTTTAATATTTAAATTTTCTAAGTACCAATTTACAATCTATGACCCTAATACAGATTGGAGTCCCAACGGCTCAATGACATGGTCTACGTCTACTACAGTCTTCAATTGTGGGTGAGACAACTTCAAAAAACTCCTGATGTGGAAGCCATCTCATTGGACAATATTGATACCATTGTTGCATGGAGGGTCGAGACTGAGAGGCTGACCATGGACTCGATCCCTGATTGGTTAGATGTGGATCTAGAGGCACTAGTGGTAGAGGAGGAAGTAGTTGCAGGGGAGAGAGAGCCAGCGGTAGAGGAGGAGGAGCAATGTCAGGCGGCAGAGCAGGAGGAGGATGAGGAGGAGGTGACACCATCTAGTATGGGCAGTAGCAACAGAGGACAGAGGCCACCTCTTTTATTGGCTTCTAGAGGATGACTAAGTGCATTTGTATCCACAAGGGCAGGGCCTTCTTCCTATGGAGGAAAAGGCAAAGCCATTCCCTATTCCCGTAAAAGGGGTAGAGGATCTCAGTGATTGATTACTTTATGACATGCAAATGACTCATGATATACATTTATTATATTTTTTGTTGATATTTTGACTCTTGAGAGTTGAGACTGAGACGAGGACTCAAGATTCAAGGTGTCACTATAGGAGCAGGCTGACTTCATTCTTCTGGAGGGCTGACTTAACATTTTAGAGCCAAAAATTCAACTTTGGAAAATTTAAAATTCTTCTTTTGAAAATGGCATTGAGAACATGTCTTACATTTTTCATTATATATATATTTTCAAGGGACAAAGTACGAATTATGAAGACCGACCATAGCTACAAAATTCAAAAATAAGATTATAACTTTACTGTTTTGTTATATTGATCTTCTTGATTTTGCTGATATTGAAGGGACAAACATGTATCCTAATCTCTTAATAGGCTTTGTCCAGAGCCCAGACTCCAAACATTCTACTGCTCATTGTATGCTTTATTTGAATTCTCTCCATTCTTAAACACTTAAAATGGGGGTGAATGCCTATTCTTTTGCACAATTTGAATTTTATATTTTTTCATGTTCTGTAATTTTTTATTTGTTTTGAGCAGATATCTAATATGCCAAATTTGTAGGATTTTATCTCTTGGCTAAACTGGAAGAGGCAGCAGATATTCCAATTTACAAATGGACTCATTACACCATAAGTGGCCATTCTTTGAAGCACCTGTGTGCTGCGATGGTTCCTGTTTTCCTTACAATCATGTTGTCTCGTAGGAGCATTGAAATTGAGAGGTAGAATTTATCTAATTTAATCTTTCTGATGAATTTTATTCATTTTACAAATGCATAAAGAAGACCATGGTTTTTTCTCAAATTTGCAGTTACATGATGTGAAATATATTATATAAGAAGTTCTTTCTATCCTGTATATTTTGTTTTCCTCATTATGAGATACACAGCCTAGGGTATAAATCCTTTTTCATGTTTTATATCCTCGCACACTGGTTTTTACTTGATTGTCACCATTTAGATACTAACTTTCTGATATTGGTAGAATATTTTGTAGAATGTTATATGTTGATTGTAGACATTAGTGTTTTTTTTATGGTCGTGGGGGTAGGGGAGGAGAAATATCATCGATTGTTGGGCTTGATTCCACCCATTACTGTGAATTTTAGCTTTACATGTGTTTCAACAAAATCTAGTAGCATAATGCAAAACTTCATTAAGTCACTTAGACAAGGTGCAACACACAGGAGTGTTACCACTGTCCCCTCAGTTACACAATCCAAGACAAGGAAGGCTTCCCTTGCATGACTTAGAGATCAAGTAACCCAAGGATCTGAAGCTAAGTGCCTTCTAAGGATCCTACAACCTAGATTCGCCAAATAAAGGAATGACAAACTAAGGTTTGAGGTGGATGGAGGAGTAAATTCCAGATTTGAGTTCAAGGGAACTATGGGTTAATCTAAAATCTAGGGTTGGCTTAAAGAGTCTCAAATAGGTTTCCCAAACATACCAATTCAAGAAATAGTCAACGCTGCTAGAAGCAAGGGATTTGAGCTAGCAAATTGCAACAAAACGATAGTTTGTAATAGCAGCAAATTTAGCCGTGAAAATAGTGAATAAACTACGAGAAATGAAGGCTAAATTAGAGAGTAAACTAAGGACAATGTTACAACAAATTTTGATGGTTAATAAGCACAACAAAATAAATTCTTGACACCAACACAAGAAAATCGATGAAAAATGCATGAAAAACATCAATTTTGCTTCTCTAAAGCACTTCTACATAAAGTCTAACCGCAGGGCATACATGAACAAGTCATTAAATGCTGAAAATATAAGGTTTGTTGTAATTTAACCCTAATTTACTAGGAAACAAAAAGAAAAACAATATTTATATTTTAAAATAATGCACAAGAGAGATGGACTATTGCCCTATTAATCTAGGGCATATGGAGTCTAGGATACAAACAATTCTTGGGTTTCCTTGGAGTGATACTAAATCTAAACAAACTAGGACAAATAAACTAACTTGCCCTAGGGTTTGAGATTTCGGTTCTGACAGTACTAATTTTTATGCCCTTAGAGCTGATATAAACTTTGAAATCAGAAGCAAAAATCAGTGAAAATATTGGAAAATATGACCTATGGTTGTTGATTTTCTAGTGCAATCAAGACTACTATACTTTAAAAATTAATAACTACTTCCAATGATACAATTAGTCTTCTTATAGCATTCCAATCATTAAACAGTTATACATGAAAAATTTCAAACATTCACTTTCTTCAATAGAGCAAATAGAGATCTCTGTAGACAATGAGACAAGGGACACCAGAAATTAGGCTAGCAGCCAGGGCAAAACCCACAGGGGGAAAACCCAACAATCTTTCCTTATGAGAGAGAATTCAGTTCATCAAATATACATCCAAATATTCCAAACAATTCCAATTTTCTGACTTCAATAAATGGCAAGTCAAACCAATCAAAGGGGAGAGAAAATAGTCGATGCTGGTCAAAGTCAAGTCCGCAATAGAATGGCTGAATTTCGGCATGAGGTAGGCTGAATAGAAGGGCCAGAATTGAGTCAAATCTCAGTCAAACGAACCACTGTAATTTTTGGTCAAATCTCAGAGTTGACTTGCACTCAACGAGCCCAGAATAAAGATGTAAATTCGGTCAAACAGAGTCAATGAACCACAAATGAACTTGGCCTTCCAGATGAGTGAAAGTCTTGGTCAAACAGAAGCAAATTCTCCCAAGTCAACATTGGTCAAACAAAAGATGAGAGAGTTGGATAACACAGAACGAAATTTCTTCTTTCCTCCTTTGCACGTGTGGATTAGTCTTCTTGTTTCAAATTGAATTGATGTGTGATGATGAGATGGCAAATGTGAGGTCAACGAACTTGTATTCATACATGTGTTTGGAGGGTTTTGACCTTGGGGTCAAAACCATTCAAAGAGGGGCCAACTTGACCAAGAGAGGCCTATTTGGTCAACCTGTAAAATATGATTTTTCTCCTTCACTTTGTCAATGAAAATACCGACCAAAGCTATCAAATTTTCAACAATCCCTCGTAGCTAGGGAGGTACTTCTGATTCTCTATCTCTCAAGGTCAATCTCCCTAACCAATCCATAGGTCTCTCAGCAACAACCCAAGGGAGAAATTAAATGTACAAGTCTCTCTCTCTTTCAAGATCAATTTCCCCGACCAATCCATATGTTTCTCAGCAACTGCCCAAGGGAGAGATCATATGTACAAGTGTCATCATAAGGAAAGATACATAGCATCCAACACATCCCATAAGCCAAAACCCAATGGCATCAAGGTCAGTGCCCAACTGACCATGGGATCAATCAATGAGGCAAAACTCTCCAACCATATGTGTTAGTGTGAATTTTAATCGCAAGCGTATGAAAAAAAGCTCACTTTAGCTGTGCATAACAAACAACCCTAACATCAAAGATGACTGTCAATTCCCTTAGATCTGCAGTGAGTGATCAGAATAAATGCTACAGAAATCTAGATTTATGTAGTTAAAGACATTAAACAGCAAATAAAAGGCAAGAGTTCCTCCATGCATCTAATGGACAAGACAAGAATTTTTAAAGAATTTTTTGTATTATTACACCTGGGAAGGGAACATAGAAAGATGTTACCAGTCCCTCTCAATGGGATGGGTTCTTGTATGTCCTCAGCGCTTCAGATCTAAGATTTCTCTCTCTTGATGTTGTAGAAAACCCAGACAAAAGTGGAACTCAAAAGGAGCTCACAAGCAAAAAGTAGGAAAATATTACAATGATGGAGGATCAAAGTCAGACCAAAAGTATAGATCTAGAGTGATCTTTAGGCAACAAAAGGTAGTGAATGAATGGAAAAACCCTTTTATTTATAACAAAATATCGAGTTAGCCTAGATATTGGTACATGATTAAAATATTATTAACTAAATCTAGATCTAATTTTTATGGAATATTTTATTATTTTTGTTAAAGGGAAAAGGAATTTGAATTTGGTCAAATCCCTTTATTTAGAAATAATAAATAAATAAATGATTTATTTATTATTTTAAGAATGTGGTTGAGTAATAATTAAATAAATAGTGATTTATTCAATTATTTATAAATGATTTAGTCAAATTTAATAAGGAATATTATTTAATTAATGTTTTAAATAATTATTCATAGAAAATAAGAAGATAAATAATGATTTATCTAATTAATTTTCCTGTTTTGAGTTAAATATGACCAAGAATATTAATTAAACAGTGGTTTAATTAATTATCCCTTGAGGAAAATCAAACAAATAAGGATTTATTCAATTATTCCTCATGGGGTTTCTAGTTTAGACTAGAAACAACTTAATAAATTATGGATTATAAAGTTATTTTTCATAGTGAAAGCAATTAAGTTATTAAGTTAAGTTACATGGTGTACTTTGGTCCATCTAATAGTAATAGGTTAGATGACCAAAAATTGGTGTAACAGATTGCCCCCAACGTGCGAGCGTTAGGAGCTAATCGTTTGACCAAAGTATGTTGTAAGAACTCAATCACTAGACACCTAAGGGGAGTCAGAGAGAGAAATATGAGGTAGACTAAAGCGCGAGAGGAAAAGATCTTGAGGAGGCAAGAATTACAGGTGTGACAAGTCTCTTTTATGAGTGAGTACCTGTTCTACATGAGGCGGGGAGGCATACCTATGCCTGCCGAGATAACAAAGTACAAAGAATAATGATGCTTCCAGCAAACAAGGGACTAAACTATATAGTACATGCTGGCATAAACATGGGCTAGATAAAAACATGATAACAGATCCCACATACATATTGTGCCTAGGACAACAGCCAGGACTTATACAATAATATTTGAGTACATGAGATATAAGTACAACCAAAGAGGCCCTGTAAAACAGGAAAGGGCTCTGAAAATCTGAATGATACATGCAAAGTAAAAGGCGCTGCAAGTGGCTGAGGCCGGAAACATCAAATCTGTAGAGCTGCATCCAAAGCTATAGTAAAGAAGGCATCTGAGTATGTGGGGTGCTACTTGAAGGGCCACCCCCTCATGAGGTCTGAAACATCTCACACACACCCGGGAATCACCGATACAATCTGCTGCATCATTGAACCATCAAGTATACGGATTTCGATCATGCCACAAGGAGCTGGAGCTGAGAAACAATCAAGCCAAAGGGCAATAAAGGGTCCCTTTGCCTGATCCGAGGCATCGAACAAGAGTGGAAGCTAGAACCAAGGTACACCGCCCTCTAGACCTGTCTTCTAGAATGAATAAGCTGATGTCAACAGAAGGAGGTTCGCCATAGGTGAGGCAATAAGGAATCCTCAACTAAGGCATGAGGGATAATAGTAGAGCCACTGATAGACTGATACCAAGGATGATGGTGGAATCAACGTTGCACGAAGCGGGGACGCGGAAGCGTCATTTCCAAAAAATCTAGGAAGCGAAGCGTCTCGGAAGCGTCTACTATATATATATTTTTTTGCATTTATATTAAAAAAATATCCAAAATACCAAATTAATTGTAGAAGATATGGAAGCATGCATATTTGTACATAAATCAAGATAGATATGACATCCATTGTACATTAATGATTAATTATTTGAGCATCAACCATTTAGATGCATCAACCATCTATAATCTAGATTCTTCTCCTCTTGTCTAGCCTTTGCCTCTACCTCGATTACCTAGGGACATTAGTCAAAATTGCCCAATTTTGATCAAACCCTAATGCAAGCCTTAAAATATGGTAGAAAGAACTTAACATGCTTGATCGATTATTTTGACTTGATTGAAATGTAATTTTTTGCTAACGACATGACAAAGGAGTTCAACAATTAACACCACCAACACTAGGGTATATATAGGGCTTGGTGCTCTTGATTAAATGCTAATCACATACCCTCATACATGATATAATCTAATGACATGCCACCATACCATTGATCCTGAATTCTTGAAAACTGTTAAGTCTGCTGAATTTTGAATAGGATATGAAATTCTATTTTCTCCATATGAAATCCGATCAGGCTGGAACCACTCTCAAACATCCTGAGTCATTTCATGGAAATGTTAAAAATTTAAGTAAAAGCACTTTTACTTTAAGAATTTAACATTACCATGAGGGAGCATTTAAGAAACATCTAAGGAGGTAAAAGAGAGCTTATATTTTTTTCATCCTATCCCTAACTCAGCACTAACTCACCTACTAACCCAACCAAAGACAAAAAAAAAAAAAAAAAAAAAAATCGCTTTTCTGACCTACATTAGTCGGATCCGTACGACACTGTACGGAATCGTTGGCGATCCGTACGGATCCGTACAGGAATCGCGGCTCTTCCGTACGGCGATTCGCCGTACGATCCGCGGATCCGCTGTACGGAAACGCGGATCCGGACGTACGGATCCATATTTCCAGGAATCGCAAATTTTTTTGCGAACTGCGTTTCCGAAATTCGGATCCACAGTTCGGGGTGCGGATCCCATACGGATCCGTACGGGACGCGTTTCGGGGCTTGGAGCCGGGGGGGGGGGGGACGTTTCCTGCAACATTGGGTGGAATGGGGGGGGAACTGAGTAGTGGGATGACTCGGGACAGACTCCATGGATGCGATGATGACTCAACTCGGATGCTCTAAACAAGGGCGACTCGATGATGCTGCCACACAAAACAAGCCCGGTGGGGGCCATCAAACATGAGTATAAGATGGTTACTCATGACGAAAATCTACACGAGCGTGGACAAGTATGAAGGCAAGGTGGTGCCCCAAGTACAATTGTTGCAAGTGAAGAAATTGGATTTTGAGGAGTGGTGAAGTGACCCTTCTTGGAAAAAATGTGACCGGGTGAAGTATCAAATCACCATAAACAAAAGCTGGCTACCTAAAAGAAATAAAATGTGCATTTTAGGAGGGAAATGCTAAGGGTAATATTTCTTAAGATAGAGTGCATTACGCGGATTAGGAAGAGGATGGCCTTCAAAATCCTCTAGAAGTTATGCCCCTTTACCCAAATCCTTACTAATAATGTAAGGGCCTAGCCATAATGAGTCAAATTTCCCATGACCAAGTACATCATGCACCTAGTCATACACTAGAACAAGATCACCTTGGTGAAAAATACGAGGATGGACTTTTCGATCATATTGAGCTTTGGTGCGTTTCTTGGCCGCCTCGGTAGTTTGCAATGCAACACGATGATCTTTGGAAGTGCGCTCGAGCATGATAAGTCTTTGTTCTAAAGGTTGGGTGTCAGGGAGAAGTTCGACGGCTAGATGAAGGGAAGGGATTTGGCACTTGATCAGTAGGATTGCCTCCTCATCGAAAATAAGGTGGAAAGGAGTATAAACCCGGTGGCGGTTTTAACATAAGTTCTATAGGCCCACAAAGTAGGGAAGAGCATAAGGTGCCAATTGGTTTTGTGCTTATTCACCATCCATTGAAGCATAGTTTTAAGGATTTTATTGATTGCTTCAACTTGGCCATTACCTTGGGGGTAATAGGACGATGAATATTGGCGCCCAAAGCCCAACAAAGATGATAGCTCATGCCGTATCTCATCTTCAAAATGTCGGCCATGGTCAGAGACCAACTGTTTCAGAACTCCGAATCGAGTGATAACATGGTTAAAGAAAAAGAGATCTGTAGTAGCTGTCGTGTTATTGAAAGTTGGCATGGCCTCAACCCATTTGGTGAAATAGTCAACTGCCACGATGATATACTTGTGGTTACTAGCAAATGTAGGTCGACACTCCATAAAGTCTATGGCCCACTTACAGAAGGGACCAGCTGAGATGACAGGTTGGAGGGGAGCCGGAGGGGCTTGTGCCTTTGGGGCGAAATGTTGGCATTTGGAACAGTGTTTGACTGCTTCAATGCAATCATCGAAGAGAGAAGGCCAAAAATACCCAGCGCATGATTTTCTGGGCAGTAGCGAGATCGAAGAGGTAGCCACCACAGGTGCCGCTATGGCAGGCATTAAGGACTTGCTCAGCTTCAGCGTGCATGAGACAACAACGAAGGACAGTATCTACACCACGACCATAAAGATCGTCACCGATGAGAAGGTAGTGGGGGGCTTGGTGTCAGATACGTTGTCGAGCATCACGATCAAGATGGAGGGCGAACTTTTGGGTTCACAGATAAGTGAGGATGTCACAATACCAAGGATCATTTGAAGTAATGGCAAACAAATGTTCATTGGGGAAATCATCATTAATTGAAGGATCCTATGTACTGGTAGGTAATTCAGAAATGAGTTCAGCGAGGGCTAAACCTTTCTTACTCTTTGGTGTGACAAATTCAAGATCGAATTCCTGGAGGATAACGATCCAACGGGCATATTTCCCATTGATGATCTGTCGACTCAATAGGAAGGCCATAGGGTTGGAATTAGTTAAGACCTTGTTGGAATGCATGAGAATATAATGATGAAGTTTTTGGATCGAGAACACAACAGCCAGTTGCAATTTCTCCTCATGTAAGTAGGACACAGGAGGGTCTACAAGGTTCTTACTGACAATAGATAACATGCTCGATTTCGTTGTCATCTTCCTGAATAAGGACCCCAACGACCGAATGGGTGGAGGCTGAGATGTACATGATGAAATCCCTATCAAAGTCAGGGGGACGAATTAAGGGAGCGGAAGTGAGAGCATGTTTCAGGGAATCAAAAGACTCTTGAGCATAGTCATCTCAAACGAATGGAATGTTAGATTTGAGGAGTCTATGGACCCCATGCCCGGTGGTGGCATAGTCAGTTACGAACCGACAAAGGAAATTAGCTTTGCCTTGGAGGCTTTGTAACTGGCATAAGGTACGAGGAATAGGAAGCTCAAGAATGACTTGAACTTTCAAGGGGTCAAGCGTTATACCATCTTTAGACACAATGAAGCCTAGAAGACGACCGACAAGAACAAAAAAGACACACTTCAGCGGGTTGAGGCAGATATTATACTTGCGACATCGGAGAAAGATGGTACGCAAATCATGGAGGTGTTGCGCCCGATGTTTAGAACGCGCAGTGAGGTCGTCTAAATAAGCAAGGATAATATGGGCTAGGTCATGAAAACAGTATGACATGGCTTGCTGAAAAGTGGCTTCGACATTCTTAAGGCCTAACGGGATGACCCTATAAGTGAAGGTTCCCCACGGACTAATGAACGTAGCCCTAAGTTGATCAGCACGACGGATCACAATCTGGTTGTATTCGGAGAAACCATCCATAAATGATAGAACCTTGTGCCCCGCACACTCATCAATGATTTGGTCAATGAATGGTGTGGAGAAGTTGTCTTTGGGACAAGCTTTGTTCAGGTCACGAAAGTCAGTGCAGACACGGATGGTGCCTTGTTTCTTGAGAACGGGAATCGGATTGGACACCCAAGTGGTGTATTCAATGGGATAGATAAAACCAGCCTGCTTGAGCTTATCGATTTTGGCTTTAACAACCTCTCGTCTGGAAGGATTAACGGGTCTCAACTTTTGACGGACAGGATTGGCATCGGGCCATGTATCGATATGGTGTTCGACAATGGCGGGATCAAGTCCGGGTATTTCTTAATAGGACTAGGTGAAAACATCGCAAAATTCCTTGAATAACTTAGTGTAAGCCTCAATTTCATCCGGGGTGCATTGGGCACCCAAGCTAATGTTTTCTTCTACCCTTGGTTTGTCAGAAATGTTAATTTTAATGGTAGGAGAGATATTGGCCATATTTCCTTCGAAAGCATTGGGTGCAGGGATGGGATTTCTAAACCAATCGACCTCATCGGGAATGAAGTATTTTGTTTCCACAACATATTGGTCATGGGACTGCTGTGGGAGGATGTATGCACGATGGTGCATATCATCCCACGGAAAGTCAGGGGTGGTCATCGCTTCCATAATATCTTCATCAGAATGGAAGATGGGGTGACTGGTGGAAGGGAGACCACATGACACGACGAAGCTACCTGACTCATCATCATGAGAAGAAAGGTTCATATGTGCATCCTCACGGGGGGTGACCGACAAACAAGTAGACGAGGGATCCACCGATGTTGAGCCCAGGGTGATCGCTGAAGGGAGGTCAGGCGAAATAGAAGGGGAAGTCCCAGAGGGGTCTTCCACCATGGATCTCATAGATGATGATAGGTAGAAAATAGTGGCCGAAGGCTCCGTCATCTCGACATTGGGAGGGGGAATGTCAATGGGAGCAAATGTGTCCTTTGGTTTTGCCGAAGCAAAACTCGCAAATAAGGGAGAGGTGGACTAGTTGCGCTTGGGCTCGAATTGGCGGACCGCTTCCAAAGGGGTGCTGTAGTCTTCGAGGCAGGGACAAAGGTGAGTATAATGGCCATGGAAATCACACAAAGCACAAGGATGATTTGTGCGCAAAGACTTGAGTTTCGGGGCTGAATCGGGTAAAGTGACGTACTTTTGGTATATTCAACTTGGGAAACTCTTCGTTGACCATGGGCTTGAGACGAGGCAATTTAGGACAGGTATGTGTGGCATGACCGACAACATCACACAAAGCACACGAAAGGGTATGCTTTGGAGGCTAAGTAGGAGCAGGGGTTGTTTGGGCAACCTTGTCCTTAGGTGCCTTCTTGCGGGCTTTGCCCCCCTCACTTGAGGCTTTTGCAACAGGATTGGGTTCCTGTTGAGGTGGCTGAGGCACAAAAGCAAAGGGAGGGGTCATGGCGACCGGTTGGATCGGGGTCAAAGCTGTATAAGGGTTGGCCTGACCAGGCGGGATAGTGGCTGGGGGATCAATGTACCAGACTGGGATCCCCAGGGTCATGTTAGGAAGAGACAAGGTAGCCATAACAGGTACCGAAAATACTCCAGGAGGGGGAACAAGAAACGGTATCTGACGGAGGGGTAATGGGCAGGTGGGACAGCTCGGAGATGGTTAAGGCCAGGGGGAACTGTTCCAGGAGGGTAGATAGGATCATGGACACTAGCTATGGATGAGGGGCCTTGAGGAGGGGGTCCTGAGGGCTGAGTCGAAGTACTAGGAGCAGGTTGAAGAGGGCGAGGCTATTGACTAGTCGAACTGGTCTGTTTGAGGTCGGACCGAGATGATTGCATCATGCAAACATTCGATGAGCTAGGGTCAGAGATAGGAGGGGGGAGACCAGGGAATGAATCAAGCAAAGAGGAATCTTTATAGACTCCGGGTGAGACACTGGTCGGAGGTTCGAATATTTGTTTATTGGCCACCGAAGAGATAATGTATTGAAGAGAGGTCAGAGACTTCGGTTCGTAATATGTCAATTGATCTTTGGTGACGATCATTTCGTTATGGGCAAAGCACATCTTACAGTGAATCACAGATGGGACAACAAACATTGCATAAGTGTAGTTACGACCCAATAGAATGTTGTTGTCTAAGGGGGCATCAATGACTTCAATATCAACACAAACAGTCTTGCTCGCAAGAGTAATAGGACAATTGCAGAACATGCCAAGGGGCTGAGAAGAGTGGCCATCCCACGCACGGAGGGTGATAGTGGAAGGGGCCAACTCGGGTGATCCAAGCTGCTTCCAAACATAAGCGGACATTACGTAGGTGGATGCCCCCTTGTCAATGATACAATAGGAGATGTTGGCATTCCGGATTTCGACAGGTATTTGGAAGGCGACGGATGCAGGAAGGGGTGGATGTTTTGATCGGTCAACATCGAAAACATTGAAATGATCATCTAAAGGATCCACAATGCCCATGGTAGTTAGTAGAGCTTTTTGTTGTGAAGGGCACAACTGAGGGACTTTCAACGTTGACATGGCGGCAGGGGATTGTGCCAAGTCATCTACTATATTGTAGGAGTGGGCAGCTTTACTAGAAGTAGCGTTTCAGCTTAATGGTCCCTTGGGGATCTTGGTATGAACCTCGGCTTAGGGCTGAGGGATCTGTAAAGGACCATGGGTGTCGAAAGAGGCTTTGTGGGACTTGAAGACGGGGGCTTGGTAGCAGACATAGCGGGGGGCTTGCTGTACTAACGAGACCGAGTTTGAAGGTTGAGGTCAGCGGTATTGGGTTGGTCAGAGTTCATCATGAGGATTTGGTAATCAGAGTTACCAAATGGAGGAGGTTGAGTGGCCTCCTGACTTTCAGGGGGTTGGCAGCCACATATCCTTGTTGGGGGAAAGGATTGGTAAACACAACCGATTGGATGGGCGCAACATTAGGAGGAATCGAAGGGGAGGCTTGCTGTCCTCTGGATGTTGCTTGAGCTTCCCACATCTGATGCATCTGAGGTAAAAGGGGACAATTATGGGTTTAGTGACCATAGACACTGCAACAAGAACAAGGTTTATTCGTGCGAATGGGCATGTCTTGCTTGGACCGAGTGCCCTGTTGCTGGGTTGTAGTGTTAGATGCATTTCCTTAGGGATTGTTTCCTGGATTACCTGGGTAGATTGGTTTTGGTTGCCTTTCCTCTTCTTCTTGGAAGTAGGAGGATTAGTTGTGCTCTGCTGTGCATACGCCTGACCCTGGGGGTGGGGGGGGGGGGTGGTTATTGTTGCGGAGCTTGAGAAGGCAAGGGAGGCTGAGGTGCTAATGCTAGAGGAGCTGGAGCACCAAGTTGCGGATACAGATAATAAGGAGGTTGGGAAACATTGGGGTAAACAGGTTGGGCAAAAGGTGGAGGCATGCCATATCCTGGATACATGTTGCCGAGAGGGGGGAAGGTGCTGGAGGAGCTGGCCCCTCCTTGAGGGAAACCATAATCCATGGGAGGATGAGTGTGCGGATGTGAAAGGGATCCAACGATACCGTCGGTGGCATGGGATGCCCTGGTGCGTTGGCGCCACTGGGTCTAGCGAGATCAGGTAAGACGGTATAAACATAACCAGACTATGTGTAGATCAAGTCATACTTTAACGCAATCTGGAGGGCAGCTTCCTCGGTCTGAGGAAAGTGAGATGTGACATCTTTGCCAATAGCAGGCAAAAGGGATCTGAGAAACTAGTTCATGTAGACAAAGTCTTTGAAGGTAGGAGCTCGACATAGGCTCTTTCTTCTCCGTCATTCTTGAATGTGGTCAGATAGGCAGAGAGCAGAATTTTGACAGAAAGAGGTCAAGAGTTTGGTACCAGTGTCATAACGAAGGGGACGCTGGAAGTAAGACAAAAAATCCTTGGCAAGGGTCACAAAAGTAGTATGAGAGGAAGAGTCCTGGTCGACATACCACTTGGAAGCTTCTCTAGTAAGCGTACGCTGGAATAACTGAAGACGGGCAGAGTCATTGATGATGGAGTTATACGAACACCACATGTGGAAAGAACGAACATGGTTAGTAGGTTCCTCTCTAGCATTTCCTTCAAACTTGGCGATGTCTGAAGGAAGCTTGGTTGGCATAGCAGGCCAACTAGGATCATGGTTTATGGGGTCATTAATCAACTGGCTAAAATTGGGAAGGCTTAGGCCTGCCATATAAGGAAGCAAGGGAGCAGCTGGAATAGTTCCTGTTGCGGCACGACTAGTAGCATTCCCATCATTAGGGCCGAGGCTTCCACCAATGTTAGGTCCTGAACAAAACATGATGAAGTGAAAGGTGGAGGAGAGCCGAGGATAGAACCAGAAGGGGAACCCGATGAACCAGAAGCAGAGTCAGAATGGGGACTCAGTGGAGGACGGACTCGAACCCTATGCGGAGGAGTAAGTCTTCATAACGGAAACTGAGGATGAAGGCCTTGGAGTCTCTGAGATAAACGCCTTGGGGGCGCAATGATGGAAAACAAACACGGATCACAAAAAGGAAGAGAGACAAACAAGGGCAGGGAGGTGTAGGATCAATTGATTACAATGTTTTAGGAAGAGAGGTAAACATGGGCAGGGAGGTACAGGATCAATTGATTACACTGTTTAAGTCTTGGCTTGGCGGTGTAAACCAGGTGCTCTTCGCTTAGGGTGTGCGTGTATGTGATAAGTATGTTAATTTTAATTAAGCCCAAACATGTGTAGAGAAAAAATAAAAAAGATGTTGTATCACTGTAAATAAACCTGAATATGACAGTAAAGGAAACTGAATGCGACAGAAAATTAAACAGCTAAAGATGCATCAATTTAAACCCAAGGAGGAGGGCTTCCCAACAACTAGTCTATGCGTGCGCGAAATCTAGTCAAAACACACAAAATGGCCAATGGATCTCAATCTGGAGGGACAGGATCTAAAGGTCAAATCTGTTGTAAAGAGGGGCAGAAAACAACAAAAAACCAAAGGGAAAAATGCTGCAAAAAGGGTGGCGAAAGGCTACAACTTGAAGGGAAATGGAGGGGACCCTAAAGGAGAACCAAACAAAACTGAAAAGAGGTGTTTTGGATGGATAAATAACCGATCTGATATGGATCTGAAAGTACAGGTTCAGATCTGATAAATGGCTGAAAACACTGAAATCGTAGAGGAGCTGCTTCAGCTAAACTCCTCCTAAAAAGGTGGAAGTGTACTGAAGCCCTAAAGGGCTTGGTTTCTACTTCGACGAGTAAAACTAAGCAAGTATAGGTCCAAGACAAGTGAAGAGGGATGTCAAACAACCCTGAACAGTGGCCCAGACAAACCCAGAAAAATCACAGAAAAATTCCCGCAAAAAGTGTAGGTCGCAGTTTTTGACTTGTTTTTTGCTAAGGTCATAGATTTCAAGCTGTTTTTTGCTACCTGAGAGCTGAGGTCACAGTTTTTGGCCCAAAATGTGCGACCTGCACTTCCGATTGTTTCGGGAGAAGATTTCAAAAAAAAGTGTTGTCTTTGCTGCGACTGATACATGTTACCTGTGCAATAGGCCCCAGAAACACATGGAAGTTAGAATTTTTACTGTTTTAGGGTTTTAAAGGTTAAAAACAACATCAAGAAATGCAAAATAAGAAGCTGAAGAAAAACCCTAGGTTGAAGTAGCTGGTCATGCAGGGATCTGAAAAACTACAGCGGTTGTAATTATAAACCCTTGCGGAGTCGCTAATTGTTAGTGTGTATTCTAATCGCAAGCGTAGGAAAAAAGCTCACTTTAGTTGTGCATAACAAACAACCCTAACATTAAAGATGGCTGTCAATTTCCTTAGATCTGCAGTTAGTGATCAGAATAAATGTTACAGAAATCTAGATCTATGTAGTTAAAAACATTAAACAACAAATAAAAAGCAAGAGTCGGTCCATGCATCCAATGAACAATACAAGAATTTTTAAAGAATTTTTTGTATTATGACACCTGGGAAGGGAACATAGAAAGATGTTATCAGTCCCCCTCAATGGGATGGGTTCTTATATGTCCTCAACGCTTTAGATTTAAGATCCCTCTATCTTGATGGTGTAGAAAACCCAGACAAAAATGGAACTCAAAGGGAGCTCACAAGCAAAAAGTAGGAAAATATGACAATGATGAAGGATCAAAGTCAGACCAAAAGTATAGATCCAGAGTGATCTTTCGACAACAAAAGGTAGTGAATGAATTGAAAAACCCTTCTATTTATAACAAAATATTGTGTTAGTCTAGATATTGGTGCATAATTAAAATATTATTAACCAATTCTAGATCCAACTTTTATAGAATATTTTATTATATTTGTTGGAGGGAAAAGGAATTTGAATTTGGTCAAATCCCTTTATGTAGAAATAATAAAAAAATAAATGATTTATTTATTATTTTAAGAATGTGGTTGAGTAATAATTAAATAAATAGTAATTTATTCAGTTATTTATAAATGGTTTAGTCAAATTTAACAAAGGATATTATTTAAATAATGTTTCCTAGAAAATAAGAAGATAAATAATGATTTATCTAATTAATTTTCCTGTTTTGGTTAAATATGTCCATGAATATTAATTAAAGAGTGGTTTAATTAATTATCCCTTGAGGAAAATCAAACAAATAAGGATTTATTCAATTATTCCTCATGGGGTTTCCTATTTAGACCAGAAACAACTTAATAAATTATGGATTATTTAGTTATTTTTCATAGTGAAAGCAATTTTACGATGGTAAAATTGGTCTTACATGGTGTACTTTGGTCCATCTAATAGTAACAGGTTAGATGAACAAAAATTGGTGTAACAATATGTAATGGTTTCTCAGTGAAGCACAATGACCCAAGAGAGTACACAGGGTTCATCTCCCCGACCATAAACAAAGTCTCTCGGTCCATGACCCAAGGGAGAAGTCCCTATCTCAATCCCCGACTATATAGTGTCTCAGTTAGATGACCTAAGGGAGAGAACTCAAAATCAATGTCCCTGGCCAAATTGGCCTCTTAGTCTTCATGGCATAAGGGATCAATTCATGCCTCAGAACCAAGCTCCCCGACCAGACTCATTGGCCTCTTGGTTAATTGACCTAAGGGAGTGACAATCTTCTCGACCATAATCTATGGCCTCTCAGCTACAACCCAAGGAGGATTGTCAATCACATGATGCTGTACAATCAGTGCTCCCTCTCTCCTAGAGAGGGATTCTCAACAACTCCAAGTTCTCTGAAATAAGAAAACTTCATCTGGGACAATGGTTTTGTCAAAACATTAGCAACCTGCTCATCAATAGGGAGATATTCGAGCCTCACAGCTCCCCTCTGGACAATATTTCAGATGTAACGATGCTTGATCTCAATGTGGTTCGACCTGTCATGAAAAGTTGGGTTCTCAAAAAGTTTCATACAATTTGTGATACATAGAGGAATCAATCAGACCAGAATTTCCAATCATGTATCTTCTTCAAATTTTTCACCATAGGAGTGTCCATGGACTTGCAGTCCATCATGCCAAATTTATGAAGGATCTTAATAGTGTACTTGCCTTGGCCAACAAGGATTCCGTCGAGCTTTTGTCAAATTTCCAATCCCAAATAGTAGTGCATAAGACCAAGATCCTTCATCTCAAATTCAGAAATCAACTTCCACTTACATTGGATAATGAGAACTTCAGCCCCTATAAAAAAGAAATCATCTACATACAACAACCAAATGAAGGGCTCTCCAACCAAATCAAGGGCTCTCCTTCAACAACTTTGAAGTACAAATTCTGATAAGTATCACTCTTCTTGAAACCAAGGCTCTACAAATAGCTATAAATGCGAGAGTACCATGCACAAAGAGCTTGCTTAAGTCCATACAAGGCTTTCTTCAATTTACAAACATGTGTCTCTCTATCATGAATCTCAAAGCCTTAAGGTTGCTCAATATAAACTTCCTCTTCAATGACTCCATTTATAAATGCAGTGTTAACATTCATTTGATGCAATTTCCAACCTGCAATAGAAGCAAGAGCAATGAGAGATCTAATAGAAGCATACTTGGCAACAAGAGGAAATGTGTCTTCATAATCCTCTCCCTCTTTCTGGGAGAACCCTCGGGCCACAAATATTGCCTTGTACTTCTCAACACTTCCATCAGCTACATGCTTGATTTGTAGATCAATTTGGAAGACAGTAGATTTACCTTACGGGCTTGGCACGATTTCCCAAACATTGTTCTTCAATATAGATTGGTACTCTTCAATCATAGTAGCCTTCCAAACTTGCTTCACAACTGCTTCTTCATAGGTTGATGGATCAGATTCAATGATCTTACACATCATTGTTGCATAACCAGAATACTTCTTCGACGTCTCGATTTCCCTGAAAGTCCGACGAGGTGCAACATGTCCTTCAACTTCTTCAAAGTTCATTAAAGCCAGGCAGGTCTATTTCTAGTCTCAGCTATTGTGACTCTTGGTGAGTCGACAAATTCATGTGGATCATCAGACCCTTCATGAGGATCTTGTTCCATTGGTTCAGGTTCTTTGTATTTCGAATCCACATTCTTTGGAGCCACCTGCATCTCATCATCAAAGTCCAAGTGTGATCCCTTGGACTTCCAGAAAGCAACATCCTCATAAAAAATAACATCCCTGCAAGTTTCAATAGAATGTTGCCCTAGTACATAGACCCTGAAGTCCTTTGAATTTGCAATGTAGCCAACAAAAGTTCCCTTCTTCTCGTAAGGTTCCAACTTTTCCCTTTTCTCCTTGGGCAATTAAACATAAATAGGACAACCAAAGATTATTAAATGTTCAACATTGGGTCTCTCACATGTGAAGACTTCTTCAGGAGTCTTGTAATCCAATATTTAGTGTGGGCATCTATTTTGTGTTGAGAAATCATTGTACTTATGTGTTAGGGTTGATTTCTCTTAGCACGGTAATTATTTGTGAATTTGTTGGCTTATTATTTCTTTTAATACGTTCTATTCATTAAAAATTTACCAATACATAAACATGAAGATCACAGAAAAACAATGAACACAAGATATAGGCTCCAAGCTAGGGAAAAATCCCTCCAAGATCAAAGTGAGAAATCCAATACCCAAATCTATCCTCCAAGAAGCTAAGTCAATCCCTCCAAAAATTCCACAAAAAATTGCTCTTGTTTCAGTCCTTTTGTTGCTCAGCAAAATTCAAATTGATTCATGTCTTTAGTAGCCCAAGAAGCTCACATTTTTTTAGGTATGTAGCCTTAGAAATTCACTGACCTTGCAAAACATATAACCTCAAAACTTCACATTTTCCACTTAAGAGCTGATTGTAGAAAGCACCAAAAATTGCTTGCCCAAATGGAGGAGGATGCATGCCTATATATAGTTGTTCTCATATGTGAAAATACAGAACTTTTCATTAGCCAACTTGACATTAGGAGGGCCAACTTTACTTCTTGGGGTAAATTTACCGAAATTACATTTTTCAAAAAATTCTTTTTCCTTTTTCTTTACAATAGGTCCAAATAAGACTTTGACTCTATGACTCAACAAATCCTACAAGCATGAAGCACATGCTTATCTAATAAAATAATAATAATAATAAATTTTTCTTTTTTCTTCTTTCGCTTTTTACAAGAAATATACATTCATTTAAGTACAAAGATAATTATGAAGACCGAACCTAGTTACAAGTTTCAACTCTCTCTATTAACTAGGGAGGTATTCATAATTCTACAACAAGGTACAATGATACTCAAATTGAAATATTCTCATAAGAAGAGTCAGATTGATAAGCCATCTCAACATCATGACCAACATTGTCAACATAGCAATATAACAAGGCCTTTGATTAAAAAGCTCTACCTCAACACTAAATTAGAGCACAATGCTGGGGAGGCATGACTATAGACACCATCATCATTGCCTCACAAGGCACATACCCCATTTGGATGTTCACCAGGTATGTCCTTAGGACTATTCTTATGTTGGATTTCCAAACCTCAAAGAATATTGGTCCTCTTCGACTACTGTTCTCTTGAATTCCCTACCACATCCTCAAAGAGCATCGGTTATAGATGCTTACCCAATCCTCCATTCTACTTCCAGTGTCTTCACTAGATGTACGACTGTTAGTCCTGGACTAGTGCATGACACATGGAGAATACAGTGTCCCTCATCACTCCCTCTCAATGAGGGAGATAATCCTTACTCCCCCTCAATCTGGGAGGCTTAACCACAAGCTTCATTTTGTCTTGTTCATCGGCTACATGTTTTGTCTTGGAGATTTTTAAGTAGTAGTTATGGGGCTCCTTCTTGCATGATCATGTCGTTCCTGAGCTTCAACCTTCCTAGATGTTGTGGAGCCAAACTCTTCCTGAATCCATCTTCGTGACAAGGTTCTTTCCATCAACCTTTTTTGCCTTTGTAGTGTACATATTTCTGCCATATATTCTTCTAAGCTATTACTAGTGCAAATCATGATGTTCTTTTTCATCAAGATGTCAAATTCTACTTCTGCATGGCTTGTCTTCATAGGTTTCTTCTTCATGTTTCTCAACTATTAATCATCAATCTAAACCAATCAATGGGCTTCAATATCGTAATCATCGGGGTTTTTTCAGCTCCTCTTTCCATATGAGGCTAGTAAACTTTTTTTCCATCTGATAGTCTTCTGATCCTTCTTTTATAGTCTTCATGCTATGTCATATTTCTTCTAGTCTTTCATATGCTTATTGAAGCTTTTGATAGAACTTTCCTTGACCCGTAATTTGTTAAATTGGCAGCTCAGGGATAAATTCCCTTAATTGGACAAAATTTCTCATTTAAAGAGACCCAAAATTGACCTTGGAAGCACCCAATTTGGTTAAGGAAAAATGTATTTTTGATGAGAAAACTCACAATGGCACAAATGTCTAAGTAAGCCTAAAAATAAAATTGGCACCTCTCCATCGCATATAAATACAAGTTAAGGCACACCTCATTTGGCATCTTCGTCAACACATCATTCTTCTCTCTCCTCTTCTCATTGGTTTGTACAACTCTGAGGATTGTAGGTTGACTTCACATGTGTGAGGGTCTTTGAGGAAGCTCTGAAATTTCTGCATTGACTTTCTATTTGGGAGACTCTGACTAGCGTTGACATAAATGTTTTGGGCATATTTTGACTTCGATCTTTTGGGAGAAATTTTGTTTTGCTAGGCCACATTGTTTGGCACAAGAACCAAGTCATTCTGGGCATTTTGACTTTTGTTGATCACAGGCTTGATTGCAGAGTTTGACTACAGACTAGGTTTGACTGCTTGGATTGGGACTGTTTTGACCTCAATTTGACCAACATTGAAGGCCCATTTTGTTGATTGTTGACTGAGCTCTTGAAGGACTGTTTTGACCATTAACTTGGACTGGTTAGGGCATATTTGATTGCTATTGACTTGAACAAAATTGTAGACTTCGACAGTTGACCAAAATTGACTTTTGAGGCTTGTTGTCACCTGGATTGTATAGGCACTGCGACAATGACTCAGGGTAGGGGCTGTCACCTTGATCCCCACCGACTCTGTTCTAGTTGTCTCCCAACAATAGGCTATGGGGGGCAGTCTCTATGGAATGAAGTGAAGGAAAACAAGCTGAGAACCAACTTGTTCGGGGGACAGAGATGACTGGCCTAGTTATATGTTTAATTTAGAAAGATTATTGATTTGATTAGATTTCTTTAGTATGACACCAATGCCTAATGGAGTCACAATTCTTGCTTAATGTAAATCAATGCTAAGTAACCGGATGGACACCCGCTGCTTGAATGATTGACTAACCTATATGATGTGCAAATCCTAGGATCTATGTGTGATGCAATGATCTTGATTATTTTTAATTTTATGCTTAGTCTAAATAGAAGCTCTCCCCTAACTGTTTTGAGAAACAATCTTTAGAGTAGGTTGTGAAATCGAAGCCAACGGGAAGCAAGCAGTGGATTGATTAACGATAGCTACCCCTGTGTTCCACCCACCTAGTGTCTTTGGCGCTACAGAGACTGTGGCTCCTAGACTGCAAGGTCATTGTGTTAACCACTAAGAAGAGTTGAATCTCTCAAGCTAATTGGAAAAAGGGTTGCCCGATATCTTTGTCAACCTAGCTTTTGTTAGGAGGTAAATTTTAATGCAATCTAGAACTAGCATGCTTGTGCAATAGATTATAAGTAAGACTTTTAGGTGAGATTACTTAAATGTTGCTTCAGGTACTTAAATATATTTTACCCAAATTATGATGTTAATTACTTCATAATGTTTAGAAAAGGTAATCTCAAATAAAAGACAAGTGTTAGATCTCAACAGTGCCAGCAAGAAATAAATATATCCACAAGATACATTCGCTGAAGAATATATAGATTGTAATGACCAAAAGTCATATACGCAGCGAAAATCTTTAAAATACTTCAAAGACATAAATGTCCATTGTAAGACATGTAACTGTATATTGAATTGATGTAAGATGATTACAATGAGGATGAGAGCTTGCTTATATACCCTAGGCAGGTACCTCTTCACCAACAGTTATGTCCTTAGGGACATACCTTTTCATTAATTACTAACTAATTAATTGTTAATAATTATTATTGTCATTTTACATTATTTGTGTTATTTTTATATATATTTAATTCGTAACATTGTCTTCCTCTTCAAAAAGCTTTGTCCTCAAAGCTTACTCATGAAGGATCAGATCTCTTCTGTCCTTCGGAATATCTTCTTGTTTCCAAACTTTCATTTTCGTTGATACAAGACGATATAATGCTCTGAGTGATAGAAAACAATGTCGTACTGAGAATGGATCGACCATCTTAGATTAACCTTCTGCAAAATCTTTTGATCACTCGACTTTTGTGATCAATAGTTATCATAAGACTGGATTTTGCAAACTTCAGTATTCTTTGGAACATACATATGTTGTTTGTGTTCTGAGTGATACTGGTACATAGATTGATTGGAAAGTCCGCTCTTGTGATTTGGATGTCGATAAAAAGTTCTTCTGGTTGGAATCTCCTTTATCATGTTAGTGGTAGTTTCTTGAATTCCTTCCGGTGTTGTTGTTGTTGAGTTGGTTACTAAATCATCATTTGGAAAGTCTATTTTTGAACTGCAATTTTTGAATATGTCTTCACTTCAGTTGGTTTATCCTCTGCTTGAGTTACGATTTTCACTGGATCAATATTCATTTCCTTATCTTCAACTTGGACTGAAATGATTAGAGACTTCGATGCTACTTCTTGAAGTTGTTCTAAATTG